>JAPZVO010000219.1:0-60088 GCA_029962745.1 Echinometra lucunter | reverse complement strand
TCAATTTCCATAAAAGGTTTTACTCACTAATTCTTCTTCAACAAATTTTGGTCTTTTGTTTCTCTCCCACAAACTCAATTTACATGCATACCATATTACAATTATTATGTTCAGCATTCAAATCTGGTGTTCTCATCAATTTCAGGCATGCTTTTCACTAATTATTAACAAAATGCTGCCTTTAACCTCTATCTAATTAGTCAATTTACCCCTGACAGGTTATCCGCGTCTATCTTGCAGGTGCCAGGCAACATTTTGCACTTGAAAGAATATTAAAACTATACATAAATACTCAGTGCAAAGTGGCTGAGGGATCAGTTTTCTGTTCTCTTCAATTTTATGCATGCTTTTTTTTTTTCCTGTGGCAGTATTCAATATACCATAAAAGATTTTACTCACTAACCCTTCTTCTTAACAAAACATAACTGTTCTCGTATTTCTTTTCTCTAAATTATAAGCTCATTATCACACTACATCATCTGCAGCCCTCAGCTACACTACAACCACAAACACTTTTCAACTCCACACATGTAAAATATCAATCATACAATGTTACTCATATCAGAGGGATGAGAGTAGAAGCAGGGAAAGTACATGCACGTGAAAATGCAGTACCATTTCATAAAAACCCTTCTCATATTTTATCAAATGTTATTCCATCCCAGTTATTTCACAATGAGCTTTCGATACAGTTCTGTTGTGTGCCATCACAGATCGCGATATTTCTAGTTATTTTCACAAGTGGGCGAGACACAACATCGCAAACGCCTTGTCTTACCTTTTTACCTCCAGTGAAACCGAAGCGTTTGAGGGAGCCTGAAGGGAAACTTGACGAAGAACAGACCCCCACATCAACTCCAGCTCGCATACGTGCAAGTAAAAGGAAGAGAGCTTTACAGGGAGCACAGGAGCTTAGAAAAGGTAAAAACTATTTTTTTAAGTTCTCCATTACATGATTACTTTTTGTCTCGCCCACCGGAGGTGAAGGCGAGACTAAGGGATCCAAATGTCGTCCGTCCGTCGTCCGTCCGTCCGTCCGTCACAAACGTTATGAAAGATAACTTGGCAACCGTGACTCACTTTTCAACCAAACTTGGGTTGTAGATGCACTAAGGGGACCTGCATGTTATGGTCCAGTCAGAGGTCACATGGTAAGGTCAAAGGTCATTTCAGGTCAAATGTTAAAGTTTACGTGCAAGACTCTCTTATGACACAAAACTCTGCAACCGTGACTCACTTTTCAACCAAACTTGGGTTGTAGATGCCCTAAGCGGACCTGCATGTTATGCTCTAGTCAGAGGTCACATGGTAAGGTCAAAGGTCATTTTAGGTCAAACGTTAAAATTTACGTGCAAGACTCTCTTATGACACAAAACTCTGCAACTGTGTGACACTGTTCAATCAAACTTGGGTTGTAGATGCACTAAGGGGACCTGCATCTTATTGTCCAGTCAGAGGTCACATGGTAAGGTCAATGGTCATTTCAGGTCAAATGTTAAAGTTGACGTGCAAGACTCTCTTATCACACATAACTTTGCAACCGTGACTCACTTTTCAACCAAACTTGGGTTGTAGATGCACTGAGGGGACCTGCATGTTATGGTCCAGTCAGAGGTCACATGGTAAGGTCAAAGGTCATTTCAGGTCAAACGTTGAAGTTTACGTGCAAGACTCTCTTATGACTCAAAACTCTGCAACCGTGTGACACTTATCTATCAAACTTGGGTTGTCGATGCACTAAGGGGACCTGCATGTTATGGTCCAGTCATAGGTCACATGGTAAGGTCAAAGGTCATTTCAGGTCAAACATTAAAGTTTACGTGCAAGACTCTCTTATGACACAAAACTCTGCAACCGTGTGACACTTATCTATCAAACTTGGGTTGTAGATGCACTAAGGGGACCTGCATGTTATGGTCCAGTCAGAGGTCACATGGTCAGGTCAAAGGTCATTACATGTCAAAATATTACTAGTACACCTCCAACATAATAAGCAAATGGTCATACATTATTCTTGTATGAAGTGTGAAGTCTTATTACTAAACAAAAACAAATGCTGTGAATAATATGATTTGTGATCCGCGTCCATGTCGTGGGTGCCGGGCAACATTTTGCACTTGAAAGAATAGTACAACTATACATAAATACTCGGTGCAAAGTGGCTGAGCGATCACAATGTTTTGTCTTCTCTTCAGTTTTATGCATGCTTTTTATTGTTAATGTTACATTCAGTATTCAATTTCCATAAAAGGTTTTACTCACTAATTCTTCTTCAACAAATTTTGGTCTTTTGTTTCTCTCCCACAAACTCAATTTACATGCATACCATATTACAATTATTATGTTCAGCATTCAAATCTGGTGTTCTCATCAATTTCAGGCATGCTTTTTACTAATTATTAACAAAATGCTGCCTTTAACCTCTATCTAATTAGTCAATTTACCCCTGACAGGTTATCCGCGTCTATCTTGCGGGTGCCAGGCAACATTTTGCACTTGAAAGAATATTAAAACTATACATAAATACTCAGTGCAAAGTGGCTGAGGGATCAGTTTTCTGTTCTCTTCAATTTTATGCATGCTTTTTTTTTTTCCTGTGGCAGTATTCAATATACCATAAAAGATTTTACTCACTAACCCTTCTTCTTAACAAAACATAACTGTTCTCGTATTTCTTTTCTCTAAATTATAAGCTCATTATCACACTACATCATCTGCAGCCCTCAGCTACACTACAACCACAAACACTTTTCAACTCCACACATGTAAAATATCAATCATACAATGTTACTCATATCAGAGGGATGAGAGTAGAAGCAGGGAAAGTACATGCACGTGAAAATGCAGTACCATTTCATAAAAAACCCTTCTCATATTTTATCAAATGTTATTCCATCCCAGTTATTTCACAATGAGCTTTCGATACAGTTCTGTTGTGTGCCATCACAGATCGCGATATTTCTAGTTATTTTCACAAGTGGGCGAGACACAACATCGCAAACGCCTTGTCTTACCTTTTTACCTCCAGTGAAACCGAAGCGTTTGAGGGAGCCTGAAGGGAAACTTGACGAAGAACAGACCCCCACATCAACTCCAGCTCGCATACGTGCAAGTAAAAGGAAGAGAGCTTTACAGGGAGCACAGGAGCTTAGAAAAGGTAAAAACTATTTTTTTAAGTTCTCCATTACATGATTACTTTTTGTCTCGCCCACCCGAGGTGAAGGCGAGACTAAGGGATCCAAATGTCGTCCGTCCGTCGTCCGTCCGTCGTCCGTCCGTCGTCCGTCCGTCCGTTCGTCACAAACGTTATGAAAGATAACTTGGCAACCGTGACTCACTTTTCAACCAAACTTGGGTTGTAGATGCACTAAGGGGACCTGCATGTTATGGTCCAGTCAGAGGTCACATGGTAAGGTCAAAGGTCATTTCAGGTCAAACGTTAAAGTTTACGTGCAAGACTCTCTTATGACTCAAAACTCTGCAACCGTGTGACACTTATCTATCAAACTTGGGTTGTCGATGCACTAAGGGGACCTGCATGTTATGGTCCAGTCATAGGTCACATGGTAAGGTCAAAGGTCATTTCAGGTCAAACATTAAAGTTTACGTGCAAGACTCTCTTATGACACAAAACTCTGCAACCATGTGACACTTATCTATCAAACTTGGGTTGTAGATGCACTAAGGGGACCTGCATGTTATGGTCCAGTCAGAGGTCACATGGTCAGGTCAAAGGTCATTACATGTCAAAATATTACTAGTACACCTCCAACATAATAAGCAAATGGTCATACATTATTCTTGTATGAAGTGTGAAGTCTTATTACTAAACAAAAACAAATGCTGTGAATAATATGATTTGTGATCCGCGTCCATGTCGTGGGTGCCGGGCAACATTTTGCACTTGAAAGAATAGTACAACTATACATAAATACTCGGTGCAAAGTGGCTGAGCGATCACAATGTTTTGTCTTCTCTTCAGTTTTATGCATGCTTTTTATTGTTAATGTTACATTCAGTATTCAATTTCCATAAAAGGTTTTACTCACTAATTCTTCTTCAACAAATTTTGGTCTTTTGTTTCTCTCCCACAAACTCAATTTACATGCATACCATATTACAATTATTATGTTCAGCATTCAAATCTGGTGTTCTCATCAATTTCAGGCATGCTTTTTACTAATTATTAACAAAATGCTGCCTTTAACCTCTATCTAATTAGTCAATTTACCCCTGACAGGTTATCCGCGTCTATCTTGCGGGTGCCAGGCAACATTTTGCACTTGAAAGAATATTAAAACTATACATAAATACTCAGTGCAAAGTGGCTGAGGGATCAGTTTTCTGTTCTCTTCAATTTTATGCATGCTTTTTTTTTTTCCTGTGGCAGTATTCAATATACCATAAAAGATTTTACGCACTAACCCTTCTTCTTAACAAAACATAACTGTTCTCGTATTTCTTTTCTCTAAATTATAAGCTCATTATCACACTACATCATCTGCAGCCCTCAGCTACACTACAACCACAAACACTTTTCAACTCCACACATGTAAAATATCAATCATACAATGTTACTCATATCAGAGGGATGAGAGTAGAAGCAGGGAAAGTACATGCACGTGAAAATGCAGTACCATTTCATAAAAAACCCTTCTCATATTTTATCAAATGTTATTCCATCCCAGTTATTTCACAATGAGCTTTCGATACAGTTCTGTTGTGTGCCATCACAGATCGCGATATTTCTAGTTATTTTCACAAGTGGGCGAGACACAACATCGCAAACGCCTTGTATTATCACCATAAACATATTATTCAAAAGTAACAGTCTGTAATTATCTTGAGGCCTTGAACTTTTTCAAAACACTAATGCTGTGATAAAATCTCTTGAGAGGATGTCATGTAATTGAATTGAAAAGTATACATACATTTTAAGTTTGTGATGGAGATGGTCAGTATATTTCAGGATAACATATGCAGGGGTTTCTTCCTGATTTACTAAGCCCTTTCAAGCAGTTTGAATAGACATGATTCAGTCACTTTCATTTCAATTCAGTAAGTTAACCCATCTATGACAAGAATTTGAAGCCTTATTTGATCAGCTTTTCTTCTTAAATTGGCAATACCATTATTTTCCTTTTATTGCTGCACTTGTAAAAAGAGTGATTTTGAATTCTCTCCATTGCATTGCCATTTTACGAATTTTAGTGCTTATTTTTCTTTACATGTTTTCAACATCAAACAGCAAATACTGACACAACCAAAAATGGGCACAGTTAGTGCAGATCATTTTTGTTCTTGCTGCTACATACCAAATACATGTATTTGCTGCATTTTTTTTTTTTGGGGGGGGGGGGGGGCTCTCCCCCCAAATTTATTAGGCCAAAGCACACGATGTGGACCCTCTGTCACAAATGGGTTAAATAGTAACCTCCCACTAAGACCTTTTTATCTCATCACTCTTACCATGTTAGCTTCATCAAAAGCAAGGTGCGTTAGGAAACATCAGCTGGATCCTGATGGGAGTCGTGACAAAGTGCAGACCTCCACATCAACTCCAGCTCACATACACGCAAGAAAAAATAAGAGAACTTCACAGGGAAGACAGACACACAGAATCACTAAAGGAAAAGGTGAATTTATTATTTCTTTTCTAAAGTTCTTCCTGGCATGATTCCATTCTGTATTACATTAACATATTGTCAAATCTTCACGGTCATTGTTATTATCTTTAGGCATTAAACTTTTCAAAACACAAATGCAGTGATAAAATCTCTTGAGAGGATGTCATGTTATTGAATTGAAAAGTATACAAACTTGTTAAGTTTGCGATTGAGATGGTCCATATATTTCTGGGTAACATATCGTCGCCGATATCACGAACCGGCACACTTAGCATTCGGTGCGAAAACTTGTTTTCGAGATAATCGCATTTAAAGAATTCAACATTTTAAAACCCCAAATTTTATAGGCTATCGTGGTCGGATGCTCGAAAAAATTTACATGTGATAAGTACCGGTTCTGAATTTTATGATTTGCTAATTTTTTTTCCATATAACTCCTTTTTTCTATGAAATAACCACTCTCTACTAAGAGTGCCAGTTCGTGAAATCCGCCTTTTTCTGAACGCGCACTTGTTGTGTACTAAACGTAGATTTTACGAACTGGCACAGTATCAAGAGTGTCAGTTCGTAAAAGCCATCTCGGCAATGCTTGCGCTATGCGCGAATCCTGCACTACGCGTTACGAACCGGCACTTTATGCAATCACTGCACTTGCAATACATGTTTGTATTATGCTGTTTCCCAGTACAGTAGGCCTAATATGCCCATAATCATCATGGCCACAAAATATTTAAAAGCAAAATGTACAAACAGAAAATGCTTCCAAAATGTACCACTCCCCCTCAATGAATTTTGGATTGAAAAATCTCCTATTCATCTTTTCATATAGGCCTAGTTTATCTACCAATATTTCTGTTTTACAATATTCACCTCAGTTCAGAGCTAGAGCCAAAGGGTGTTTGCTCTTGTATTACCTCCTTCCGACTTTAGGCTTCAAAGAGACGGACCAGTATATCTAGTTTCAAAAATAATTTTGTTTTTCGTTTTCGAGGGGGAGGGGCGTCACAAGGAAAAGATTTTTGTGCCCCTCCCCCCCCCCCCCCCCCCCCATATGAAGTCCTGAATATGACAGTGAAGCGGGCATGAATCATGAATAGGGAAATTCATATATTTTGTCAAGCCTCCTTCTCCTATCTTCCCATCTCTCTCTCTCTCTCTCTCTCTCTCTCCCTCTTTCTCTCTCCCTCTCTCTCTCTCTCTCTCCCTCCCCTTCTCTCTCCCCCACTCTCTCCCATTTCAAAGCTACATTCATTGTTCTATATTCATATTCCTTTGCCCCATTTGATTTTGATTTTCTTTGCACATGATCTATATTTATGTAATGACATGAACATATACATTATCATACCAATAAAAAGAAAAAAATCATACCCTCCATTCTTGTCTCAATGAAACAAGCATTCTTTAATCATAATACTTCTTTCAAACATCAAATCAGTACTTCAGACGACTTAAGCCTTTAATTTCAAAAGACTATACTAAAAACCATCTTCAGCAATAATAATGGAAACAATTTGTTGCAAAAATTAGACTGAAGTCCGGCTTTTATGATGCAATGTAATTTGCATCTGAATACAGATACTAGCAATCAGCTTTACATTAGTTCCACATCTGAAAATTTGGTAATTGAAAAAATGTTAATCCATTTAGATACTAAATTCATGAAACAAATACTAATACATAAGGCAACAGAATATCAGTGAAAGCTATAAAGGAATGATATACGCATAATTAGAATGTCATTTTCGAACCTTACTCAATATAACCGATGGCATATTTTTATTAACATGTTCATCCTAATGTTATTCTATCTTAAGTCTGGCAATTTCAAGTCTTAAATATCTCATGTATCTGTGTATGGTTGAAGTTATATCGATCCCAAGGTCTTTTTAATACACTGGTACACTGCTTTACTAGATCTTAGAAATTACAAATTGCATTACATTTCGTTTGTTATAACGATTCTATAATAGTCCATTAAGTTCATTCTATTGACATCTATTTAAATGTCTGTCTCAAATTAATGTCATACTTCATTTACAGATCACTAGCATACATGTACTCGAAAAGGAAATTTTTTTATCATAAGGGGACTTAGTAACTAAAAAAAAAGAAAAAATTGAAGTTTATGGCCTCCATGCTGTCAAGGCATGTAATTATGTTATAAAATGAGGCCCTGAAAATGCAACTCAAACGCATCATCATGAGCTTTTTCTAAAATATATAATAAAAAGTGAGCGAAATGCAAGGCCAGACTGTTTCCCTCATAGACTGGTGTTTAAGTGTACCCCAGTACGGTTTCATGAATGGCGGCATGTACATTATACACGTTGGCTTATATATCTTGACAGTTTCCTGGTTTCGAAAAATATTCCTGTGTGTTTGTTTATCCCTTCTATCCCCTCTGAACATCATAACAAAGCTCACACATTAATATGCAAGAGTTGTTAAATCACAAAGTTATAAAATCACTTTGATATTTGTATGAATTTACTCTTCATCAATGGCAGATATTGCAGTCATGACAGTACATGTTCATGAAGTTTGACATTAATGAAGCAGAAAATTGTACATTACTTTGTCACTTGCAGGGGACACAGTTTCCAAAATTTTAATCTTCAAAACATCAATGTAAAACGCTGAAATCACTAAGATCAGATTTGATTGTTTAATCCCTCTGCAGAGCTATATATACTGTGACAAAACTAAATTATTAGCTGCATTCAAAGTTTTCTAAATATTTTCAAAAGCAACCCTGTGCATTAATAGCTTAAATAACCTCATTATTTACCTATCCCTTGTCAGATAACACACCATGTCCACGCAGAAGTTTCCGCATTTCTGAAAATTTAATGACTTGTTTCATTTGCCTGTTGGCAAGTATTTCCTTCTTTTGTGAATTTTCTTCTGATATGGTTTATGATGAAGTCCATGTATCCATACTTAAAAAGGTGTAAAAGAATAGGACAACTTGAAATAAATGAATAGGTATTAATATCTAGGAGTATGAATCAAACAGTTTGCACTCAAATAAAACAATACAAGGGTCCATGATAAAACCATGTCCTGACTTCACCAGTAGCTGGTGAGCAGTGCTGCTAGTAAGCTTATTTAATTCAACTGAAATTCCAAATCAACTTGAAGTTACCCTTTTGTAAATGTTATAGTCTGTTTCATTGATGTTATAAAATATGAAAAACTAACTGTTACTATTAACTTGGAAAGTCAAAGGTCTTGAATGCGTTACATCATTAACATGGATGTTGCTAGGTCCTGGATGTGTTTCACCATTAGCAGGGATGTTGCCAGGTCCTGGATGTGTTTCATCATCAGCAGGGATGTTGCTAGATCCTGGATGTGTTTTATCATTAGCAAGGATGTTGCTAGGTCCTAGATGTGTTTTATCATTGGCAGGGATGTTGCTAGTCCTGGATGTGTTTCACCATAAGCAGGGATGTTGCCGGGGATGTTGCTAGGTCCTGGATGTGATTCATCATTAGCAGGGATGTTGCTAGGTCCTGGATGTGTTTCACCATCAGCAGGGATGTTGATAGGTCCTGGATGTGTTTTATCATTAGCGGGGATGTTGCTAGGTCCTGGATGTGTTTCATCATTAGCGGGGGTGTTGCTAGGTCCTGGATGTGTTTCACCATAAGCAGGGATGTTGCCGGGGATGTCGCTAGGTCCTGGATGTGTTTCACCATGTGTTTCACCATTAGCAGGGCTGTTGCTAGGTCCTGGATGTGTTTCATCATCAACAGGGATGTTGCTGGATCCTGGATGTGTTTTATCATTAGCAGGGATGTTTCATTATAAGCACTGATGTTGCTAGCACAAACCTCTGCAGGTAGAGATACATTAGTGACGACCTTGTTGGCGGGACAGCCTAACAAATGAGAATGAAAGTGGGGGAAAAAGTGATACATAATCTGATGGCAATATGAATGGAAACCAATACAATTTTCAGTTTTATCCATCATTTTCTAGATTATTGCTTTTCAGAAATATATAACCAAGAATATGCATGGCTCACATAATAATACCTCTCAACCTTTCGACCTTAGAACAGAAACAAATAATAAAATGATAAAATAATTTTTTAATTGCCGTAAAATGTATTTGCCAAGATGAGTAAATGAACACAATATTTTTTTTCTCGATTATGATTATTTTCGTGTTCAAAGTAACAGGAAAAATGGAATAGACAAGGGGTTACCATCTGAGCAAAACCTTTGTATATCATTATTACAGAGAATTATATTTGCTTACCAACTGCTGATATGATACTGAATGTGATCCTCGTCATCATCGCCATCATCACTGTCATCTGAAAATGTGGTTTGTTTTGGGCCTGTCATGATGACCACGCTGAGAACTTTCCCGTCCACCAGCTATTCCTTCCTCTCAACCTTACTAGTGTTCCCTTTCTTATCTTTGGAGTGGGCTTTCTCTTGGATGACACATGAGGTCCTTTAACATTAACATAGGCAGCCATCTCTTTTCCACTTGCCAAGTACATCAAAGTGTTCTATTTAGGAAATAAAGATGGGAGAGAAAAACAGAGGTTTTCATCTCAGGTGACAAACCTTTCACAGAAAGTATATAGTCCTACACCTGAAGTTTGCCAACTTTACCTCTATAGTTTTACTCTACGAATCATGAGCAAAAACAGTTTATGAAAAAGATTAATTTATACGCTGTTAACATTAAGATGACCAATTGAAATTAAGAAAAGAGCCGAGGGTGATTTAATTTTTTTTTATTAGATTCTTTAAAAAAAGACTCAACAAAGTAAATGAAGGAACTTACCTTTTCCCCATTTTCATATTTCACCTTTCTGATTAAAGACCACACACTATGCAGTAATGCAGACTCTATGAAAGAAAGAAACAAAACATGTTCATAATATTTTTGACTGAACAATGAACAAGCCTACCTTTGGACTGTTGTTTATTATTTACTGTGGTAAGAGAACAAAAAGACTTTCTCCAAAGCAGTTTACAGAAGCAAAAAATCTCAGAAGACTAAGGACTGTTTTTTAAAAACAAAATAAAATGGTTTATCAATATGTATTTTTTAAAATCCTCTTTGGGTGGATAAGATATCGAATTACTTTTATTACATCTTTAACAATTATAAGACCTCCCAATCTGCAAAGACATAATTATCAGATCCAGTGGTTTCACATTTTCTGGTGAACTGTTCCCATGAACACCCCTCCCCAGTCCAGTTACATGTATTAGAAGTTTTGACCAAGGATAAGCTCTCACTCTGACGATTTAATTGGTCCAAGCCCTGTCATATCATCGAAAGAAAATATAGATTTACAGAATACAGATCTGTCTTCAAAAAGAGGGGTCAATCTGAAGTAGATGTTGAATTACTAAAGTAACTAAGATCTCCAGTAGGCCCTACAAAGTATCAGCAATGTCCATACATGTATTGTTTTAAAAACCTAGATCTAGTAATGCCAGAACTTAGAAGTAATAAGCCTACAAGCTAGCAGATCTATGATTTGTTCATTATGAGTAGCCTAGGCAACAGGGGCATGCAGTGGTCCCTCCGATCCCCCAGAAATTATTAAGACTTTACATTCTTTACCAAAAAATTCCCCCCAAATCCCCCAAAAGATTGCATCAAATCTCTCTATGCCCATCATATTGGCTCCTTTGTTTAGATACTTTTGATACTGTTGTTTAAACCGCTTTGTTGTTATCTTGCCCACCCCCCCCCCCCGAAATAAAATCTGCGTGGATCTAGACTACGGCCAGGTTATAATCATCATTATCGTTATCATCAGTATTATTATCATCATTATCATCTTATATTATCATTCAATAGTACATGAATCACAATGATGTGGATTGTACGAGGCGTCTTACTCTTGTCTTAATCTTCTTAGACAGATTATGAAACCCATCCTCGAGGAAGCCATCATTCGCAATGTGCGGGACTACAAGGATCGCTTGGGGGAAAAATGATTTGTTTTTGTGTTTTGCTTCGGTTCTAGGTTAAAAAGAAACATATTATGGGCAGATTATCACACCTTCAATATAGTAATACTTTAAAATGACATTCTACTTACTTCTACATCTGTGAAAATGATGAAAACTGGAATAATTCCTATTCAGTGCCAGTTCGTGAAACCCCAGCTCCAAATGTAGAGAAGACATGTTGCATCTACGCGCATTAACGTAAAATATGCGCGCTGCTGTTCGGATTTCACGAAGTGGCACTCAGTTAAGAGTGCCGGTTCGTGAGGTCCAAATTTCGCAGAATCGGGATTTTTTGGACACAGGTGATTTTTAACAATGCCTTTATCTCGAAAAATAATCAAGATCAGGAACTGAAATTTGGTGAACATGTAGATTTTTACATTGCCTTTCATAATATGTAAAAACCTCAAAACCCAAAATTTACACGTAAAATGGTTATTGTGCCGGTTCGTGATATCGGCGACGATATGAAGGGGTTTCTTCCTGATATGTTTTACTAAGCCCTTTCAAGTAGCTTGAATATGCATGATTCAGCCACTTTTATTTCAACGTAAAATGTTAAATAGTAACCTCAACCTCATCTCATCTCTTCTTACCATATTAGTTCCATCGGTACTGAAGTGTAAGAGGAAACTTCATTGTCTTCCCTTTGTTCCAAAGAAGATACCAGAAAAACCAAAGTGTGTCATTCTGCGTGTGTATCTGTTTGATGATAGCAAAAAAAGTATGGAGGTATGTTTTCATTAGCTCGTCCGGCCCAAAGGGGCCATCTGGTTCATTTGGGCGAATATGATGGCGAGTATGCTTTTGAATAACATAAGCTTTATAAGCTCATCAGGCCCGCATGGGCCAAATGAGCTTTATGCCGTGGCGTTGTCAGGCATCCAGCATCCGGCGTCCGCCCACAATTTCAAAATGCTTCTTCTTTGTCATTTCTTGTCCAATTTCAATTCCGTTTGCTTTATATGATATCGCTGGGTGAGGGATTCATTAAATATGCTATACAAAATTTTGAAAATCATTAAATATGCTGAGTTATGCAAATTCAGAAATTAAAAAAAATGCTTCTCCTTCATAATTGTCAACTGATTTTGATTTTTTTTTTTGTTTCATCTGGTAGAGCTGCATAAGGTACACCTGAACTTCTTCATGGAATTTGTTTTAGTTATGCTTATTTATGCTGCTAATGTATGCAAATTTATTTTAAAATTTAAAAAAGTAATTCTCAATTTGTCGACCGATTTTTAAAATTTTTTTCCATTGGGTAGAGCTACATTAGGTACACAGAACTTCTACGCAGAATTTTGAAATTTTGTCTCAAAAATTATGTATGCTAATTTATGAAAATTTTTATTCAAAAATCACAAAAATGCTTCTTCATATGTTGATCTCTTTTGATTTTTTTTGTTGTATCTCGTAGAACTTCATGAGGCACACATAACTTCTACACAGAATTTTGAAATTTCGTCTAAAGCATTTTTATGCTTATTCATGCAGATTTATTCAAAAATGGTACCAAAAATAAATGTTTTTCTCCTTCATTTGTTAACTGAATTTGATATTTTGTTTCATGTCATAGAACCACTTGAGGTACACAGAACTTGACACAGAATTTTCAAATTTTGTTTCTAACATTATTGATGGTAATTTATGCAAATTTATTCAGAATCACAATTATATATATACTTGCTCTGCAGTTGTTGACTTGCAGAAAAGTACTTACATGCATCTCTGATACCGGTCAATGTTTCATTTTAACATGACATTTAACCTGATCTGTACTGGGCACTGATATGTACGTGATAATGCCCCTGGGCCCCTGGACCCCTGGACCCCCAGCCTGGGTTATCAGGATTTTTTTAGGTATCACTTAACATCTTTGATTTTATCACTGGTGTCTAAGAGAGTTGGTGAGAAGCATTTCCATAATTTTCAGGGGGAGGGTGATAGGTCGTTGTCTTAGTATAGCAAATCCTCTTTTATCCCATGGGAAGTCTAAAATAGGTGAAGATTGACCATATTTTCCATTAGCTGGGCCATAGTTGATATGTTTGCTAGCTTAATTCTTCTGAGAATGGTCAAAGCTGTGTTAGATAAATGTCATTATCATTTTTAGTCAAGCCACCGAATGTGGAGCAAGACTACATGTATATTAGAGAATCCTTAGCGGCGTCCGTCTGTCGTCCATCCTCTGTCATTCGTCTGTCCATTCGTTACGCTTATAAAACTTGGAATAACTTTTGGACGGTAGATGCTCTATAGGGACCTCAATGTAATATGGGGGTCAAAGGTCATGTACATGTATGTAGGTCAAAGGTCAATTGTTAACATTTTCTACTGGGGTTAGTAACTTTTGAACCACTAGTACATTTGTAATTAAACTTGGATGAAAGATGCTCTCTATAGGGACTTAAATTTAATTTGGGGGTCAAAGGTCGTGTATGTAGGTCAAAGGTCAAATGAGTATAAAATTTGAAAGGGTAAGTCCACCCTAGAAGTTTCACTGTTTCAATAAAAGGAGATAAATTTGAACAGCATTTTGAAAAAGAAATGAGCAAAATCGGTCAAAGAATAAGGAAATTACACTCATGTACATTTTCAGCTCTCAGCTCTGCAAATTGGCAACACTGATGACATCATATGTGAGCAGGACTCCATTCACTTTGTACATGAAATTTCACATTTTCCCAATTTTCTTGGAAGTTACACATTTTCTTACCCCATAGTCAAAGTATGTTATGTAAAAAGCAATTCTTCTGAACATACATCGACTATGGGGTAAGAAAATGTGAAATTTCATGTACAAAGTGAATGGAGACCTGCTCATATATAATGTCATCAGTGTTGCCAATTTGCAGAGCCGAGAGTAGTTTACTAGAAAATGTAAACGAGTGTAATTTCCTTGTTCTTTGACCAATTTTGCTCATTTCTTTTTTTAAAAAGCTGTTCAAATTTATCTCCTTTTATTGAAACATTGAAACTTCTAGGGTGGACTTACCCTTGAATAACTTTGTGACCGTTTGCCCATTTGGAACCAGACTTGGATGGTAGATGCTCTGTACTAGGGAGTTCAATGTAATTTGGGGGTCAAAGGTCATGTATGGAGGTCAGAGGCCAAATGAGGTCACATGTTAGCATTTTCTACTGGGGTTAGTAATTTTTAACCACTTTCCCATTTGTAACCAAACTTAGGACCTCAATTTAATTTGAATTGTTAACATTTTCTACTGGGGTTAGTAACTTTTGAACCACTAGCCTGTTTCTAACCCAGTTTGGATGCTACATGCCTTGCAGTGACCTTAATGTTATTTAGGGGTCAAAGGTCACATGTAGGTCAAATGTTAACATCAACCTGCAAGATTACATTACTGCTATTGGCTTGTGCTAAATTTAAATTTCATTGTTTTCATAATTGTAATGCTTGAAAACAATTATTTTTATTTTACAGCTATATGATTGTGCACCTCGGAATAAACTATGTCTAGATAGACAGCGCCATACCAATGCCTATTATCATTATCATCATTATTTTGATCAGGTAATGTTGTTCAAAATTCACATAAAATTGTTATTTTCCCAATAGATTTTGCAGGGTGTCTGTGCTGATGAAGAGAAGCTAGGTTATATGCCGTCGCATTCAAAAATGCAAGTGCTCACCAAACTGGCCAAAAGGAATCTGAAGTTGAAGTGCAGTGTTAATTCATCAGAGCAAGAGCAAGAGAAGGTGAAAATTGTTGTTTATGTTGATGACTCCATAAATTAGGCCTATAGTTTGTGATGTGTTTGTTTTATGCTAAACCATGAAGTGCATGTATGTGTACTTTTAAATTTAAAAAATGTAAAAAATTTTAAAAATTTAAAAAATTCTCAAACTAAGATGAAACATGTGTATGAGTACTTGTATTTGTACTCAAAAACCCTGAAACCAACCATAATTTGGAATGAAAAAGTGTAAGTTAGACGCAAACGGCGATTTTATTATCCTTCGTCTCACGAGAAAATCACTAAGAGGACCACTTTGCTTGAATTTGAAAATGCCGTTATGTGCCTCCTGTTGCGTGATTCGCCAATACACACAGTACGGTGAGGTGAGTCATATGCGCATGCACACTCCTTATGTCTATTCTGTGCAACCGACCCTCGTATAGTTTTCAAACATTGGTTCACATTTTTGATATTTAAAAATACTTCCTGTGGATATTATACTTTGAAACTTTCAGACTGGTATTTTTACACTATAACCCTTATGTTTATCCCATTTTCAAGTAACATAACAAGATTTTTTAAAAATCATAACAATGTTAACCAATGTCTTTAAGCTTTAACACTGTCAGGCTGCTTGTTAGAAGTTTGATCTCTGTTACTAATAAGGTAGGTAGGAATGAATATCTATCTAAAATGATGTTGGATATTAACCTTTTGGAGATGACAGGCTTCTACAGCAGCCGAGCGAGGTGTTCAGTCTGTGACGACGGGCTTCTACAGAAGCCGAGATTCATGCTTAACATTTTGACAAAGTTTTCTTATTATCAGCTTTTTGGGGCTAAAATTAATAGTAGTACTATGTATATATATATATATATATATATTCATTTATAACACCCATTACAAATATTATAAAGTTACGTGGAAAAAATAAAGAAAAGCTAATAACATTTCAACTTTACCCGAAAGGCCAAATAACCTCCGTATTTCATAGAGACGCCCGCGTACGTGTATGCTCCGATCGATCCAAAACAGAGTTAGCGTTCTTGACGATGAACGTGCACTAGCCATTACACCTCTGCATTTTCTGCTTTTCGTACAATTTTTCGACTTTGATCTCACGATGTGTAGAAAATATTTATTTTCATCTACATCCACGTCATTTTTCATCATAAATATAGTGATCCAAGCCTTCCATCACGAGAAATCGCTGCCCTGTTGCAAACATATGTTTCAAACATCCTTTGATAACTCAACTTCACTCCCTGAGCAATCCAAGTTAATTATTGATCAAGCTCCTCCCCACAACTTATTTTATAAATTGAAATGAGCCAATTTAGCACATCATTCATGAATGGACCATTAATCTCTTCTTTTCAAAATGAAAAACTTTTTTCAGCTGCTTGGATCAGGCCACATTACAAAAGAAACAAAAGAATATCAAAGCAACTAGTACGGAAGATTAGAGTTTTGAAAGGAGAGGATGTAAACATATATTGGTTGACCTACCGAATACAAGCCAACACAAAGAGTCACAATGGATTACGTTTACGAGGGATAAGTATGTCCTAGATAAGAGCATGGTGAATGGAGAGAGAGATGAAAGGAGGGGGCGAGGAAAGAGAGAAGAGCATGTAGCAGGAGGGGGGGGGGAGGGAGGAGAAGGAGCGTGAAGAAGACGGAAAATGAAGATAAGAGGGAGAAGACATGGAATAAGATGATGGTAATGACGATTATAACAATGGTGATGATGATGGTAGTAATAATAACAATAATAATAATAATATTATTATTATTAATAATAATATAATAATAATAATAATAATGATAATATCACAATGATAATAATAATAATTAATTGTTTGTTTTTATTTCTGCGTTCAACATAACATAAATTAGACATGTTTACATAAACATTACATATTAATATTACATAAATGAAGTGTCAGTACAAAATATGTTAACAAGGTACCAGTAAACAAAATATACAATGAGGATACAACAAACTAAAGAAATAAATAGAATGCAGGAGACAGCCATAGTGATAATAATAGCAATAATGATAATAATAATAATAATATTATGATAATCAAAAAAATATAAAAATTCTAGCACATCTTTTTTCAATTTGATTAAATGTTCAAGATAGAGAGAGAGGAAGAAGATAGATCAAGAGGGAAAGACAGCAAGAGGAAAAAAGAAAAGGCAAGAGGGAGAAGAGAGAAAGCAAGAAGGAAGAAGATAGAGCAAGAGAAAGAAGATTATAATAATAATAATAATAATAACAATGATAACACATAACATTTCTTTACCGTCATTTTCCATTTTGATAAAATGTTCAAGATAGAGTAAGAGGGAAAAGAAGAGAGAGCAAGAGGTAGAAGAACAAGGAGTGTGAAGGAAAAGAAGGGAGATGAAGATAGAGTGAGAAGGAGAAGAGGGAGCAAAATTTTGAAAAAAGGAGATAGGACGAGAGAAAGAAGATAATAACCACATCAACAACAGTAATAAGTAATAATTGTAATTATTAATGAAAATAATACATAAGATTTTTATAGTGTCATATTCCATTTTTATCAAATGCTCAAGATAAAGAGAGAGATGGGGGGGGGGAACCTAGTGCAGGAGGGAAAAGATAGAGCAAGATGGAGAATATAGAGAAGAAAAAAAAAAAGATAGGGCAATAGGGAAAAAGAGAGAGCAAGAGGAATAACAACCACACCAACAACAGCAACAACAATGATAATGATAATAAATAAGGATAATAATTAGTAGTAGTAATGATGATGATGATGATAATAATGATAATGATGATAATGATGATAATAATTATAACAATACTCAATATTACCAATATTCAATTTTCATTAAATGCTCAAGATAGAGCAAGAGGAAGAAGAAGAAGATAACCACATCAACTGTAATAATAATAATAATAATGATAATAATAATAATAATAATAATAATTAGTAGTTGTAGTAGTAGTAGAAATAATCTAATAATGATAATGATACATAAGATTCCTATAGCATCATATTCAATTTTTATCAAATTTGTGCTCAAGACAGAGCGAAAGAGAAAGAAGAGAGGAAGAAGAGGAAGAAGATAAAACAGAAGATAGAGCAAGAGGGAACAGAGAGAGCGAGAGGAGGAAGAAAGGAGAAGAGAACAAAAAAGAAGATAGGACGAGAGGAAGAAGAAAAAGGAGCGAAAGGCAGAGGGATATATAAATTTAGAGAGAAAAGTGTAGTGCTAAGTTAAAAGATGGAGGGAGAGGTGAAGAAGACGGAGCAAAAGATAAGAAGATAGAGCAGAGCAAGAGGGAGACAGCAAAAGAGAAGTAGTTTGAACGAGAGGGAGAAGCATATAGAGGGAGCAAGAGGGAGAAGAAGAGAAAGTGAGGGAGAGGAGACGCAGAGTGAAAGAGAGAAAATTTGAAGAATATTCCAAAATGAACACTCTAAAAAATATTGGGTAAATTACTGCTTATTTTTGCCCCAACTGGGCTGTATGTTTCCCGCATTGGGTAAAAATATTGCCCAATAATTACTCTTGTTTTGGTTAATTTTTTTCCAATATTTTTTACAGTGGAGAGGGGGACTTTGAGAGCGGAAAAAAAAGAGTGAAAGACACAGGGGAAGGAAGTATACAGACAGAAGCACTATTATAGAAAAAGGCCAGCAATTGAGAATAAAGATTTTGTAAAGATGCAGTAGAAATAAAAACTGCTTCAAAGGCAAATAATTTACACAAAAAGTCTTGTTGGGATATTCAAATAAGGGTTTGTTTTGTCGTATCAACACAGCTCGAATATTTGATTGGCGAGCTGCTAACTGCAATATTTAGCCACCTATCATGCCTATTGCTCTGTTTCTGTCCATGTTCCAATCCATTCTTCATTTCAACCGAACTCTTTTGTTCCCAGGCAACTTCTTGTGAGAGAGTTGTGTGTATCCTCAAACCCCCTTTTTTCTCTCTCTCGTTAGGGTTCTTTGAAGTTCAACCCCCCCCCCAAAAAAAAAAAAAAAGAAAGAAAAGAAAGCAAGTAAGCAAAGAAATTCACCCCGTTGCGTGACAAGAAATCGCTGTCCTGTTGGAAACACCAGTTTCCTTTGATCACTCAACTTCGCTACTTTTAATCCAAGTTCATAATTGACCAAGCAACCAATTTAGCACATCATTCATGAATGTACCATTTATCTCTTCTTTTCAAAATGAAACGCCGTCCTAGCTGCTTGCACCAGGCCCCACCCAAAGAGGAACAAAAGAAAGTCATGGCAACTAATAGGGAAGATTAGCGTTTTGAAAGAAGAGGATGTAAACGTGGGTTGACCAACTGAATACATGACATACAAAAAGCCATCGTGGGCTGAGTGCATGATGTATGGTAGAATGCCCTGTAAATTTGAGCTTTTTTTATATCAGAAGTTTGACTGATGAAAAATAAACAAACAAAAACAAACAAACAAAAACAAGTGAATTATGGGAAGACTATGAAATAAAGTTGTGATGATGATTAGACTTTTGTTTATATGAAACAAAAAAAAAAAAAAACACCATGGATATAAAGATATGAAAACCAGATTGACTATCTCCAGTATTACTTACTGGTTCACAAAGTAAAAAGGGATTTATTTTTTTTTATGTACATTATCTTTTATGTCATTGCATTACATAAAATGATTTAGATACAGTGCTGGAAAGTGGAATATGAAAACAACAAAAAGGACATCTAAACATTCGCATTTCCTCTTATGTATGATAAGAGGAAGAAAGCATTATACAGAGATATCTCTCGTATTATATTTTCATGTTTGTAGTTTGCGTCCACTTGGTATACATACCGTGTCATTTTATCACATGTAATAGATTTAGAGACATCAGTGGAAAAGAAGATAAGGTACATAAAATGTTTTGTTTTCCTTTTTTCCCCGTGGGCAGAATCTATCATTTCTTTATAATCATGATCCTTTCCCCTCTGAAAATAGTTCATTACAGAAGTGTTTACCAAGCTTTCGACTTTTTTTTTTTAAATGTGCTTTTAATTGACCTGATATATAATGATAATAATAATGATAATAAATGGGACTAAGTGGAATCGCGGCCCCATGATTGCCATTGCCCCCCCTCGCTGTTATTTGTTTTATACATATTTGACATCGTTTTGGGTTTGTTTATGACTGGCCATTATCCACCTAAACTTTTTTTCAGGTTTGATATACATGTATGTTCCTCATTATCATGTATCGAATAACTCGTACTCTCAATATCAGCTCTTTCTGCTGTTCTCGTTATTCTCCAGTCGAAATAACATGACTATTACTCTTAGCCGCACCCATTCAAAATAGATTATTGCCTGCAATACAGAAATAAAATACATTGAAACCAAATTCTAATTGCAGCAAAATCCTGAATAATTCAGAGAGAGAGCAACATTGAGATGTGATAAATAAGTATTATTCTTTTTTTTATCCAATCACTGTGATTCCGCTCTTTCAAATCAGATATGAGTGAACAAAATCCATTAATGCTTTTATTGATAATTCAATATACATAAGAAAATAAGCTTGAAAGAGAGATGGCTAGATGGAGAAAATTAAAGAATGAAGCGGGAGACAAAGCACTAAAATATTATTACAAATTATGAGAAATGAAGTAAAAACTGGATTATTCTTTTTTATTCAGGAAACTGAAAATCCATTTCCCTGAATTGGCCTATACTTGATTTGATGAAATAAAAGATTAGAGTAATCATGTCACAATATTGGTCAGAATATGACAAAATGCATTGGAAGTTCATGTAAAATGTAAGGCCTATGACGCGAATGATCATTGGCCGACCATTAGCTTTAGCATGATTAGCAGACGACAATGGGTGGAATGAATCGAACAATGGGGTATCGATCAAACCGGCGTGCGTGCGACGGTGCTTATGCAATTTGTATTGTGAGTGTATTGAAAAGGAAGAAGGCGAAGCTTCAGCAAAAGAGGACAGCTTCAGCGAAAGAGGACAGCTTTTCGCCTCTATAATAACAGACCTTATTTTTAGTTTCAATGAATAAAACTTACATTTTTAGAAAGAGAAAAGTCTGGCCTTTCAGATTTACATTCACTAAAAATCATGAAAATGACCGTGTAAAGTGCAATGAGCGATCTAAGTAGAGAGCACCACCAAATTTCCCACTTCATCATTTTTTGAGCAATGCTCATGAAATTTGGCACACATATTGGTCTTGAGATGAAAATGTGCAAGACATATATCTCCAATGTGTCAGAAACTGTGTTGCCATGGCAACAGTATATTATGGCAAAAAATCTGGGAAATCTTGTGGATCGAACTACTTCCTCACTTTTCGAGCAATTCTTATGAAATTTGGTACACACATTGATTTTGCTGTATAGATGTGCAAGACATATTTTTTCTATGCGTCAGAAACTATTTTGCCATGGTAAGAGCATATTATAGCAATAAATCAGGGGAAATATTGTGGATCAAACTGCTTCCTCATTTTTCAAGCAATGCTCAGGAAATTTCACACACACACAATGGGGAGGTGTATCAATAACCGTCTTAGATATTTCTCATTTTCTTTTTTTTTTTTTTTTTTTTTTTTTACTATTCTAGAGCTTGAGCTATGACCGAATTTCTGGATTATCTTATAACTGTGTGTCATTTGAAGTTGAATACGAAAGTAAAAGTGACACTATATCCCTGAAGGTTGGACAAATTGTTAAACTGGAGGTAGAATTTCTCTTCCGCATTGACGTTGGTGATCATCAGAATACCAGTAATGCTTCTCTCCCTTATGAAGGTATTTGCAACTTTTGTGAAGTATCATTTTATCTGTATGATATTGCTTTGGGTTCTCTCTGTAGGTCTTACACATTCTTCTTCCACCTTACCTGATTTTCATTCATTGCTTTTCTGTCTCTTAATTCTCCTCCGAAATTTCATGTATATATACATGTATTAGTAATGTATCTACAGATGGCAAGGGGGAACTTGCAGGGGTGGAGAGGGTGCCATTTTTAAATGTTGCAGCAAACCTAAAAGAGTGCAAAAAGGAGAAAAGGAAAAACATCATGACTCTCAAGGATTTACTGAGTGCCTAAATCCACAGGGCAAAGTATAGGACATGTAAAAATATTAAGATTTTTGAGGATGTAAAATACCAAAATTTCTCTTAGTGATCCTGTGTCTGTTTCACATGTTAATTACAAATTTAGTTGGCTGATTTTGATAATTCTATAGTTTTCTGAGGGCTTCAAATCCCCAAATATTTTGCCATAGGCCATGATTAATTGACTAATTATTATTCGTTTTTTGTGTGTTTGTTTGTTTTTTCATTTTGTTTTGGTGAACAAAGGTCTGTTACATCATTTGGGATCCCAATTTCATTTGGGGGTCAAAGGTCAAATGAGTTGAAATGTTAACATTTTCTACTGAGGTTAGTAAGTAGTATCTATTGAATCATTAGCCTGTTTGTCACCAAAGTTGGATGGTATATGCCTTATAGTAATATTTAGGGGTCAAAGGTGACATATGTGGGGCGGGTATTGCCATTTACCTGCAAGATTCTACTGGGGTTGGTAACTTTCGAATCATAAACCCATTTGTAACTTAATTTGGATGGTACATGGCTTACCGCAATGTTATTGTGGTCAAAGGTCAAATGCAGTCAAATTACAATTTACCTGCAAGAAATATTGCACACAGATGGGGTGAGACTCATTATGACTACTGGCTTATGTTAAAACCTTGGTCAATCCATGTACCGTAAACTGGGGTGACTTTGGACATAGGGGTGACTTTGGACACAACAGAAAAAAAGTATTGTTTCATTTGACATTCTTTTCCTTGTGGTATTTCCAGTATTTTTTCTGTATGTTATTTTAGGGGAATGTGTGAATATTATGAATGACCTTTGTGCTCTTGTATATTTCATTGCCTTATATTGTTTTTGTACTTTTCTTTGCAGGGTCCATAAAATGCTTAATTTTTATGGCTGTCAAACTTTTGGTACTCCAGAAATACAGAAGAATGGAAGCTCAAGCCTACTGGTTGGAAAGTGAACATAAAGGGATCATGAACCCACCTGTATAGTCTTGATACCTGACCACCCTTGCAAATCTGAAAATAGGTCATGTCCAATTTCACCCCATGATTTGGCTTCACGTACGGGGTGACTTTGGACATCAAAGGAGTACCAAATGTTCGACAGCTACGTAACTATTCATGCAGTGCCCTGTTTAACAACACGTTTTGAAATTTGTTCATTTACTATTTTGGATATTTAGGCATATAAGAATTCAAAATATCAAATTTGATTACAAAATCTTGAAAAAAGGTGTGCAACCAAGTGTCTGTTAATGCCCCTTTAAAATGAAAGTTCTTACATGTTTATTGTTAGCAAAATTTTGCAGCTAAAATACCACCACAAAATGTATGTACATGTTGTATTTGTAAGCCATTATTTGGTGGCTGTTGAAAAAATTGAACAGATTGGAGTTGTTAGGATTTTTAAAAAAAACTGTATTGTAGTCCAAAGCTAACCAGATAGTCAGCTAATAACCATGCTAATCGCAAGTAACAGGTCCATAGAAAATTCATGCATTGCCCTGCTTAACTACACTTTTTCAAATTTGTTCATTTACTATTTTGAATATTTAGGCTAATAAAGAATTCAAAATATCAAATTTGATTACAAAATCTTGAAAAAAAAGTGTGCAACCAAGTGTCTGTTAATGCCTCTTTAAAATGAAAGTTCTTACATGAGTAGCCAAAATACCACCACAAAACGTATGTACAAGTTGTACTTGTAAGTCATTATTTGGTGGCTGTTGAAAAAATTGAACAAATTGGAGTTGTTAAGATTAAAAAAAAAACTGTATTGTAGTTCATAGTTTCCCCATAAGGAGGTTTACTTTAGACACTTAGCTGTACAGGTGATTATGCAAGGGGATTTTTATGGTTGTCCAAAGTCACCCCAAACTCCGGGGTCACTTTGGACAAACTTTGACCAAAAAAATAATCATGAAATAAAATAAACTGCAGGGAATTCTATATAACACGATTTCCTCTTTATTGGTACTTGCCAACCCCCACATTACCCCTAGAATTCCTCTGTTCATAATGAAGATATTGATATAAATAGTTAAAATTTGTCCAAAGCCACCCCAGTTTACGGTACCAGTTATTATGTGCTACCTACAATTATCAAGTCAATGTTTCACAAGAATAAATCTATAAACAAATACCTCACACGTCATTCTGATCAGTTCCACTTGCCATTAACCACAGCTATTCTTCTCACTTAATCGTTTTTCACCTTCATTGAGCCTAAATTCTGGAAAGCCCTTGATAATAGCATAAAAAATGCCCCCAAGTTATTATTCTTTTTCAAAAATTCCACCAAAGGAAATTCCTTTTAGGTGCGTTAACTCAATAACTTGTCATTTTCACATATTTTGTTTTACTCTCAATCTTGGTTCACTCATCCACATACTCCCGTCCAGCCTGCTCCTGTCAGTCCATGTGTTGTGTGTTACGTACACTCCCTTGTTCTTGTCCCTCTTCTGTTTTCCATGTCACTGCTTTCCTCCATCTATCTATCTTCTCACATATGTTCCTATTTTATAGATTTATGATAAGCATTACTAAGTTATAGGAGGCTGCAATGTACAATCTTGGCTTTTTTAGCAGCCCCATACTTGTCTAACTTGTTTACTCGCACATTTCTTTTGATATGAATTTGAATATGAATACCAGGAAGTGTAAATTTAATATTATGCTATATACAGCATAATAGCAATTATTTTTCATTTAATATTTTTCCATATGTACATAAAACTTGCTATTTTTATTTGTTGGATATGAAAATAAATGAAATGAAATGAAATGAAAAAAAAAAAATAGTTATTATCATTATTGTTATTTACCTTCTGTTTTAGAAAATGTGACATCATTAGTGTTGATAAGTTGTAGAAGAAACAGGGATTCATAAGTTGTTCTAAAAAACCTTTACCACTGTGAAGAGTGTCATTATTTTGTTATTTCTGTTATTGTCATTGTTGTTGTTGCCATGATAACCAATTACTATTATTATCATTATTATCATTATGCATATGATTCTTTCTTTTTCTTTTTATTCTTCTTCATTTTAGTTATGCAATTATTGCCATCATAATTTGAGAGTTTGTTTATTGTTGCATTTACACAGGACAAGGAACGAGTACAGCATCATCAAGTTCAACTAGAGATACCGTTCAGTATGTACATGTAGTTTATCCTGTTTTTATTTTTAATGTTTAATGGGAAATTCCATTTTACTCTTTCTTTATAAAGTCTGTTCAATTTAGATGATGAGTATCTCCTATTAAATGTTGTTATACTGCTTTTGCAACGTACCCATTAATTCGCTGCTTTTGTAAATCTGCATATACTGGTCAAAATAGACAAAAATCGAATGAATGTACATAATGCGCTATTGACTTGTGTACTATAAAAGTTGGAGCGCCCACCCCAGTATGTCAAACTGTGTCGAACAGTCTGCTGCCCTCTTGCGTTGTGAAATTGGTCTATAGGACTTCAGTATTTTTTTTGGGGGGGGGGAGGGTCATATGTCATGTAAAATGAGGTCAAAATGAGGTAAAAATTTACCTGCAAATTTCTACTGGGGTTGGTAACTTGAACCACTAGCCCATTTGAAACCAGATGTGGATGGTAGATGCCTCGCAGGGACCTCAATGTTATTTGAGCATCAAAGGTCAAATTTTAGAATTTACCTGCAAGTTTCTACTGGTGGTGGTAACTTTCAAACCATAAGCCCATTTGTGACCTAACTTGGATGATAGTTCCAGTACAGGGATCTCAATGTTATTTGGGGTCAAAGGTCATGTATGTTGGTCAAATGTTATAATTTACCCCCAAGAAATATGATTGCACCTTAATGTGTCGAGATATGTACGTTTTGGCTATCGCCGTGTTATTTCCTATGGCGAACAGGTATGTGGATTTGCATAAGGAACTTGCAAGCCATGCATATTTTGATAAATACTGTTTTGAGACTTCTCATGTTAATATCCTCCGGTATTTTCTTTATGAAACTTTGAGTCAAGTAGATAACTTATAATCAAGGTTTATGTCTCCTTTTTGAAAGATATGTACCGGTATTTGGAAATTATGAATTACAAAACTATTTTCAAACTTCAATTTCAACATTTTTTCACAACATCTGGGGCCTGTTGCATAAAACTTACTATAACAGTAACTTTACTATTATAGCAACTTACTGGAATTTGATTGGCTGTTGAGCAACATGACATCATCAACAGCCAATCAAAATTCAGTAAGTTGCTATAATAGTAAAGTTACTATTATAGTAAGTTTTATGCAACGGGCCCCTGCATTCATTTAGGCAAGACCAGGCAGTGACTGATCATCAAATCACAAAGTTGGCAAAACTTCTCAACCCCAAGTCTTGTAGTGATCTTTGTGCGGAACTGGGGGTCGAATACAACTCCTGCAGTCAGGTAAAAATAAACATAAGGCTGAATATAATTTCTTTCTTTCCCCAGTCGTTGAGGTATTTTCAGTGCACAATTGTTCAAGTTTTTAGTGCAATAGATAATTAAGCAAATGAATGAATTTTTAATTTTGGTGTAACTACTCTAATAACAAATGTATACACACGTCACCCCCCCCCCCCCTCTCTCTCTTTTCCCCAGGCAAAAAAAGTTACAAATTGGGATGTGGGTATGGATTGTTAAACAAATCATTTTGCAGTCTGTAATGTCATGCTGGATCATGAATTAGGAACGTAAACTTTCTCTACCAGTCATTAAAGAAACTGTCCCAACAAATAGAGAAGTTTGTCGCAAATGTCAAAGCCCTTCCCATTTATGTTTTGAGGAAAGGGAGACTCCAAAGCCCAGTGGTCAATTCCACAATCCTTAAATGGTTTGTAAAGAAAATAACTGTTTTGTTTTTCTATGCTGTGATTATTATGCAGTGGTTCATTTATCATCAGAGGTTGCTCTATTGTTACAAATAAAGGGTATTAGTAATTTCTAAAACAGAATATTATCATGAATGTAAAAAAGATAATTTGTTCTCCTAGATTCAAAGATGATGGTTGTTTGTGACTGAAAATGAATGATTGAACAAAATTATGAGCCTGCACACTGAATGACTGGTCTTGATCTGTTTAGGGAGGTACTGTTTACCTGATGAGGCTTCTTTCTTATGAATAAAGTATTTAATTCTTGGATGCCAAACAACATCAAAGTGACAAAAGATGGAAAGAGGAGTACATTGTGTGCTTGCGCACTGTAAAAGGCTGCCAGGCTAAAGCTGGGGTAATAATATCCAAGTCCTTTGGAAGCGCATAGAGACTTTATATCATAATGTGATATGCGCTGTGCAAGAACTGTATATTATTATTTTTATTAAATGCCTATCCTTTGATAATAAATAGTGTTGTATGCTTCAAGGCGTGCCTTGTCCTCGAGGCCGGTCTCGAGGCCGAAGATTGCGTGCTCGGCCTTGGCCTTGGAGCCTGATGTCTCAGCCTCGGAGGCTAATGTCTCGATGTCTCGGCTCAAGGCCCGAGCGAGGCAGTAACAAATCTCTCGTTCTCTGGTGTTTTTTTTTTTTTTTTTTTTCGCTCGTTCCGCCAGCCCGAATATCATTTAGGAACTCTCAGGGATCGGGGAGAAACCGCCACTCAATTTCCTCGCTCCAGTCATAAAAAAACGTCACACGACTGTGTGAGCATATAATAAATTTGTATGTAACTCTATGGTGCGCTCCATACCCAGTAGTTCACTCCCTCCAGAGCATTTACTTTCGCAGTTGAGTAAATGGGCCGGCACAGTAAATTGGGCGGTTGCTCAAGTTGTATTTTACAGGAATGGCGGTGTATGGTGTATTTGTAACCCTTCTGCTTGGGTCTTGCATGAATTATGCCAACATGAATGATTCTGCCTGGAGCTGGTTTAGTTGCTTCAGTACCTTGTTAACTTACTTAATTAGTCTGTTGATGACTTGATGTCTTGACTTATGATTGTTTTTTGCTAATTTGCTAGCATTAGTAATTCTTATTCAAATGATTAAGTTTTCCACAAAAAAAAAAAATAATAAAGAATCAGGGGGAGAATTCAGAAATATACATGGCTCAAATACTTTTGTGAACAATTAAAAGGTCAGCATGTAGATAAAGGCCCCAAAGTGGTCAAAGCAAATTAAACAGGTGAAATTTAAACATACACATAAAATGTACATTTTTTAGTGATTGTCTTGGTCTCGGTCTCAGACAGCCATGTCTCAGTCTCGACTGAGCCGGCCTCGGAAAAGGCACTGATGAAAAATGAAATGAAATTTTATTTGTTACCAAATCCCTATACCTTTAAGACTACTTCTTGGAAGGGATCTTCACTAAATGGTAGAGAAATATAGTTATAGATTCGTAATCCAGAATGACTTTTCATATTGCAAAATGAGTTATTTTAGTAATTGAAGAAGCTTAATGGAAGGAATTTATAATTTGAAAACAAATTTTAGGCATTACTCCCAGTGTTAAAAATTGTATGCTTGATCTGTAATGAAAATCAAAAGTCAGAAAAAATTGGATCTAGCGGGATTCGAACCTCTCATATACTGCATGCTGGGCAGTGACTTCAACCACCAGGGGGCCGTTTCATGAAAATGTCATAAGTCTAACTTCTTCGACATCCCATTGAAATGTGTACTGTAGAGTTAACACACGTTTCAGTTGGATGTCCATGAACTTCTACTTAAGCCCAGGGATGGTATTCTGAGGCTGTTGTGACTCTGTTTTAACTCTGTTGTAGCAAATCGTTATTCTGAAAACTGCTTTAACTCTGTTGTAACTTTTGTTTTAACTTTTGTTTTATATCTTTTTCCTTGCTCACGTATTTAACTGCGTATGCCCGAACCAAGTTATTGTGCACAAGCGCATAACTCTTTGTGCAAAAATACAACCATTTGTAACACTGTATTCCGAAGACCGTTTTATTTTCTGTTTTAACTCTTGCCACGGGACACTCTATGCTCCTGAGATAAAACAGGGTGGGAGGTGTTTTAACTTTGTATGTAGTATGTCATGGCGGCAATTTTTTCTTGCTCATTATGTTTTTGGTTGCAATGAGAGGAGACACAGAGACCGAATAAACCTTGCTGATTGATATTCCTTGAAAAACATTTCATAAGAATTGTCGTCTCAGGGTGGAGGAATTTGGCAACATCTGCGATGAGATCAGAGATGATATGCACAACAACATTCTGTCACATCATCACATCAATTAGATTAAAGCAAGAACATAAGCACAAATTAATGCGCTTATTACAACGCGACTATAAGTTTCACACATTTCCCACGCCTCTGTCCCAGGGAGTGATCTTATTGGCTGAACCGTCTTAGACTAATCTCTAACAACTTTCCTTATGGCTTTGATGACTTACAATACCATAAAAACTGTTCTCAGAATACCAATTTATAACTGTAATAGCGGTGTTGTAAGTTGGTGACTTACAACAGAAGTTAAAACAGAACTTACAGCACAGTTTAAATGGTTTCTTGAAACCGTCATAAAGTCCACTTCTCGGCTAAGATCGCCGCTAGTTGGCTAGTTGTCTGCTACTAGTTTCACAAAGCTGTGTTTGCCAAGATCAACGTCAATATCCCAACTAAGAACTTATGACGCCTTTGACCCTGTCATATCTTTTTTCATCGATATGCAGCGCCATCACATGACATTAATTTGGTAGATTATGGCTGGCCGAAATTGAAGCTACCGGTACATAAATTTATAAATAATTCACATCTGTCTTTTCTACAGCTTTCCTAAATCAGTAACTCATCCTTGCTGTATGAATATTACTTATACGCCAATATTTTTGCGTACAGATATTTTCGCGAATCACAGGCTCACAGACATTTTCGCGAGTTGTTAAGTTCGCGAGCGCAAGAGCAAGACTTGCAGTAAACTTATTTGTACATGAATGAGCCATATCGGCAGATCAAGAGGATTTGCTTTTTGATTATTTTTTGCCAGTACCATCAAACTCGTAGCTTGCGATAAACAAAAAATGCTGTCATAAAACCCCTGATTTCTTGATTTATAGCGCGTTTTCAGCGACCCTCTTACTTACCATCCCCACTAAAGTCCCGCATGCTTTGGAAAAATGGCACCGATTCCATATTTTTGGAAGCAGAATTGGGTTTCTTATAGGGGTTTTTAGAGGTGACCATGTACGGAGCTTACGTGTGGTGAGTGACAATTTCTGTGTGTCTGTGTGTGTTACGCTACATACACACTGGGTGAAGGACTACTGCAGTGCACTTTCCACATGCATAGTGCATAGTTTTTTAGGCAATGACAACTGTACTATGTGCCGATGACGCTGCTGCGCTGAGAGGTAAAAGCAAATTTACGTGCGGATATTTTCGCGTGTTGTTAAATTCGCGATAGATGAGTGATTCGCGAAATTCGCGAAAATAAAACCATAATAAATTGGAATCAAACACCCATGATCCTCTTCTTTCTGATTCATTAATATGCAACGGTCCGCCGTGGACAAAATTAAGAAGCTTTTTTTTCTGATATGAGATTTTCATTACAGATCAAGCATCTTTAGCAGTGGGAGTAATGCCTAAATTTGTTTACAAATGATTTGATTTCTAAGGATACCCAGACACCAATTGCAATTTCATCAGAGACTTTCAGTATGTACATTGTTAGTTGCACATACTATTTTTTAAAAATTGGGGAAAGGATCCTATTATCCCATGCTTATACATTATCAGATCATATTTAGGAAAGAAATGTCAGGAATGTTTGCACACATGTGCACACAATTGATTATTCACATTTTTGCCAGAGCTACATGTAGGCCTATTATGGAAATAAAATACAGTGTACATTCCTGAACTTGTGTCCCAACAATAGAAATATGTGTATTTAACTCAATTTTATCTTTACTGTAGATACAAAAAAAACATCTGGGGGACTTTGGAGCTGCCTATGAGGAAGTATTACATAAGTGGAGGGATGAGACTGGTGGATCTATGAAAAGTCTGGATAAAGTTCTTGACTCTTGCCAGCTTGGAGGACTTAAGAGTGCATATAAGAAGTGAATGTATTAAAGGCAGCTTTAATGTGCATTTTATTATAATGCATACTATTTTGGAGAAATTTCATATCTGAAGCTTACTATTATCAGTACTATTAACATCAGTGTGTGAATATACCAAGGTGGAATGACTATGCATTCTCTCTTTACGCATAAGGAATTTGTAAATACCCTGGAAGTTTTTTTCAAAAATTGAAATGGACACAAAGTTACATTTTATGCAATTTTTGGAGGGATAACGGAGGGGTTATGATTTTGAACTTTTAATTTAAAAAAGATAATCTTTATTATATCATGGATGCAAATTCCTGCTTAGAGAAATGCTGTTACAAATGATTTTCAAGAAGAAATCAGGAAAAAATACATAGATGTAATTCAAGCAAACATAATAGATACATAATTAAGCAAAAATATATTTTATTTCCAATATATTTGGAATGCCTTCTATGATGGGAACGAAAACCTGGTTGTCCGCTCAAGTTAATATTTTCAACTTTTAAATAGTAAACTAGATCGGAAATATTTCAATCACTGCTTTGTAAATCAAGTTGATTTGTACCACCCTGTCCTCCTTCATAATGCCCCAAACAGTAATCAATAATTCATGATATTATATTATTCCACTGAGCCTTTGATATATTTGGAAAAATTCAAAATCAATTATTTTGGCAGCAAGACAAGTACACAAACATTTCTTTATATAAAGAATGATTGCAAAATGTAAAATAGAAAAATATGGGAAGACAATTATTGTTTTGGTGCATACCAGATTGTTGTTTTAGAATGCTTGAAAAGCTTATCCATTGTTAAAATAATTACATGTACAGTATGCAACAAACGTGAGTACACCCTTGAGGGTGTGCTTAACTTTTGTTGCCACATACTACCTACTTGAACACAATCCTTCGCTATTACATTATTGTTATGGAAGAGATTCCTATCAATACACCAGTCACAGAATTTTGTTCTTCTCTATCATAGTTGTAATACATTTATGTAAAAATTTACATTTGAATTTTAACATTTTGTAATGGGTGTAATCACTTTTGTTGGATACTGTGTATGATATTAGATGGCCCTGAGGTCAATACATGAAATATTGGACGAGATAAGCCAATATATTGGAGGAGTTGAAGATATGTATGTGTATATATTCTAAAAAGAAATTTTCTTACTTTTTTATTCAAAGAGTTCTTGGGTGTCTACCCCCTATTACCACCCATCTCCTCAGGTCTGGTGTCTAGGGATTAAGTACATGTATTTCCCATTCTTTTACTCTTTGATCTAACTAATGTGTAGAGTTCAGTGGATCTAACATTTTTAGCGTCAGTTCGAGCAAACAATATTGTTTTGTAGCCATCGTAGAGGTGTTTGAATATAACTAAACACAATATTTGCTTTCTTGGGGTACATAGGTGAAAGGTCATAGAAGTCAGTTCCTGAAACTTGCATTTGTAGCCTCAGTGAGATATCTCAGGAACCATTTGAAACTTGGTGCTAGTATGCATCACTTCTTGCTAGATTAGATAAACTACTGAAATATCTTTTCAATTGTACCATTGCCATTACATTAATCATCAAAGTTTAATTACAACTCGATATTTTGTGATGTATCAATTCAGTTTGCTGGCTTTTTATGCCTCTGCCCACCGAGGAGGGTGCCGGAGCCATTATGTTTTGGGGTTGTCCGTCCGTCCCTTTTTCATTCTCGCGATAACTTAAGAACCATTTTTAGGGATCAACTTCAAACTTGGATCGTGTATACATATGGGAGAGACAATGATCTGAGTAGATTTTGGGGTCATGAGATTGAAGGTCAAAGGTCATAGAGGTCGTTAAAGACATGAAAATGGCTTGTTCTTGCGATAACTTAGGAACCATTAGATGGATCAACTTCAAACTTGATTTATGTATGCATATGGGAGGGGCAATGATCTGATTAGATTCGGGAGTCACAAGGTCATAGGTCATAAATGTTATTGTATACGTAAAAATTGCTTGTTCTTGCAATAACTTAACGGATCAGCTTCAAATGTGACTGACACAATGTCTTTAGATAGAACCATTTTTTCCAGTTTTTTTACTCTTAATGTATCTTATTGCATTTCCCATAATTGAAAGTGATATATTTCTGATTTGGCAAAGGGGAAGGCATAAATTTCTAATTTGTGTGGTCAGGGATTCATCTCGTTTCTTTTGCTATTTGTATAGTTTAAGGATGTATTGTTTTTGCAAAGCAAAGATTAGCAAATCATTTTATCAACAGGGTATTAAGTATATTTATGTATTTTTTGTTTACATGTTTTACATGTACATTCTTAGATGAATCTAAGTCCAGGGAAATGAATATGTAGCTGAAAGCTTGAATATGCAGCTGAAAGCTTAAGTTGTTCAATTAGATAAGAAACAGCATGAAATACATTTGCATACATTCAAGTGATCTCTTGTGATGTTCATTACATAACGAAATATACATGAATACATTCAGGACAGTATATACTATTATAAAAGACAGCATTATGAATCAAAATTAAATCATGCAGCACTGGAATGCTTCTCTGTGTGTGAACTTGGAATTTACATCCTGATCTTTTGTACTTAAAGCTTAATGTTAATATTGTTGTGTTTTGGATGTACAAAGTATTCATTTTATTGTCACAATGAAATGAAGGTGAATTTCTTATTTCTACACAGCATTGTGTAGTGCAAGAATGTTTATTTTTCAAATATTTAGACTGATTTTATTCTGTTGTGTAATTCAATGATCAGATGCCATTGGCTGCCAAATACTTTCTGTTAAATTTTAAAAAATCTCCATTGCAAGTGACTACAGTGGAAACTCAGTATAATGAGGTCCTTGGGACCATCAGAATTACCTTGTTATAGCAGGAATATTGTTATATCAGATCTCTTTATACCAAGTTTCTACTGTATTTCAGAGCTGCCAACACCCAACTGGAAAATATCATGTTTTTCCTTTTAATCCTATTTCAAGCCCAAAATCCTGTGTTGGGCTTTGCCACTCTGATATTCCAAAGTATTGGAACTCTTTAGACTGTTCTATTAGGCAGTCTGTCAGCTCTTCTGTTTTTTAGTGTAAGCTGAAATTTCGTCCACTGTACGCCTGTAGTGCAATATTTTATAGTTATTTTCATTTCATTCATTGCATTAACATGCTTACTATGATATATGAAATATGAAATATTTTTAGGCTGACATTTCCTGCGTACATAATGTATATGTTTGTGACTATACATTTGATATGTATATTTTTTCTTTTCCTCTATAAGCCTGAATCCGATGACCGGGGTAATAATATTTCTGTAAAGCGCTTAGAGAGTCTCTTGGAGATGTATTAGGCGCTATATAAATCCAGAATATTATAATATTATTATTATAAACATGTATTCAATTCATGATACGGAGTGTAAAAATGCCATTCTAACTCATAATAGCTACATTTTTAAAATTAGTGATAGATCTGATATTTATTATCACTGAAGGTAGCTGGATTAGTATTGTTTGTTTCCCCTATTGTTAACTAATTTTATTCACCTTTTCCTACTGTATTCTATTTTATTATCATTCTTCTACTTCTTTTTAAATCATGCCTTTATTCTTGCAGAGTTGCAGCAATTTAGATTTGCAAAGGTAATGTGCGTTTAACAAGCTGTGCTTTTTTATGGACCACCTCATTTTCCACATTTTCAATGTCTTTCAAAAACTTTCTTCATGAATTTTTTCTTGTTGTCGTCAATGAATTTATTTTTACTGTTCATGGATGTACTGTTTTCACTGTAGTGGAAAGAAAGAAATGAATTTAAATTTGATATCCTCACTAAAATACAGCATTAATGATACATACGGCTTACCTGATTATTTTGATACTCTTATATAGGGCTTACTTCCTTATTTTGATACTCTTATATAGGGCTTACTTCCTTATTTTGATACTCTTATATAGGGCTTACTTCCTTATTTTGATACTCTTCTACACTGTACTTCTTCATTTAAAATGATCTATGGTGTGAAATATACAGGCAGAAGGGTAACCTCTTCAGGAGCTTTCACATATCCACACTGTGGAAAACTTCAGAGGAGTTTTTCATCAAGTGTCTTGTCTAATTGGTTGAGAGCAAATTTGTCGGTAAAAATCACTGACAAGACACTTCATGAAATGCCCCCCCCCCCAGATGTGCCTTAAGATGCTGTTGTATATCTTTTGTAAGAAAATGTATAGTATTATATTTATTATATGTATGTTTATTTATTTCATTTATTGGTATAGAATCAAATATTGACCAGCAACACAAGGCTAAAGAGGTCAATTTATATACTATAGTCACATAACTTGAAAATTGTGATTGTGATTTTATCAGGACTTGATTCTCCTGTTTTGTTTTGATTATTGTTAGAAATTTTATAATATAGACTACTGTTAATGTAACAGATATTTTTGTGGTACTATAGTCACATAATTTGAAAATTGTGATTGCGATTTTATCAGAACTTGATTCTCCTGTTTTGTTATGATTATTGATGGAAATTTTATAATATAGACCACTGTTGATGTAACAGATAGTTTTGTGGTATACATTCACATGATGATCGAAGATTCCATGTTTGGAAATTGTATACTGTTTGTATTAAAGCTATGAAATATGACCCCATAACTCATTTTCTGATTATAGCTGTTGTTTCATGTTGGCTGTCTGGTCAAGACCCCTCACCACGTATTTTCTTAGGCAGAAAGAGGAAGAAAGAAAGTGTAGGTGAGAGAGAGAGAGAAAGAGAGATTTTATGCATGTATAATTTGTTCTTTTTCTTTACTGTCATTGTGCAGGGGTTGCAGGGCTTAGCATAAATTTGATTGCAATGTGGGGCACATTTGTTATGACAAATGTAACTACATGCACATTATCATATTCAAAACATCCATACATTTATGAGAGTCAGGATCCAGCAATGGTAACCGATCAGAACCGGAATTGAATATTAGAAACACAAAATGTGTACATTGGTTACATATTGCTGGTTCCGGACCCTGTCATGAAGTGCACATTACTGTTATTTCATTATTTCTTACATTCATGTCAAATTTAATCTGGCTCACATTAAAATAGAATTTTCATTTTGTTTTCAATTTTGGCCATAAAAATAACAATCATTTTTCACCAATTTTGTCACTTATTTTGAAAACGTCGTGAATTTCCCATAATTAACCAACTCTACAGAGCCCATGAATTCATGAGATGCATGGCCAATGCATAATCAGCAAAAAAAGAAGACAAAGACTAAACAAACTAGGGTCCTATCTCCAAATACATGAAGCGCCATAGAGAATTAAGGTTTAATTATTATGCGCTAAATAAATCGAAAGTTATTATTATTATTAATTTCTGATTCCTCTTCCTTTATATGATGTATAAAATGAAGACAATTGGTCAGTATGAACTAGCCTATTTAGTCATTTACAAATGAAATGTTCTGATGGTTCCTGCTCATGATGTATTCATAGACTAACCTAGTCAGGTAGAGCTGGAAATACCACAGCACACTTTTAAGGAACCTGTGGATTGACTGGCGCTTCATGTATTTGGAGATAGGACCCTAGTTTGTTTAGTCTTTGTCTTCTTTTTTTTTGCTGATTATGCATATCAAAGAATAAGAAAATTACACTCATTCACATTTTCTAGTAATTTCTCTCGGCTCTGCAAATTGACAACACTGATGACATCATATGCGAGCAGCTCTCCATTCACTTTGTACATGAAATTTCACATTTCCTCAATTTTCTTGGAAGTAACACATTTTTTCACCCCATAGTCAAAGTATGTTATGTAAAAAGCAATTCTTCCGAACATACATTGACCATGGGGGTTAGAAAATGATTGTGTAACTTCCAAGAAAATTGAGAAAATGTGAAATTTCATGTACAAAGTGAATGGAGAGCTGCTCACATATGATGTCATCAGTGTTGCCAATTTGCAGAGCCGAAAGTAAGTTACTAGAAAATGTAAATGAGTGTAATTTTCTTATTTTTTGACCGATTTTGCTCATTTCTTTTTTAAAATGCTGTTCAAATTTAACTCCTTTTATTGAAACAGTTAAATTTTTGGGCTGGACCTTGCCTTTAAATATGGGAAATTCCATGCAGAATATTCACTTTCGTGAAGAAAATAAAGTTTGCAATTGCAGTTCAACTCTCGTATTCTCTAAAAGTAATATCGGAACATTCATTTTCATTAAAGAATTTGTCAACAAAAAAATCCCCTTTTTCAGCCAGTAAAAATGTTCTACCATATGGCAGTGACACAGAAGTGCCCTCTTTTAATAACACATTATTTCTATCTCATTAGAAGAACTAAAATGTGCTAGAGATCTTCAACTTATATGCTATAGTTAAATGTGTATTTCGAGCAATATATCCACTTACAAGGGTGAATGTACACAAGAAGGAAATACATGTATACCATTTGGAGACATTTAATATACCCCTATGCTTTATTTCATACACTATTATGGATTCTTATTTTAGATGAGTGCATAATTATATACACTCATCTAAAATAAGAATCCATAATATCTACATCATGTTCATAGATGGAACAGCTACTTTTCACTTGTATATAATGGATTGATATACTAATTTGCGAGCCAGCGAAGCAAGCGAGCAAAAATGCTATAGGCTTTTTGTCCAATGCCGTGAAGGCCATGTCACTGTCTCTTTCATCAATATCATTTTCCCATTATTGATCAATGATCAATTAGAAAAATTTGAGAGGTCTCATTGCAACTCCCAATCATATTTGAAAAAAAAAAATGAAATTGAACGAGATTTTCAGAAAAACCTCACTATGAATAGCAGAAAAGATAACGTAATAAGAGCTTCACATTATACAAAGTGTTCTTTCTTGAAAATGAGTGTGGTCCTGAAAAAGAGTTAAAGTAAGAGCTATTTGTTAAGGTAAAAACCTTGTGCTATGTTATACATAAGTGCAAGCAAGTGTAGCCAAGGTGATTGCAAGTGTATTGCAAGTAATCAAATCTTTTTTAAATTTCATGATCAATTAACCCATTCGTGACAGAGGTCCACATTTTGTGGTTTAGCCGAATATCTTTTGATGCGAAGCCCTAAAAATCATACCAATCTGTGCCCATTTTGGTTGCGTCAATATTCATTGTTTGATGCTGAAAATTTTTAGAGGAAAATAAGCATTAAAATCCTTAAATTGGCAATGTGATAGAAAGTTTAAAATCACCGTTTTCCCATGCAAATTGGCAACTATTTGACTTCTCATAATTTCTGTCAGTTTATATTCATTTCAGACACACTATGTTTTATAATATATAAAAATGTAGCAATAAAATAAAAATGTTGGTGTTGCCAATTTGAAGAATAAATGCTTATCAAATTAGGCTTTAAATAATTCCTGTCATGAATGGGTTAACTCTGCATATTACAGTAGTGAGAGTAATAGTCCGGCAGCCAAACCCGGATTTTAGGCCTAAGGTTGCATTTGAATGTTATAGTTTTTTTTAATTGATATCGACTGTTCAGACCTTTTATTTTAACAATCCACATGCTGGAGCTCTGTCAGCATTGAGCAATTTGAGATATAAGCGAAAATCCATCTTGGATTTTGAGTTTACCTGCTTTAAACATCCCTAGAATGTTCAAAATTGGGAATTAAGGGTTTTTCGGGATGGAGAATCCAAATCTGAGGTTAGTTTGAGGATATGACTATGTTTCGATGTCTTGATATAAAATGGCAGCCAATTTTCAAGATGGCCACTGGCGGCCATCTTGGATTTTGAGTTTACCTGCTTTAAACATCCCTAGAATGTTCAAAATTGGGAATTAAGGGTTTTTTGGGATGGAGAATCCAAATCTTAGGTTAGTTTGAGGATATGACTATGTTTAGATTTCTTGATATAAAATGGCAGCTAATTTTCAAGATGGCGCCCCCAGCAGTCTATTCGTACATGTACATATATGCAATATTGCATTGAAAATCAAGTAGAAAATAAATTGAATATGATTGATTTTCTTTCTACAAGGATGATATTTAGAAACAAAAAACAACAAGCGAAAATTTGATGGGGGAGGGGAGGGGGATAAACTCCTTCCCAAGCGCACACACCCACACCCCCACACACACACACTTTACACTATGGAGGAAAAGCATAATGATGTTCACCTTTTTGTAGCTGACAAAAACTATATGTGTACTCACATCTCTTTATCAGGAATTTGAGGCTCAAAAAATTAGTTATGAAATTCATTTATTAAGCATTCAATTACTGCAATACTAATTACAGAAGAAACATACTTTCTAAAATGATATTTCTTGATGTTTTCAAGGCCAAAACATCATTTTCCTGACTAATTTGAGTATCTCCTATTATATCTACGGTATCATTGTCTATCGTGGACTGAAAATTCTGCAAATCTCGGCTGAGCCGAATAACTAGTACTTTTCAAGAGACCAATTCCTGAAATCGTGTGTTTAGCACCACTTTATTGTTGGCTAAAGTTAATTAATCCATATTTCAGCCATCATAAGAGACAAGTCAATGTTCAAATGATTGTTTGCATATTAGATAATAACATGCATTTTAAGTGCATGCCTGTTTACCAGTTACGGAAAAAGTACACTTTTTATATTTTATGATATTTTCAAAGTCAAATGATAATTTTCCTTACAAATATAGATATTGATGCTCATGGGTTTGATTTGGGTTCGGGAGGGGGGGGGGGGGGTGACTGATGCCAAATATCCTCAGGCGGGGAGGAAAGCGACTGGGAAAGGGTAAGGGATTAAAAAGTGAAGGATTGATTAAGGAAAGGAGCACATACAGAGATCAGAGCGTCACTAAATTTTGTGAATGGAGGGCATAATCAACCTGGTCTCCTTCTTAAATCAGGCAATATACCTAATGTACAAACGGTCTTATAACAGGTATATGGCCTGAAATAGCAGGTTGAATCAGAGTGGATTTATATAAATCCACTCTGGGTTGAATAAAATGTCGCCATCTGGCGGCCGCGTTGTCTAAAAATTCTGTACGTAAAAGGTGGCTAACTTCAGGCTTCAGTAGTGCGATTGTAATTCATCCCCCCCCCCCCCCACCCCATTCGAATAGACTCCCAACGAGTTGTAGGGCATGAAGTATGCATGAACCTGCTAGGTTGATTGGGTGCCGTATTTTGATTTTTGGTTTGACGGGCGCTTAGCAGGGCCTATATTTATCTGAGATACCTATACAAGACATATTGCAATGTAAAAGTCATCGTCCATATCCCCCCCCCCCCCCCCCCCCCACCCCCCCCCCCCCCCCCCCCCCCCCCCCCCCCCCCCCCCCCCCCCGGCCAAATACTATCTACTAGTAGGCCTAGTCTATTTTTCAGATGTGACTTGAATGTTTGAAATGAAAATAGTAATTAATCACAAATTCTTATCAGCTATTTATGACAAATGAATTTTATTGTAAAACATTACATTCTTTTCCATCAGTTCCGTGCTATCTAGGCCCCATGAATGCATACTTTAATTTCATAATTAAAAATTAACATCGTATCTGGTATGTAGCCTATATCCCCAGCGCTCTGATTCGTAATTGCGTATAACGTGCACATGCTAGGTTTTTTGGTTCAGTTCCACGCAGCTAGCTAGCTACGCTGCGCCGCCGTCGCACAGTGGGCCAGGATAGCTCCAAAGTGCGCCAAAATTCATATTCACTCAGTTTTACTCTAATATTTTGGTTAAATGATGGGTTTAAGGGTAATCAGATACTTAGAATCCAATGAAAACAATTTCAAACACATGTGACGTCATTAAAACACTGATTTCTTATTGGCTGCCGAAATCAGTGAGAGCTTATGTCTCTATGAGCCATTCGAAGTTCTTCTCAATAAACTTTTGCACATCATGTCATTGCTTTTCCCCTCTACATATCTCAGTATAATGTACAGAAAGTCTTTTATAGGTATGAATGTACAAAGTAATTCTTCAGGTATCATGGAGTTAACGAACACATGATATTGACTGATGAAGTCCATGCATTCTTTTAGTCCATTTTTCGTAGGCCTATTGTTCATAACGTAAGAGGAATGCATTATTTCGAAGAGTCTTCGAAGTCATTTCCGAAGAATTACTTAGAAGAGGAATATATGCAGATAGATAGATGGATAGATGGATAGATAGATAGACAGATAGAAAGATATGAATGTGTGTAAATCACAGGAGTAAATAGATTGATGAATATGAGACAGATGGATGGATAAACAGAAAAATACCTATAGATATGTGGATGAATAGGATATAGATAGATAGAGGAATACTATACGGATATGGATGGATGGATAGATAGAGAAGGATACGTGTAGATAGATAGGTAGATGAAAAGATAAATCGATTGAATCGATCAATCATGAGCTCAACACCTTGAACCATGTGTTTTCTTTTAAATGCTACTGGAATGATAAACAGATTAGGAAAAGGGAAAATGAAGGTAAATAATTAAGCAACTAAGAAAGGGTTTCAGTTGTATGAAAAATTGCATGAAATAAATATTATAAATTTTTTTAATTATTAATGAATAAGTTTTAGGAATTCATACCGTGTGCATGGTCTGAATCGTCACCTTTTAGCTGTGAAGTGTAGAATCGAAATCATGTACCATACATATATCGCAGGGGAAAGTTTTAGCTTTAAGTAGTTAGTACACCTTAACCTTTGGAAGAGGGGGTTTTTCAGCAACTAAATCAAGTCCTATAATAATATTTATAAATCTTGTTTACTTCTTATTGAGTTTATGGGACCTTGCCGTGTAAACAGTACCACTATAGAGAGCGTCAGGCCCACTCGGTTGCATTAGGTTACACTACATATGGCGCAAGTTCTTTTGCATATTGTGCTTGCCCAACGTACAAACAAAACGCGCCATGTTGTTACCTATACGTCACCGCGTGTAAAGAGTCTCCGCGCCCCCATGCGCCGCTGCATAATGACGGAGAATCCTTCAGTAGCCTCGCGGCCCAAAATAACCTGATTTTCCGGGTAATGTGCCAGGGAAAATCGGCTCTAACATAAAAAGTGGCAGAAGGTGGCAGCCAAATTTGGTATCAGCTTAAAGCTGAGACATCAGGGAAAACGCTGGTGATAAAATTGATTTGGAAATCCGTGGAAATCTAAACGTTTCTTCTTGATTTATGAAAAACATGGAAAATCAGTCAATTTTGTACGATAATTACCTTATTATATTCACGAAGATTGTGTTTCTATCCATTTTAACCCATTCATACAGTGAAATGAACTATCAGGAATATGTGGGAGCAATTTTAGATCGCTAAGTTTAAAACTACATGTTTAAATAACTTTTTTATCAAATTGGTCACTATTTGCACTGAAACGCACAATATGTCGAGTTTTGCGGTTTGAAGTAGGAAATTTACACCCTTAATGTACATACCGGAGTTAGATATTTTACTGAAGTATTCTTCAAAGTATTGTCTTTCAATAGGGCATGACAAAACTTGAAAAAATTAAATTGCCCAAAATGACTTTTGGCGCACTTTGGTCTCGCCCTGGCCCACTGTGCGTCGTCCGTCCGAATAACGGTCCGATCCGGCTGACGTCCACATCGACATGAATCCAGCCAAACTACGGCGCCCAAACTACTAAATCCAACCAAGATAGAAATCAGCAGATTGACAGCTCTAGTACAAATACAGCGCGGATTGAAGGAAAAGAAAAGGCTAAGGAGTAAGGTAGGTCTAACATTTAGCATGATCCAGCATTAGACCTAGTAATTATAATAGCAAAGCAATGGAATGCAAACCAAAGCCAGGCAGAGCCAAAGCCTGCAAAGGCAAAGCTACATCATACATGTACACCGCGCCTACACTGGCTGCAGTATGGCCCACCCGTACCCGTACTCAGTAGGCTAGTCAGGAGACTCTCAAGAAGTCTCCGGTAGGCACTTTTGAGGCGACTCTGAAGTGAGGATGACAGCGGAGATCAACTGTCAGCGACCTGATTGAAGAATATTCATCACACTTTAACTGTTTAAAGGAATAAACGCCATTTGGCATTACCAACAATTTCATAACGACAAAAAAATTGTCAGCGTCACAGGGATTCGAACCTTGGCCGTGATTAACATTAGCATGACTGGTAATCGAGTTCTGACAGTGGCTTAAACCACTGCGCAACAAGCAGCTGACGAGGCAGTCGCTGCACTTTATTCATTTATAGATCTACCTGGATTCATTTCTATTCTTAACTTTTCAGACATGAGCACGGAAAGTGATGGGTCTCTATTATAAACTCTAGACTCTAGAATCTACATTGTATATCATTCCAAGTCATATCCCTAAATTTGAATGGCTGTCGCAAAAGGACTACTACTGTCATGACCATAGGCTAGGTCAAAACGGTGTTTTGAATAGAGAAACTAATTGCCGACATGAACGCGAAATAAATTCACTTAGACTTTTAGAGCTGCTATAACCATGATAACAGAGGAGAAAAGTTTTGAATTTACTTACCAGCATCATTCCGGCAGTGCCCCGAGGCTCTCTGGAAGACTTCCTTTTTCAGTTTTGCGACAGCCACCCAAAGACAGGGAGAGGGAGAGATTAGCTAGATAGCTACTATATTTATTTGATGAGTGTAGGCCAATGAAAACAATAAATATTATGCCTCCAAATCACACTTTCACATGCCCGGCTAGCACTGCAAACCACCTTCGGAATTCACCAGTGGATTAGAAAATCTAACTGTGATATCAGAATCTAAAATTTATTTTTCAAACTCAAAATATTGACTTTAGATTGATACAAGTACCTACCTTAGCGATATCACTGCTTGATTAATTTCCATGTCAATAGCATGACCTCTGACATCTTACACCTTCTAGTCTCGCCACAGGCGCTAGGCGCGATCGGTGAAGAGCGTTACATGCAGCCATAGAGATTCTATATATTGACACTAGAGCACTCACTACGCATAATTTGCGCGTGCACTGCTGCTCTGCGCAATAGAGCAGACAGGCTGCCATCTTAATCCGGGCAAACACTCCGATTCTGCCTGGATTATAGCATGTTAGCCTACATGTATATGGGAGCGAGTTGAGATACATGTATGTCAATTTCTCTGCAATTCCTTTACCATTTTCCTCTGTTTAACGTTGTATACAATTCAAAAGTCATATGGCCAAATATGTTCATGTTTTATAATGTGATCTCCTTGTCATTTTAGGGCAGATGCAGGGGGGGGGGGGGTTGGCACGGAGAGGATGACCCTTCCTAGGATGCTGGAATGTATTGCATGTATGTGAGTTTAGGGAGTGGCAAAAATATAATTGATTTGATATATTTTTTAAAATGGGAACGATTTATTTACAAGAGTTCCTCCCCCCCCCCAAAAAAAAAAAAAAAAATAGGTGGCATCATGGAAAACACCCCAAAGTGCCCCTTTGGTTAAAATACACACATATTTGTACATTGTAAGTCCCCTGAGTATGGAACCATTTTAATGAAATAATGGAATCATATTTAATATGAGGGCATGGAAGTTGTTCAGATGCATGCGATTCACTTCTTAGTGAAAGGGTAGGGGTAGCACCAAAAGTGCCCATGGGGCATTAGAAATATATGCACATTTTAGGGCTTCTCAATATAATAATGCATAATTTCAATTTTCCTAAATTTTGTTTAATGAATGTTTCCCCAAGCAGTGGAAGTTTAAAGTTGTTCGAATCGGGTAGGCGTGCTTACATGTATACCTCACTGAGGGAATAGGCGAAGGGGCTTGGGCCTAGGGACAAAATTTGTATATAAGTGCCCCTGTTGCTAAAAATGACAAATTATATTTATCAGTAGGTTGTGAAAGTACAATCAGATTATGAACAATTATAATTTCCGTTTGCAGAAGGATGATTCCTACCAAGTTTGGCCAAAATCCAGCTGCTTCTCATTGAAAAAAAAAATTCACTTCTATCTATTTCTGCCCCATGAGCACGGTCGGGTAGTGCTGCCCCAACAAACACATTTCTCACTAGGCACTTAACAGATTTGGTAATTCTTTCTGGTTAGGAATGATTCCAACCAAATTTGGTTAAAATCTAACTATCCATTACTCATATAGGCAGGAAATTTTTCATATTTATTATCAAAGGGGCACTTTAGTGTTTCACCCTTAGCCCCCCCCCCCCCCTTCCTCAGGGAGGGACACATTTGTATCTTCTAGACCCTGTCTGAAAATTTCTCACTTCTCAACTTGTGCCTATATTCCATCGTAAAGCTCACCCAATTGCAAACAATGTACATTTAAGCATCTTAAGGAGTCACCCCCTCCCTGCCCCTGCCCCTGACTCCAACATCGGTTTGCGTGGTTACACTTCCAAAAATATAAAATTTAGTCCATAAGGAAGTTTTGTGCCAAAATGGTGCCTTTATCCACCTTGTAATGATACAGCTGCAAAGCTAAGCCCCTATAGCCCGTACCTGGTTATGTTGATTTTTGCCGGGATTAAGATGGTGGACGGCCTGATCAATTCGTCACAGAAATGAGGGGGGTACATGTACGCCCTCTAGTGTCAATATATAAGATCTCTATGTATACAGCGCATACTCTCGCATGTATCACCGGTCGCCAAATATGTGCGAGAGTGCGCACTGCGTCTACCGCTCTTCGCTGATCGCGCCTAGAGCCTGTGGCGAGACCAGCAGGTGTCGCTATTGACATGGAAATTAATCAAGCGGCAATATCGCTAAGAAGGTACATGTAGGTGGGTCATTCCATCCGGATTCACCAAATGGGTTACACCCTACTTTCTCAGAATGTATTCAAATTTGGTACACATAAAATTCAACATGTGTCATGGATGAAACAAATAGAATTACTGGAAACGGCCCGTCGGTCCCCGCGCTACGGCCCGCCCTTTTTTTTTCGTTTTGGCAAAAATAGGCATGACCCCCAACATTCAAACAGCTATTGTGCCAGAACTGGATGACCAATTTTCATGAAACTGGTACCATTGACAAGGAAATTCAGAAAGAAATCCAAAAAATGCATCAAAATGAGTGCTGGCACAGTGTAAAAGGTCATAACCTCTTGACCTTTATTTTGACCTTGTTTTTTACCCCCAGGTGCAAATTCATTGAACTGTATTTTGAAGTATGTTGATTGTCACTATAATGTTTACAAAATATGTTAAAACCAAAGATGATATTTTAATTCTTCACCTTTAGAAACTTAAACAAACCATTTGCTTTGAAAATTCATTGTTGCCTCATGTATTGACATTTGTGTAGGTACAATGTTGGCAAGTTTCATGTTATATGCATACTTCTACACTCGGGTTACATTATAAATACAGGTAAAAGAAATTAATCTTTTCAGGTTATTTACATAAATATAATTTTAAGCACAATATGATAGTGTATGTGAGTATATATAAATAGATATTTTGGCCTTCTGATGAGGGGGGGCGTGCGATATTGCAACACCCCCCCCCCCCCCCCCCATCAGAAGGCCTAGGCCTATATATCTTGAAAGTGATTACACAATGGTAAACATTTTTTTATATATGATCGAGAATGGAAGTATAAGAGGAATAACATTAGAAATTTGATGATTTTCAATCGAAATCAATGCATTTGGCTAATTTTCTCATAAAAAGTCAAGAGTTGACAAAAAAATTGGGGATGGGGTATGACGTCAAAGTGGGTACCCTGCTTCACGCATTGCAGTTGCGCTAGGTGCTAGACTGTACAATATGTATTATGCGTTGCGCGCATTTTGCTAGAATTGCGCGACAAGGTACCCACTTTTACACCATTTTGACGTCAAAGTGGCTACCCATTTGAAACTTGGTCACAGCGCTCTTTTAAATGAACTAACATTGTTTCAGCTTTGGGTACCCCATTTAAAGGTGCAATATTTCATACCCATTTGAGACTGGGTCACAGCCGAAAGGTCAAAAATATCCTGAAATCTTACCACATTTGGAGGTTTCCTTGGCAACATGACTTTTTAAAAAACTTAAGGCAGATGATTTTCTGCTAATATAATCACGCTCTTTTAAATGAACTAACATTGTTTCAGCATTGGGTACCCCCTTTAAGGGTGCAATATTGCAACCCCACCCCCTTTCAAAAGGCCTATATATCTATTTATGTATATATATATGTACACTGTCATATTGTGTTTAATGTTTGATTTATGTATGTTACCTGAAAAACTTAATTTCTTCTTCATATAGTCATAGTGTAACCTCTTTGTGGAAGAATGCATGTAACGTGAGATGTGTCAGCATTGTACTGGCACAAATATCAATATGTGGGCGACAGTGTATTTTAAAGCAAAATATTTTTAAGTTTTTATAGGTGAAGAAATAAAATATCATCTTTGCTTTAAACATATTTTGTAAACATTATAGTGACAATTAACATACTTCAAAATCAAGTTCAATGAATTTTGCACCCGGGGGTAAAAATCAAGGTCAAAGTAAAGTTCAAGAGGTCATGACCTTTTAGATTGCACCAGCATCTGTTTTGATGATTTTTTTATTCCTTTCTAAATTTCGTTTTCGATGGTACCAGTTTCATGAAAATTGGTCAACCGGTTCTGCCACAATAGCCGTTTGAATGTTGGGGGTCATGCCCATTTTTCGCCAAAGTGAAAAAAAAAGGGCGGGCCGTAGCACGGGAACCAACAACCATTTGCACTAATTCTTTTTGTTTCATCCGTGACACATGTTGAATTTTATATGTACCAAATTTGAACACACTTCTGAGAAAGTAGGGTGCAAAATTAGAAAATTTGGGGGTGATTTGGCATGGAATGACCCAGGTACTTCTTTGGTACTTGTATCAATCAAAAGTTGATATTTTGAGCTTAGTTTGAAAAAGAAATTTCTGATTCTGATATCACAGTTAGATTTACTGATCCACTGGCAAATTCTGAAGGTAGTTTGCAGTGCTAGCCGGGAATGAGAAAGAGTGATTTGGAGGCATTATATTTCTTGTTATGATTGGTCTACACATGGATTTATGGAACCAAGCTATACGCTATTCGTCGTATCAGAATACAAGTAATGAATAGCTATCCTATAGCTAGGAGGGACAGGACTTGGAATGATGTTCTACTTTCTAGAGTCCAGATCTAACATTACATGTAGGTCTAATGTTAATCTATAACTGTAGAGCACCTATAAAAATATGGTTTATTCCGTCAAAATTAATGTCATAAGTAAAAGCTTACCCGAGCTGTAATACCATGCATTTCACACGTGAGCTCGGTTTATTTAGCCAATTTGCATCCTAGGAAGTTGACCAACCCGGACTTCCGGCTTCCGGCTTATAATCATTGGGAGACCCTTCACTTGCCGCGATTTCCCGCTGGCTCAGTCGGTAAGGCATCGGTCTTGAAAACTGATGGTACAGGTTTGAGTCTCGTCAGGTATGGTAAGCCAAATACGCAAAGGTGTGAATGTAGCAGAAAGGCTCTTCATATAGATCTAGGGCAAACCTAGACTCTAGACCAAAAATTCTGTCTCAAAATTTTGCCGTTAACCTCTTATACTGGTAGGGTCGGCACTTCCTCTTTTAGAGAATGAAGCACCCTGAAGGGTTGTGCATACAAATGATGCAATCTCATTATCCCGGGCCTCCGACATTGGAGTTCATGTACACCCACTGGCCTTGGCCACAGGCGAAGCTAGGGAAAATTTCTTAGCTTAACATACTTGTATGGAATACCTTATTTTGCTAAGATTTCTCTCTTAGCAAAAAGATCAAAAGAAGTTCTTAAATAGCATGTTTAAGTAGTTTATTGAATAGGGGCCCAGGAGTTTAGGCTGGTGTGTTAAGACCTTAAATGATAACCTGTCCTTTACGATAACCTAATGTAAGCAACTAAGCATAGTGGTACTGCAAAAGATTTTGGGGGAAAAGTCCTGGGGGGATGTATTTCACTGAGGCCTGTACATCATCCGCGTAAATCACTCTCTGAAAAGCACCCTAAACGTGGATTAAGGTAGGAGTGAATTTAATTCCCTAAACGGGGAAACCCATGATCGATCTCAGATTTTTAGACCCTTAACAGGGATTTTGTATCTTGCATTGTCTTTATATACCCTAAGCAGAGATATCTTCAACTAGAGGTTTTTCCCTGTTTTTCAAGTAAAAAAAAACCGTACTTGTAAACACATTAAAGAATGTTCTCATTAAAAGAGAGGTATTTTTTTTCTTTTCTTCACACAATAACAGCGATTGATTTGTCATATTTTCATTCCATCGTCAGGGTCTATCAAATTTCCTACCCTTTTTGGGTTCCAGCACTAGGGAATTTGATACCCTTTTTTCTGATTTTTGCTGTTTTTGATACCCTAAAGTGGATCCCTGGGTTCCCCGCCTGGTGCTTAAAAATGACCCTTTTTCTACATTTTTGTTTACACAAATGATGTACAAGCCTCAATGAGACACATCCCCCGGGGGAAAAAATTCTGATTGAAAGCACCGAGCCATAAAAAAACCCATTAAAAAACATTTTAAAACTTTTTTTTTTAATGAAAATGTTTTTTATTACAACCCTGACCGGTATATAGATAGTTGGCTATGTAGATAAGTTTAAGAAAGGCCTCTTATTGTTTTGGTCAATAAAAATGATACTGGTTGCACTGTGCTTATACTGTAGAAATGAATATCATTCTACACAATGCATTCGTAAAAAGTATTACTACTTTGATGCTATGTATTACTATTTTGTCATTGTACTTGTTAACAGACAGCAGTAAGCAACGAGAACGTCTGAGAAGGAAAAATGAAAAGGGGAAAGGCCAAGCTTGAGGAGCTACTGACAAGATTGGCAGGTGGTACAGCTTTGAGTTTGGCAGATGTAATCTCTAGAAATTTCCTAAGGCACTCAGGTAACTCGGGGTCAAATGTTTTATAACATTTATTTTGTCTTAGATGCTTTTACACATTTTTTTATATTTGCAACATATCTGTCATAGGGGAAAAAAATTAATGTGGATTTTCATTGTATTCATTTCATATTGCATTAGTTTCATGCATAAGATCTTACAGGAAAAACCCTAAACACTGAAGGAATTTTCCTCTTTTCAAGGGGATATCCAAAGGATATCCATTTTCAGCCTGAAGAATGAAAACAATCTTACTTTTAAAAAATCATTAATATCATGAATAGTATGAGTCAAACGAAATAGGATTTACAGAAACTTCCTTTTATGGATTATAGAGTCATGTCATCACAAGCATACATACATTTTGTAAAGGATGGGAATGTTGAAAAAATTGGCAACATCCAACATCCCTTTCCTTACTCAAAAAGTTCACCAAACCTGTGTGGGGATCAAAACTGTTTCCAATCATTCTTTTTGAATGCAGGAGAATTTTTAAATGGGTGAAATCTCTGACTTGTAGATGTTTCTCACATCCTTTAAACAATAGACGGTGCTTCCGAACCCCTGCACGAGTTTGGCCTGTTTTGACACTATTTTTATTCCTCTACCCACTACAGGTAGATGCCTAAGGCATTATCTTTGTTCGGGTTGTCTGTCCAAACCGTTTTCATTAATTCAATGCAATAGCATTCAATGCTTTTATTCTCCATATGAATGAAACTTTGTTTTGTTTCCATGCATGCTCTCATGATTACTTAAGAACCATTTGATGAATCAACTTCAAACTTGAATCATGTACGCATATGGGAAAGACGAGGATCTGATTAGATTTGGGTCTCACAAGGTTAAAGGTCATAGGTCATAAAGGTCATGAAAGTTGCTTAAAAACGATTTGACGGATGAACTTCAAACTTGTGTGTCATGTATGCATATGGGAGGGAAAAATGATCTGATTAGATTTGGGGCTCATGAGGTCATAGGTCACAGGTCATAGAGGTCATATACATGAAAGACATCAGGTATGTAGTTGGGGAGACTCCTTGTTCTTTGGGAAATTTGAATTGTTTATTGATTACTTTTATATTGATGTGCGAGTGGAGGTGACATAATGACACCAAACAAATAGACATGGTCACCAATTACAAATTTCCTAAATACAGACATTGCAAAATGGGTCTAATTCAGCAAGAAAAGTGTGAAGTGAAAATTTTTACATTCCACTACCTGAGATACTTATAGTGCTGTGTGCACATGTACATGCGTCTCTATGCAAACACCACTGAGTGTACACTGTGAGTTCTCTCTGTGGTCATCATCTTTCTCTCCCTCCCCCTCTCATTCCCGCTCCTTATCATTCTTATAAAATGACCCTAGCCTGTCTCTATCATTCTCCCATTGAATTCTCCCCTTCTCTCTTGCCCTCCCCATCTCAATTACACAAATCCTGCCGCAGAAAATAACATAGAATGCCTGGGACATCATCTGTTGCATGTCATTTAAAACATTTGACTTCAGAATTTTTTTTTTTAAAAACCTGATGTGAATTATGATTTTTTGCCTGGAATTCGTAGCTTCATTATCAGTCATTCACTGAGTACAATTTAAGCATTCACAAGCTCTGAGGGTTTTTTTTTTTTTTTTTTGGGGGGGGGTGAATTTTTTAAAGACAGCAATCAAGGGAAAGCAATTGACTATGCACATGTTTCACGGCAGACATGGGTTACTTAATGAGGTCTATGTTCTTTCAGACTAACAAACGCAACATTCCCCCTTAAAAAGGAATTATGTACATGAAAATGACTCGTTCTTGTGATAGTGTACTCAGCCATTTGACAAATCAACTTCAAACATGAGTCATGTCTGAATATGGGACAGAAAATGATCTTATTAGATTTTAGGGTCACAAGGTGAAAGGTAAAAGATCATGAACATCTTTGTGTACATGATAATTGTATGTCCTTGCGATAACTTCTGAACCATTTGAGGGATCAACTTCAAATATGGAAGACACAGCGTAACTTGAATAAAACCTCTTTTTTCAGTTTCGTACTCTAATTGTATCATAACATATTTGCCATAATTGAAAGTGATATATTTGTGATGTGGTTTGATGTTGAGGCATTCATTATGTTTTCAGATTGTCTTTTCATCTGTCTGTCTACTCAATAATGCAATATCTCTATAACCTTTGAAATATGAACTGCAGACTTAGTGCAAGAATATCTATCTAACAGGATAATTTCTTTAGAGTTCAGGGTGTGTAGGTCAAAGAGCAAAGGTCACAGAGGTATATTTCAACATGTTAGTTTGAAGCAGAGATTCCAACACTTTCGATGTCACCCTAACTTCGGCTTTTATGTTCACAATCGTTATCCTCCCTTAATTAAGTTTTTGCAGGGAGCAGTATACAAGTACTGTTACCATCGCTATTGAAATACAAGTATGAGATATTCAGATTGAGTCTGAAATACTGTGCGCTAACTTCTCCATGTAGTACATCATTTAATTTTCCACTTGCATCAAACTTATCTCTGGGTTGAAATGACGTACAACATGACTGCCAACGGAACTGAAGTAAGCAACTCTTGTCTATATGTTTGCTGCTACATAACTTTAAGGCAAAGACATGCAGGCAAAGTATGCAAGTTTTCTATGCTGACTGCCCTGGCACAGGATTGTGAGCATTATTTATCCCCTCAATAGATAAGTTCCCCCAAAGTGCATGTAATATAATTTCCTGTAGAATGTTAGGACAAGTAGGTGGGAAAGTCTGATACTGAACAAAATAAACATTATGACTGGGAATTTCAAGTATTTTTGAACGTTGGGTACCTGTCCAAATATCGGGGGGGAACCGGATTTCCCGAAAATGATACAACAGAAAACAGGTGATGTACTAACTAACATGCTAGAATTTTCATGTTTATAGCAGCTAAATAATTTCAAGAAATTACAAATACCCTTGCCAGTATTGAAATAAATATAATATGAAGTCATTTCCATCCTATTTTAGTGATGATAATTCCCATATTTTGCCTCTTTATGTCAGAAACTGATGATAAAATAGAGAGAGATCATGCAAGCTGCCATTTTGTTGGACGAATAGTAAAACAATGGCCTCGCTGCATAACAATCACATTGAAATAATAGAAGGGCTCACTCACCGCATAATGTGACTAGGTATGTGCTACTCAAGCGCATCCACACACTAAAAAATGGACTTAAGTGTAAGACCGGCCTGCTCCTAATAGGCCGAATGTCAACTTTCCCAGTGGCAGGGAAAAAATACATGGGGGCTCGGGGCGAATTCGCCCCCGAAATGCCCAAAAGAGCCCTGGAAAACTAAAAAAGAGCCCCTGAAATTCTCATAGGGTCCAATGTAAACTTTAATACAATGTAGAAAATTTGGATTCATCTAGTTTTATTATGATGCAAAAGTGAACAAAACCCACACCAGACATTTATGAAATCAATAAAGTGCTGGGCAGTAGATTCTGACTGAGAGCTCGAGTGGGCCAATCAAATGGTTCACTGCTTTCTAAATGAAACATTAACTATATTGTCAAACAAATTAACAAACTTCTCAAATTTCTAAATAATAAGATTATATCATGTTAGGTTAAGGAGGTATCCATGCACTAAATGACTGGAGTCTTTACAATCGAGACATTCCCTACTACATGGTCAGGGAGGGAGTTCCACAAGCGGACAGCAGTTGGAATGAAATCTCTGTCCAGAGTAGATGTTCTGACAGCAGGCAAGGAGAGGGTATGGAGTGGCATGGATAAGCTAGAACAAATGTGGTGTGGTGCAAGCCCGGGTGGTGGGCGGATTGTCCAGGGTTCAGGCGGTTCACAGAGCGAGGAGTCCACAACTTGTTGTATGAGCACATATCGACACAGACAATGATTAGAGTTCTCATAGTTAGTCAGAAAAAAATAATCCAGTTAACCCATAGAGGTACAGTGTCACCTTTTGGAGACGCTTTTGCAGTATCTGTTGGTCCAGAATATTGGGCAGTACATATCATACATGAGCAGAAAGGGAAAAATGCACTGACAAATTTGAGCCCATTCCCATTGCTGTATGGTGTGGCGTTCTCGAATTAGAGCAGTTTAGGTGTAACTAATCATTAAACTCTTTAAATTGGCAATGCAGTGATTAATATATAATCACTATTTCTGTGTTCAAATTGGTAATTTCTTATTCAATTTTACAATTTTATTTCATTTTGGTTTATGTCATATCCATATTTATTTTTTTCAAGCTATGTAAATGTGGAAAAAAATTATTTGTATTGCCAATTTGAGGATCGAAGATGATTAATTTACACCTCAAGAAAGCTCTGTACTGCTATGGGTTAAGACGACTAAGCGCTTATATTTGGCACTGGGAAGATTGCATATCTTGTTGCAAATGATCAGATATAACATGAGAAACAACCCTTGTCGTAACACTTCAAAAATATAGAGCAAATTTATTGATAATCTGCATTTCATACCCTAACATCTAAGACCAAATTTTTCATTTGATACCCTAACGTTGATGGGAGCTGAAGAACACCCCACTTGTAAGGAAATCTCCATGTGAAAAGTCAAATACTTTGTCAGGCAAAATGGTTTCGGAGATTTTTGGAACATGCACGTGGTCTCTCTGACCTGGGGGGGGGGGGGGAGGAAGACCTATTGATTAGATATTTCGAGCACATCAAGGCCACAGAGGTCAGCTGTAAAATTGCAGGTATATCCTTGTTAGTGTGTTTGTTTAAAATATTCAAAATTTGAACCTCAAATTTGGCCAATTTGCTTCACATTAAGAAGAGGATCTGATTAGATTATGAGTGATTTGGGTCTGAGATTTAAAAAAAACCCATTGGGGTCAGTAATGTATTGATTACATGATTACATGTACATGTACCTTAGCTTTCTTGAGCACTTTACTTTTAACTTTTTATGTGCATTTCTGTTGAAACAAAGTGAACAGACTTTTTGGTTGTTACGTCAAAGGAGTCGGTAAACATGTGCCATTTACCCTGGGGAATATGTCTCATTGAGACCTGTACATCACCCACGTAAATCACTTTATGAAAAGCACCCTAAACGGGGATTGAAGTAGGACGGTAGTACTGTATTACATCTCCAATTTTTATACCCTTTTATACCCTAAAAGGGCATTTTATGCATGGATTGCATCATTGTCTCCTATTTTTCTCAGATTTTTGGGATTTTGGTACCCTTTTTTTTTCTGATTGTACTTGTTTTTTATACCCTAAACTGGATCCCCAGGTTCCCCGCCCTGTGCTGAAAAGCGTCCCTTTTTCTATATTTTCTGTTTACGCGGATGATGTACAATACAGGCTTCAATTTAACATATCCCCCTGGGGGCCTTTTATTCTGTTTATTATCGGCATAATTCAAGAACAGTTTGATTCACCAATGAAAGTTAATCGAATGTAGGTGGAGGCAGTCACATTCTTCTTTTATTCATTTTGTTCAATGTTATATTATTGTTGGTTATGTGGCTCTAAAGCTCAAAAGCAATTTCTAATTATGCCTATTCAGGTCTTCCTGTTTTCCTTTGATGATTCTTGCAGATGGTGCCTCTTCATTAGCAGTTCCAGTTGAGATAAAAAAAGAAGATGGTAGAGACCTGTGGACACTTAGCCACAGATACAGGGAAGAAGAATAACAACTACAGACAGAGATGTCTTGAAGCACTATCAGGAACAAATAGCTTCTTTACAGGAGGAAAAATTCGCCCTAACACGTGCTGCCCCTGATAACGAGCAGGATGCTTTGTTCATGAAATGGTTTGTATTTTGTATCAGTAACATACTCACTCTTCATAGGTTGATATAATATAGACTGGCCTTGAGGGAGATAAAACATTTATTGCCTGAAGTAGATTTTATTGCCCTCGTCCTGAACCCTTGATCAAAGACTGCATATTGTTGTTTTACATATTGTTTGTTCGGTTCAAAACAAGAAATCAAAGATCTTAGTCAAATTCATTTAAGTTGGTAAAACATTACAAGAATGGAAACTCCTCATTAAAGCCTGAAGGTACTTGTTAAACCTTTTTTCAAATTGTATACCTGTGTGGGAAATTCAATACTATATTGTGTTTTTTTTTAATTTTTTTTTTTTGACCTTCATGAAAAGAAGAGGAAACAAAAAAGGAAGGTTGGATTATGACATTTAATTATGGATAAATAACTATTAGAAAGAAAAAGTAGCTGAACTGTAACATTCTCGAGAACTACTTGATCTGTGAAATGTTTCCCAAGTACAGCAACTGTAGGGTTATTATGTAAGAAGAATATGACATGTTTAGTCAAGACAAAGGCTTGCATGAAATAAACTTCATGACATGTTACTGGATGACTTGTCAAAAGTAAACTTTAATGAAATTAGAGTAAGAAAGGATCTCGTATTTTGAAACAAAAGGAACAATATACAAATTTAAACATTATGCAATCTTTGATCAAGATATATACATGTATTTCTGTGCAAGGAATCAACAACAACAAAATGAACAAAAACAAAAAAAAAGAGAATGAAAAGGGCAGTTTTACGAAATTGTCATACCCCCTCAAACTTATAGTGTTTCGGTAGAACTTGAAAATCTTTGTGACATAACAGCGAAAGTTACAAATTACATGTACCTTAATTTCTGAACATATCTTACAACTTAGGGAGCCATTTTTCTTGGTGAGGGGTCTTTTCATGTATTGTTGAATATTCTCTAAAGATAAAAATATAAATAAATATAGATAAAGATATAAGTGTTGAAAAAGTACTTCTGTCAGTATTATTTTATTAGAAACAGAAAACGTCAACAAGTTATGGTGTTGACCTTCAATAAAGATCTTATTGCAATTGTGATGGGCATTGATGTGAACACTACACTACTAACAATCCTCAAATAATTATGAAGAGTTCCATAAAGAAAATATATCAATATTTCAATGTATTTTTGTTTGCTGATTCATTTTCATGGCATCATCCAAAATTTGGTGGCCATTTTGAAAAGCGGCCTTATTGATGGCTTCTCTTTTTGTCATTCACAGTATTGTTGGACATACATGTATTTAATCAAAACTAATTCAAATCTAGACAAATCTATCTGCTTCATAGTATTGTTAGTTAGACTAGCAAATGATATTACATTGGAATTTGGTGGCCATTTTGAAAAGCCTTCATTGTGGGTCTCTATAGATTCTGAAATACAATTGAAGCTTCTTTATGTATAACTATAATCAAAACAAATGCCAAAAGTGGCATGCCTCATAGATACTTTTTTAAAAAATCTAATGCAAAAAGTGGTTATAATTGCCCCATATTTACGTATTTGAACCATAGACACACTTTGTATGGGATTTTGTGGGCCATTTTGAAAAAAAAAAGCGCACTCACAGAAAAGTTCTCAAAATACAGCCTGTTTACCTGAGATATTCTTGTTCTGCATGAAAAACTGGTCTAGAAAAACCACATGAGAATATCCCCTTCTCCTGGAAGCACCTCTCTCACAGTCTCACTTATGACCCAGACTACTTGGCATTGTAATAAAACTTATCTCTGCATGATGATACTCACAAAAACAGGTCATTTAAGTGGCAATAGCGTAATCATATGTTTTGTAAAAGTGTGAAAGTACTCCTTGAAATTCACAAAAATTTACAAATGTTATTTTTTCTGCTCTTGTGATCGTGACTGATATTCCGTGCTAGCGAGTTTGGAGTACGATTTTGACTTCAGGATTTTTCCTGCAATTTTGGCCATCAAAATGCATTCTAGGCCTATAAAATATTTTAACAGTTGGCCTAAAGTTGGTCAGCTGACTCAACATACAAAAATAATATACCAAGTTTTGAAAATTGAGGGGGGGGGGGGGGGAAACATGTCCACCCCGTCTTACGCGTATGATGTACAGGCCTCAATGAGACACATCTCCCCGGGTTAAAAATCAAATTTGGGGGCATTTAGTCACTCTTGTGTCTACTCTAGATGTCATTTAAACTTTGGACTTAGCAGAAGCTTCTTTTTCATCCTATTTTTCAGGGGGGGGGGTAGAGCTTGAAAAATGTTGAGAGAGCAAAGGCTCATTATTAAATGCCTGTACATTGTGTAAGTTTAACCATTTACTCCCATTTAGTGGAAGGACATTTACACATTGATGGCAAAGTGACCAGGTTTACTGTTCTACTTTTGTACCTAGGAAGAGAAAAACGGATATGTTCACTCATGTGTACAGTTGCTTTTTATATTTACTTACGACATCAGAAGTGGTCTGCTGTGGACATTGGTAATGCAAATTCCTTTTCCCATTTCTTCCCCTTTTGATCCACAGCCTACTGGGAGATACATTGTGATGCCTTCACTGACAGAGCCACAAAGGAAAGGACTCCTCTCTCTGAAAGAGGAGGGGATATGGAATGCCAGGCAACATTTATCAAATGCAGTTGTGCTGTTCTCATCAACTTTGAGTGACACACCTCATGATTTGGATTCAAGCAAATTAATGTCGTCACAATCAAATACTCACTTTTTGTATGATGTCACATGCTGCCATTAATAGTATCCGTAAATAGTAGGACCCAATGAACTATTAACAGCTTGTGACATCAGATGTTACTGTCCTTGGCAAATTTGCTCATTTGCATAATGCTGGTGGGATCTGTATTTTATCACATGGTGGGCATTGGACCAATCAATTGTAGAGATTCTTATCATGACGGATATAAATCCATATATATTTGTCTATGGAAGAACAAAATGTTGATGTACATATCCATGTAGTTCCAGAAATGCAATGCAAAAACATTTGTAACAAAGTTTAAGTCACAAAGTCAAAGTCCAAGGTCATTTGTGTATGTTAATTTATATGACCACTCTCATTTTCAATGTTTCTGAAGGATATTTCCCCCCCCCCCCCCCTTGCTCAAAGGGACTTGGGGGTAATACCTCACATGCCCCACCCACAATTTTCATTAGAATACTGCCATGATCATTTGGGTAATGCAGGTGGAACTGCCAAGGACGTTCCACCTGGTTGAATTCAATCGTCACTCTGTTGTTGATTTTATTTTTCTGCTCCTGTAGACAAAGTCTGAAGGGGGCATGAAGCTATCTATCCATCCTTTGATCCGTCATTACCTCCCAAATAGTGTTTACATGATAACTTAAAAAATATCAGACAGATTGTAATATTTTTTTGTGTAGATGACACTACAATTCAGGTCAAGTTCAAATTTGGAGTCCAAAGGTCATTGCTCATATATGTAAATCGGTTTCCACATGATAACTTCAAAAATTTTGTTCAAATTCAGTGGCGGCACCAAGGGGGGGGGGGCATGGGGGGCCTTTGCCCCTCCACTCAGAAGCTTTGCCCCCCCAGTTGCCCCCCCCCCCCCCCCCAGAAATTTTGAGGACTGAAAAGAAAAATTATACAGTAATTTGTAAATAAGTAATTGTTGTCATAAGCATCATATTCAAACTGTGAAGTGCTCTAAAATACCATTTTCGGCTCTTCAAAACTCAGATTGAAAACAAAACAAGTGGTTATTTGAAGTATTTCTTTATCGTTATCATAGCCATTGATATAAGACAATAAACTATCATGACTGTAACCATTAAACATCTAAGACTAAAACTAGGCTTAAAACTTATCTA
>JAPZVO010002189.1:0-10640 GCA_029962745.1 Echinometra lucunter | reverse complement strand
TACATCACAACAACAAGATCTTACAATAGATTAGATCAATCAATCAATGCCACACTATGATTATGGATGGTATTGAATTTAGATGACATGAATCATTTAGATGACATGAATCATGTAAATACCCTTTGAGTTGTATTCAAGTTATCCTATTTATCAATTTAATGGCATACAGGCCAATTATATTCCAAAGAATATTTCAGACACAAAATACATGAGTAGAGGATAAACTAATAAAACGAAATACTGCATTAAAAGACCTAGTTCAACAACTTACTAAATTTTGGGAAAGAATGGCTTAGGACACATAACAGGTCATTGGTTCAAAATTGAGGTGATCTTCACAATTTTTTCTCCAATAATAAAAATGTCAATGAGAGACCTCAGATTGCTCCAAGAAGGAACATGAAGAGCCAGTTCATGGACTCCACTCCCAGCTAGATACCACCTGCAGCCTCCTGAACCCAGGGAAAACTGGCAATCCAGAAAACTTGGAGTAATCATCAGGTATTCAATGACATGAACTGAAAAAGAAGCAATTAAGAAATTAGTCAAGTGGAGTTTAAGTTTGTTACTCTTGAAAAAAAATATTTAAGGCCATCTAACTGCCTTACATGCAGCTTTCACTTACTCTTGTACTCACATGTTATTTCACTTTAATCAAAGAAACAACTCTTTCATATTATTCAAGAAAGAAGCCCCATGTTCAGTGTAGTACCTGTACTATTTAAATAGCAAAATCAATACGGTTAAATAGTATGTATTATTGCGGCTCAAATCGGCAGAAGATTTTGACCATTTTCTAAATCATGATCTTTTCATAAGTAATCAGTTTTACACACAATCCGTTCCAGCTTGGATTATCTGGATGGTTTCATTAGTCAAAAACTCTGTTGTTTTCCACCTACATGTAGTTGTAAGATTGAATAAAATACACCTGAATATTAGGCGAGTATCTATTTTCTCTACTGAGCATTGGGTCCTCTCTGGCTGCACATAGGTATGTGGGACTTGCCATATTTGAAAACTGCTGCCAGATTCCCCAATCAACTTCCTTTCTAGTAGGGAATTGATGTATTGGTTCCTTCTTGCAGCGATGCAGTGGGATACCATTCTGGATAGGGGTGACTGGAAAAGGTTTGCCTCACCCCATGCATTATTTGAAAGCTTCCTGCATAAAAGAAAAAATATGAGAAAAGAGTAGGATAACTTGAAGTCCATATGAGTAACATGTCCCAATGTTACTAAACAATTGGTCCTAATCAACAGTTAGTTTATGGTATGTTTTACCAACTCACAGTTATCAAAATAACTTATATATATCAGATTTTTTTAGACTATGTTCCATTTCCAACTTTTTATTGTAAAATGTACGGTATGTAATTCAGCCTAAGAGCTGTCATAATAATAAGTATTAAGAATAAAACCAAAAAAATCTAATAATACATTCTGGATATTTGAACAAAATATGTTTCTGTAATTACACTATGACATGGTTACCAATAGTCCAACATTTCAGTGAATCTTATTTTTGTTTAGTCATAGTGCCAAGAAGTGAGATGCTACACACTTGTATTCTGAATAAACGGTTTGCCCTGCACTAATAATGCAAATGGTAAAATAATCAACCATCCCTCTCACATTTCCCCAAACACGCCACAAATTTGTCACAGTTATGAATTTTTACATTACTAGCAGTTGTCATGCCATTTCACTCAGTGATATGCTGTTTAACTGGTAAATTACCACTTGGGCTACTCCCACTTTGACTACTGCCCGTTTGGTTCTCGCCCCACATGGTCCAATTCCATTTTCCAACCAGTTCGTCTAATGACCTTTTGGTCTAATAGCCATTTTGCCAATTTAACTCTTTGTATAATTCTCACTTTGTCTTATGACCATTTCTTCTAATATCCACTTGGTCTAACACCACTAAGTCTATTACCTGTAATAAACCAGTAATAGATCAAATATTCATTTGGGAATTAGACGAAAAGGCAATTAGACAATTTGGTTATTAGACAAACTGGCAATTAGTCCAAGTGGTCATTAGACCAAATGAGAGTTAGACCAAGTATGTATTAGACCAAACGGCGATTAATTGATAGTAGACCAAATGGGTTTAGCCTATGTGGTATTAGACAATCAGATAATTAGACCATCTGCTGGTAGACCAGCAGTATCTTTTTGTCATCATTCAGTAAAAAACACAAACTTACCACAAGCATTCAATCTTAGTCCAGTCTTTTTCTTCTTTTGTCTCCTTCACCTTCCTGCAGTAAGAAGTCATAGGCCTATGTGTGGGGGCAGTTAGTGCCCTTGATCACAGAGTTAGCCTCATAATTTCACGTCTCAGTCAGCGAAATTGCATTTTCTTTTTGATATCTTCTGAACCTAGGAAAAAGAAAATAATACAAAAATGAAGCATTTGGTAAGGGCAATAATTTTCTACATCACATGTACATGTAAGTACAACTTGTCCAACATACTGCACATCAGAATCAGGGCCAAAAGCATGATTCTTTTCCGGGGGGCAAGATATGTACAATTTTTTTTTAATTCAAAAGCGAGGGAACAAACATGGGGGTGCTTTTGCTTTTGTTAAAGTGAAACAGAAGGCTTTGGTGAGCATTTTGTTGAATTTCCTAAAGTTTTTCAACAAGAACTATAACTTTTCGATTTTTTTTTTGGAGGGGGGGACTGTCCCCCCCCCCCCCCCCCACACTCTGCTGTGTATGGCCATGATTGGAATAATAATTTTCCATTCATGTTTAATGTTTACTGTATTGACAGGTTTTATTTTCTCCCAAATGCATCAATTGATTACACAAATAGAATATATTCTCAGCTTGAAATTTGACTTTTTGTTCCGAAACACTTTAGAAATGAAGCTTATTTGGTTTACGTGGTGTTCATAAAAAATTTTGAATGAAAACTGACATCTTATTATTGGCCTGTATTGATATTTTTTGAGATTTCTTAAACATTCTTTGTTTTACCTCTTGCTTAGAACCTAGGCCTAACCTAGCCCAGGGTCCCATTTTTCATTTGGAGGGGGTGGTAATGAGCACGCAAAGCATGTAAGCGAAGTGCGTTCGGGGGGGGTGCAGGGAGGCAGTTCCGTTTCTTTGAATTGTTCCTTGTCTGCTCCTGCTCTTATGTTCTCTTATACCTTTTTCTTTTCTCGCTCACGGTTTTTTTTTTTTTTTCCTTTTAATTTTTGTTGGCATTTGGGGGAGGGCGACCGCCCCCACCACCCACCATCCCCCTTGGCTATGCGGGTTTCCTGGCGATCATGCCAAAATTATTACATTTGGGAATTTCTCTCCCCCCCCCCCCCTCCCCCCACACACACACACACAAAAATACATTTTGTATTCAAACAACTTTGGTAAGACAAAATTGGGTCTCGAGACCAGACTAGGTGAGTAGGTCTAGATCTAAGTTATATAGTAAGACCCACAATGTCATAACATGGCTTTGTCTTGACTTTGGTCTTTCGGAACTGCGCATTCATAAAGCCTTACATAGTGAATTAACTGTAAGGTGCTAGCCTGCTAGGATTCCACTTAATAACATGTACAAGCTACTTTAGTCTTCGTGGTGGAAAAGCCTTATGTGTGTACTTATTCTCGGGCTTTGCCTTTAGTTTGGGGCTTGGCCACACATGAAAGTCAGTTTAAATTACATTTTCAACTCTGAATACACAAATTTGTGAAATATCAAGAGTTAAACTTGAAAAGTCCCTGAATCAAAATTTGAGATAACTAGCAAATTGAAAAAAAAAAATCTTGCTTTTTAAAAGGCAATTTTGTTGTCTGTTTTGGACTGCTGTTGCTGCAACGGCAACAGTGAATGTTAGGCCTTCACCACTCAGTCCGAGGTACGTTTGGCCCGGCCTAGACGGTAGACATGATACACCAAAAGTTCTGTCTCAAAATTTCGTCTTTAGTCTCTTATACTGGTAGGTCGGCACTCCTAACTGTTAAAACTAAAAGGAGAAGTGCCGACCCTACCACTTAAAAGGTAGTAACGACGAAATTTTGAGACAAACTTTTTGGTCTTAAACAGTTAACAGTTAGTTTGGCCCTCCTCAGACTGAGTGCTCGGAATCGGATTCAGTGCCACAATCTATTCTAAATAGTTTTGTGGAAAGTTCCTTCTGCAATTTGCAATTGTTTACGAGATCTCGAAAAGACATAGGGCCTATGCTTTTGTTTGTTTCGGATCTCCGTAGAAAAGTCAGTAGATTGTAGGCCTAACTTGGTCGTTCCATATTACAGTTACATAATATATGAACCAGGTCGTCCTCAGCGCCATAGGTAAATCTGGCCGTGTGGGACTGTGAGGTGACAGAGCATTGCGATAATTCAGGTTTCAAACGTGGTCAAATTGACTTTGACTGCTTATAATTCATTTTATTGCAATGAACTGATGTCATCATAGTGTGGTAAATACTATTTAATCATGAAAATACAAATGAGCAAACCAACAGATACATGATACTTACAGAAAAGGTGAAAATGCAGCATAAATAGACCCAATTCCACTCTGTTTCAGCACGAAATTTTGGTTGATCGCCGTCCGATTTTGACCGAGCGACGAGTTAAACATGCCCCCTAAGCTTACTAAATTTTAGGCCAAATCTGCCCTTGATGACGTAGTTAGTGACAGCTCACTAACTTTAGTCACCTTTCGTGAATAGCATACTAAAATTACTTTAGTACACAGTTCTATGGAGAAGGGGATTAACTTAGAGGGGTGGATTAACTTAGTGAGGGGTCACTAAACTTAGTGAGCTGATGACGTCATTTTCAAGTTAGTTACCCTTCGAGAATAGCAACCCCTACTAAATATCGACTTAGTAGGGCTACTAAAGTTAGTGAGCTTTCGAGAATACCGGCCTTTGGATCATTCTATTTTGTTAAATAAATTAGAAATGTATGGTATTCGTGGAATTTTATTATCTTTATTTAGAAATTATTTATCTAATCGCTCCTTGTTGATTTCGATAACCATGAATCTTCATATAAGCCAATTCGATGCGGAGTTCTCCAAGGTTCTATACTTGGCCCATTACTTTTTTTTAAATTTATATGTTATTAGTTCTTCGCAACTTTTGCATTTCATTTTATTTGCAGATGACACCAGTGTGTTCATGTCAAACCTAGATTTAAGTTTATTGATAAACATGTTTAATAATGAATTGACTAGAGTGAGTTGATAAATAATAAACTAGTAGTAAATGTTAAAAAAACACAATTTATTATATTTACAAAAAGACAATTTCACCAAAATGATCTTATTCTACTTTTCAATGGTCAGAATATATCTCGGGTTTCTGTTGTTAAATTTCTTGATGTACACGTCGACGATGAATTGACTTGGCATGAACACATTGGTGTAATGTGCAATCGCATTGCAAAATGTGTGGGTGTTCTCTTTCGGCTTAAACATTTCCCTAGATATATTTTAATTCGGTTATATTATTCACTTATTCTCTCACACATAAACTATTGTAATATTGCATGGGCCAATGGAAATGATTATTTTATTACGAAACTATTTATACTTCAGGAAAAAACAATTCGTATAATTTGTAATGCGCCATAGAATGCTCACTCATCACCACTTTTTAATAAGTTAAATATGTTAAATGTATATGATATGAATACTTTTAATATTGCTACTTTTATGTTTATGTGTTCTAAAGGATTATTACCACCATATATACTCTCAAAGTTTTCTCTCAACAGTACCTTTCATGAATATACACTCGTAATGCCACAAATTTTCATTTACCCAAGACTGGAACTAATGTCTCAAAAAATTCAATTTATTTCAAAGGTCCCATAGTTTGGAACAATATCCCAACCACTTTAAGAAACATCCCTTCTTTGAAGAATTTTAAAGAACATTTTAAATCCTACCTTGTGAGTTTGCATGATTTTGATTGATTTTTCGTTCTTTGTATTTGTACTTTTTCTTTCTATCCACCTTTTGTGCATCAGATATTGCCAAAATATTGAATTGAATACCAAATTTTGCTAAGTATTTTATCTAAGCAAATACTCATATTTCTGACTTAAGTATTGAATTGAATACCGGCCCAGGTATATATATTTTAAAAAGAGAGCAAGAAATTGCAAATGATTAGAAAAAGATCGCAACTTGAAAGAATTCTGTAAATTTAGAAAAATAATATGGATATTGTATCTCGTGATGTGTTGCTCACAAAATGTCAGATCATTATATTCGGGGATCAAATGTATAATTCCTATTTGTTTATATGTATCTATATTTTCTTCCGAACCATGACGTCCTTAATGTTATTTGGGCAAAATTCAAAAGTATCGAGACATTCCTCACAAAAGAGCGATCCGTTATTCTACAACATACCATAACTACATATATTTTTTCCCATATTTTTGCCCTAATGGGCAATTTTATTTACAATAAATGAAAACTTGCACGTTTTCAGAAGTCAAATCACATACATTATTCAAACAAATGTTTCAACATACTCCATTTCAAAGTAAAATCTTTTCTTTTCCCATTCACATCGTAAATGTAACATTCATCTAAATAATAAGTTTGTATTACATTTTGTATCTTCTTAAAATCGGGCATAGTCTTGTTCAGCCTTGAGAAGAATAATTGTTGTTTTACTAAAATAATAATACAATTCAAAGCATCATTTCGCTTTTCTTTGTATCCAAACAATATATTCTGTGGAGTAAACTTAGGAGTAAACATAGGAGATGGTATCCACGTTTCTACTTTACTCCAAATATTTCTACTGAATATATATAAGTAAAAGAAGACAGTATAACAAAATGTACAGCACTCAGTATTGGTGATCTTTAGTTTAAATACAATATCATTTAAAAACACAATTCTATTGAAAACTTTGTATTGGAAATACTTTAGCCGAATGTCCGTTGTGAATCTGAAAATCATCCTATTAAAATCCGGTATTTTAGTGTGATCTAAAAGACTATTTGAATTCTTTCCCCATTTTGTTGAAATAGTTTTGGCAGAATTTTATTTCCTATCAGTAGTTTGTATATATTTTTACATCCCTTTTTATCACGCATTATAGGAGAAATATAAGGCATAACAAATGGCTCACATATTCTATGACTTAGGTTTCAGTTAAAGATATAATATTTCCTTCTCGATCTATTAAATCATTAATAAATCTTATACCCTTATCTTGCCACTGTTTGAAATAAACAGACTTTCCCTCTCTTTGTATTTTACTATTTTTCCATAAAGGTTGCGCTAACCAATTTATATTTTCAGATTTTTTAAATATCAAAAAACATATCAAAAGCATAGAAAAAATTTGTTTCCAAAATGGATTACTATTTTTTTCTGATATGTTATAAAAATATTCGTCTCCATAAAATAGGTGGAAAGGCTGTCCTAAAAAAATCCCAATAGACTTTCTACGTCATCACATTTTCTTAAAAGAAATCTTCTCAACCATGTCAATTTTAATGCTTTGTTAAAACATTCTATATCTATCATTTTCAATCCCCCTTCTTCGTATGAACCGAGTATTTGTTACCTACTAACTTTGTCTGGTTTTCCATTCCTTACGAATTGAAAAAAATTAACTTTGATATTTTTCATTAATTGAGCAGATGGTCTGGGGATTGATAGAAAAAGATGATTAAATTGTGGCAATAAAAGAGATTTAGCCACTGTAATTCTACCCAAAGGTGTAATATTTCTCTTCGACCATGAAATCATCTGTCTTTTCAATTTATCAAAAATCCTATCATAATTGAAATCGGGGATCTTATCAATGTTCACATGAAAATCTGTACCAAGATAACGGAAATAAGTATCCTTTATCAAGTTTACGTCTACTTCAATGTCTAAAATTGTCTTTTTCAGGTTACCCAAAAACATAATTTGCGTCTTTTGTGAATTGAGTTTAAATCCAGTAAATTGAGCGAACAAAGAAATCATCTCCAACACTTTTTGAAAAGACTTATTAGAGCCAGAAATGAATAAAGCCGTATCATCGGCATATTGAAATATTTTGAATTCTCTTTTGTTTATGCTGATTCCTTCAAATTGGTTTGAATTTCTCATCCATAGTGCAAGACCTTCGACACACATAATGAAAAGGTAAGGAGAAATTGGATCCCCTTGTTTACAGCCCTTTGAATGTTAAATCGTTGTGACAATTGAGAATTAACAATAACGCTTGAGTAAGCATTACTGTGCAAGACATCCACCCATCTCTGCAAAGATGGTCCCACTCCAAAAAACGAAAGAACCTTTTGAATAAAAGCATGGGAAATACTATCGAACGCCTTTTCGAAATCTAATAGCATTAAAGTACATGAAGAATTTTGTTTTTCCGCTAAAGCAATGATATCATATATTATTCTGATGTTTTCACCAATGAAACGACCCGCTAAAAACCCCTTCTGATCTGTATGAATGACTACTGGTAATACCTTTCGTAACCTATTTGCAGGACATGTAGATAAAATTTTGTATACAACATTAAGGAGAGATATCGGTCTCCAATTTTTAATGAAATGACGGGGCTTATTACCTTTAGGGATTAAAGTTATAAGACCTAAGTTTTGTGAAAGAGATAACTCGCCAGTCAAGTAAGCATTCTTCACACTTCGCCACAAATAAATTCCAATATCATTATTAAAGTACTTTAAAAATTCAGCTGTAAAGCCATCTTGACCGGGCGCTTTACCAATTTTAATCTGCTTAACTGCTTCAAGGATTTCCGAATAACATATGTCCCCCTCTAAAACCTCACTTTCTTGTGGTGTAAATCTGCTTACTTTATTCGAAGGAATCATCGCAAACAATCTTTCAGCCTCTAATATTGGTTTAAATGTGTACAAATCTTTAAAATAAAGAAATACTTCTTGCAAAATATCTTCCTGTTGATCAATTAAACAGTTATTTTTATCAATCAATCAATCTTACTATTGTCTTTTCTACTGATCTCTGTTTTTCTAAATTCAAAAAATATTTTGAAGGCTTTTCTCCAAATTGCATTTCTCGTATTCTATTATACTTAATCGAATTTTGTTGTTCATTTTTAATGAAGTTTTCTCATTGTTCTTTCAAAATACGTATCTTTTCGATAGTTGAGGTTCTTTCCTCCGAAATCATATTGGTTTCTAATTCAAAAATTTCCTTCTCAATCTTGTCTTTTTCTTCCTTACTCTCTCTTTTTCTTTTCAACGAATATAAAATAGTCGCATTTCTCAACTCCATGAGAAGAGTATCAAAAACAACTGTTCATTGATAGAAAACAAAATATCTTCCTTTCTCATCTCTTCATATTCTTTACCTTGAATACATTCTTTATCTGCATATTGTACTACTACTTCTCTTATCTTTCTTTTAATAACGTCCACATATTCCCCATCCTTCAACAAAGCATTGTTAAATTTCCAATAAGTAAAACATTTTTGGTATTTATCTTATTCAAATTCTAAACGATTATTATAGAATGATCAGATTTATATCCAAACAAATGTTTAGTTTTGTTTTTGTGATTAAAGAAAAGAGATCAGAGGAAACCAAAAAATAATCAAGTCTACTCTGTTTTAATGGGGTGGGTTGTCTCCATAACTTCGAACCCCAACGTTATGTTCACGCCAAACATCTACCAAATCCAAATCATTTTTAAGTTCTATCACCTTCTTCCGTGCTTCTTTGTTGTTCAGTCTAATGTAATTAAAAGTATCGAGATCAAAATCCTGCACCAGATTCCAGTCCCCACAAATTATTATGTGCAGGTCATCAAACTCAATCGTGTATCTTTTTAGTTCGTCATAAAAAACAGGAGTATCGTCATTTGGACCATATAATGAAATTAATGTTACTTGCAGTGTTCCAATACAAAGGCTCAGTATGATAAAGTTACCTTTCTCATCTATTTTTTTTCCTTTTTAACCTCTACAACGAAATTTTTGTCAAACATAACAGCCACTCCTCTAGAGCAGTGCTTCTCAACCTTTTTTACCTCGAGGCCCACTTTGGCAACTGAAATTTTTTTTGCGGCCCACCTTCATTCTTGAAATATTTTGAGGCCCACCTCACATAGTCTCAAAGAGAAAAAAACATCAATAAACATGACAAAAGAAAAAAGCGAATTGTGAGGTAACTATCTGGACCACTACCTACATTACATTACAAAATCCAACCTACAAGTATGGTTGTAATAAATGAAAGATTGATATAATGCCCTCACTCAAAATGTACAGAAATATTCGAAAATTTTTAGCACATTGCATTGACGATAATCCACAACCGTTGGTGTTATTTTGATATTTTTAATAAATTCAATTCACTTTGACGTTAACTGGAAAGCTAAATTCAATAATTTTTTCCAAAATATTTTGGACTGACTTCGCGACCCACCTAAGAAAGCTTCGCGGCCCACCAGTGGGCCGCGGACCACCGGTTGAGAAGCGCTGCTCTAGAGTAAGAATTGTTACATGAAAAATAACATTTACCCAACCACTCCCTCTTCACTGAAACACATATTTCGGGAACAAAATGTGTATCTTGTAAACAATAAATTTGTGCTCCTTTAGATTGAATATATGCAAGGATGTCTCTTCGTTTCAAAGCATTTCCTAGTC
>JAPZVO010002188.1:0-10642 GCA_029962745.1 Echinometra lucunter | reverse complement strand
CATGGCCGGTATTCTCGAAAGCTTACTAACTTTAGTAGCCCTACTAAGTCGATATTTAGTAGGGGTTGCTATTCTCGAAGGGTAACTAACTTCAAAATGACGTCATCAGCTCACTAACTTTAGTCACAGCTCACTAACTTTAGTCACCCCTCACTAAGTTAATCACCCCTCACTAAGTTAATCCCCTTCTCCATAGAACTGTGTACTAAAGTAATTTTAGTTTGCTATTCACGAAGGGTGACTAAGTTAGTGAGCTGTCACTAACTACGTCATCAAGGGCAGATTAGGCCCAAAAGTTAGTCAGCTCAGGGGGCATGTTTAACTCTTCGCTAGACGGCGACCAACCAAAATTTCGTGCTGAAACGGAGTGGAATTGGGTCTACTTATGCTGCATTTTCACCTTTTCTGTAAGTATCATGTATCTGTTGGTTTGTTCATTTGTATTTTCATGATCAAGTCGTATTTACCACGCTATGATGACATAAGTTTATTTGCAATAAAATGAATTATAATCAGTCAAAGTCAATTTGACCGCGTTTGAAACCTGAATTATTGCAGCGCTCTGTCACCTCACAGTCCCATACGACCAGATTTACGTATGGCGCTGTGAACGACCTGGTGCATGTATGTAACTGTATGGAACGACAAAGTCCAAGTTAGGCCTACAATCGACTGACTTTTCTACGGAGATCCGAAACAAACAAATGCATAGGCCTTATGTCTTTTCGTGATCTCGTAAATAATTGCAAATTGCAGAAGGAAACTTTCCACAAAACTTAATATTGTGGCACTGTTTGTGTTGGCACAACCTGGCTCTGTATGGTCAATCTTGAATCCGATTCCGAGCACTCAGTCTCAGGAGGGCCAAACTAACTGTTTTAGACCAAAAATTTTGTCTCAAAATTTCGCCGTTACTACGTCTTAAGTGGTAGGGTCGGCACTTCTCCTTTTAGTTTTAACAGGAGTGCCGACCCTACCAGTATAAGAGACTAACGAAATTTTGAGACCGAACTTTTGGTCTATCAAGTATCATGTCTACCGTCTAGGCCAGGACAAACGTAGGTCTACCTCGGACTGTGTGGTGAATGCCGAACATTCACTTGGAGTTGCAGCACCAGCAGTCCAAAACAGACAACAAAATTGCCTTTTTAAAAGCAAGATTTATTTTTTCAATTTACTAGAGATCTCAAATTTTGATTCAGGAACTTTTCAAGTTTAACTCTTGATATTCCACAAATTTGTGGATTCAGAGTTGAAAATGGAAGTTAAACTGCCTTTCATGTGTGGCCAAGCCCCAAAGCCTGGGAATAAATAGACACAAAAGGCTTTTCCACTGCAAAGACTAAAGTAGCTTGTACATGCTATTAAGTGGAATCCTAGCAGGCTAGCATCTTGCAGTTAATTCACTATGTTAGGCTTTATGAATGCGCAGTTCCGAAAGACCAAAGTCAAGACAAAGCCATGTTATGACATTGTGGGTCTAACAACTGTTACAATCTAACTTAGATCTAGACCTACTCACCTAGTCTGTCTCACAACCCAACTTTGTCTTACCAAAGTTGTTTCAATACAATTTTTTTTTTTTTTTTTTTTTTTTTTTTTTTTGGGGGGGGGGGGGGGGGGGGGAGAAATTCCCAAATGTAATAATTTTGGCATTATCGCTGGGACACCCGCATAGCCAAGGGGGATGGTGGGGGCGGTCACTCTCTCCCCCCCCCCCCCCATGCCAACAAAAAAGAAAGAAAGAAAAAAACGAAACATGTGAGTGAGAAAAGGAAAAGGTATAGGAAAACATAAGAAAAGCAGGAGCAGACAAGGAACAATTCAAAGAAATGGAACTGCCTCTCTGCACCGCCCCCCCCCCCCCCCCCCCCCCGGAGCGGACTTCGCTTACTCTGTAAGTGGCTCACACGCTTTGCATGCTCATTCCTGCCCCATCCAAATGAAATCCTAGCTATGCCACTGTGCTGGGACCCTGGGCTGGGTAAGGCCCAGGTTACAAAAAAGAGGTAAAACAAAGAATGTTGAAGAAATCTCAAAACCAAAATCAATACAAGCCAATAAGATGTCAGTTTTCATACAAAATTTTTCATGAACATCACATAGACCAAATAAGCTTCATTTCTAAAGTGTTTTGGAACAAAAAGTTTTCAGCTGAGAATATATTCTATTTTTGTAATCAATTGATGCATTTGGGAGAAAATAAAACCTGCCGATACAGTAAATACTAAATATGAATTGAAATTATTATTCCAATCATGACAATACACAGCAGAGTGGGGGAGGGGGCAGTCCCCCCCCCCCCCAAAAAAAAAAAAAAAAAAAAAAAATTGAAAAGTTATAGTTTTTACTGAAAAATTTTAGGAAATTCAACAAAAGTGTTCACCAAAGCCTTCTGTTTCACTTTAACAAAAGCAAAAGCACCCCATGACAAGTTTGTTCCCTCGCTTTTAAGTTTAAAAAAAATTGCCCCCCCCCCCCCCACTTGAAAAAATTTATGCTTTTGGCCCTGATTCTGATGTGCAGTATGTTGGACAAGTTGAACTACATGTGAGGTAGAAAATTATTGCCCTTACCAAATGCTTTATTTCTTGCATTATCTCTTTTCCTAGGTTCAGAAGATTTCAAAAAGAAAATGCAATTTCGCTGAGATGTGAAATGGTGAGGCTAACTCTATGATCAAGGACACTAACTGCCCCCACACATAGGCCTACGACTTCTTACTGCACGAAGGTAAAGGAGACAAAAGAAGAAAAAGACTGGACTAAGATTTAATGCTTTTGGTAAGTTTGTGTTTTTATACGGAATGATGACAAAAAGACAGCCGCTGGTCTACCAGCAGCTGGTCTAATTATCTGATTGTCTAATACCACATAGGCTAAACCCATTTGGTCTACTATAAATCTGGTCTAATTGCCATTTGGTCTAATACATACTTGGTCTAACTCTCATTTGGTCTAATGACCACTTGGCCTAATTGCCAGTTCGTCTAATAACCAACTTGTCTAATTGCCTTTTCGTCTAATTCTCACATGCATGTTTGATTTATTACTGGTTTATTACAGGTAATAGACTAAGTGGTGTTAGACCAAGTGGACATTAGAAGAAATGGTCATAAGACAAAATGAGAATTATACACAAAGGTAAATAGGCGAAATGGCTACTAGACCAAAAGGTCATAAGACGAACTGGTAACTTGTAGACAAAGTGGAATTAGACCATGTGGGGCGAGACCAAACAGGCAGTAGACAAAGTGGGAATAGACTAAGTGGGAATTTACCAATTAAACAGCATATCACTGTGTGAAATAGCACGACAACTGCCAGTAATGTAAAAATTCATAACTGTGACAAATTTGTGGCATGTAAGGGGAAATGAGAGAGGGATGGTTGATTATTTTACCATTTGCACTAGTAGTGCAGGGCAAACCATTTATTTAGAATACAAGTGTGCAGCATCTCATTTCTTGGCACTATGACTAAACAATAGTAAGATTCATTGAAAGGTTGGACAATACAAGTATAGTTTTAAGAAAAAAATAACTGGTAACCATGTCATAGTGTAATTACTGAAACATATTTTGTTCAAATATCCGGAATGTATTAGATTTTTTGGTTTTATCCTGAGTGCTTATTATTATGAGAGCCCTTAGGCTGAATTACATTTTACAATAAAGAGTTGAAAATGGAACATAGTCTAAAACGAAATCTGATATATAGGTTATTTTGATAACTGTGAGCTGGTAAAACATACCATAAAGTAACTGTTGATTAAGACGAATTGTTTAGTAACATTGGGACATGTTACTCATATAAGTTATCCTACTCTTTTCTCATATTTTTTTTTTCGTTTATGCAGGAAGCTTTCAAATAATGCACAGGGTGAGGCTAACCTTTCCCAGTCAACCCTATCCAGAATGGTATCCCACTGCCTCGCTGCAAGAAGGAACCAATACATCAATTCCCTACTAGAAAGGAAGTTGATTGGGGAATCTGGCAGCAGTTTTCAAATATGGCAAGTCCCATGTGCAGCCCAAGAGGACCCAGTGCTCTATAGAGAAAATAGATACTTGCCTGATATTCAGGTATATTTTATTCAATCTTGCAACTACATGAAGGTGGAAAACAACAGAGTTTTTGACTAATGAAACCATCCAGATAATCCAAGCTGAAACAGATTGTGTACAAAACTGGTTACTTATGAGAAGCTCATGATTTAGAAAATGGTTAAAATCTTCTGCCAATTTGGGCCGCAATAATATGTACTGTTTAAGCGTATTGATTTTGCTATTTAAATGGCACATGTATTACCTTGAATATGGAGCTTCTTTCTTGAATAATATGACACGGTTGTTTCTTTGATTAAAGTGAAATAACATGTGAGTACAAGAGTAAATGAAAACTGCATGTAAGGCAATTAGGTGGCCTTAAATATTTTTTTTCGAAAGTAACAAACTTAGACTCCACTTAACTAATTTCTAAATTGCTTCTTCTTTTTCAGTTCATCTCATTGAATACCTGATGATTTCTCCCAAGTTTTCCGGATTTGCCAGTTTTCCCTGGGTTCAGGAGGCTGCAGGTGGTATAGATCTAGCTGGGAGTGGAGTCAATGAACTGGCTCTTCTTGTTCCTTCTTGGAGCAATCCGAGGTCTCTCACTGACATTTTTTATTATTGGAGAAGAAATTGTCAAGATCACCTCAGTTTTGAACCAATGACCCGATCTGTATCCTAAGCCATTCTTTCCCGAAAATTTAGTAAGTTGTTGAACTAGGCCTTAATGCAGTATTTCGTTTTATTAGTTTATCCTCTACTCGTGTATTTTATGTCTGAAATATTCTTTGGAATATAATTGGCGTGTATGCCATTAAATTGATAAGAAGGATAACTTGTATATACCTCAAAGGGTATTTATATGATTCATGTCATTATCTAAATTCAATACCATCCATAATTGTAGTGTGGCATTGATTGATTGATCTAATCTATTGGAAGATCTTGTTGCTGTGATGTAATTATTGGAAGAAATCATTCATATGGACCATTAAGTCACTAGGATGTTGGAAGGGCATTGTAGCATTGCTATTTTAACCCCAAACAAACTTACAGTGTAGGTTTTTTATTTGATTGCAAATGCTTGAATAACAAGCAATAACAAATGATGCTTCATGTAAGGGGTTAGGTTACCAGTTATGCTCTTAAGTAATTGATGATACTTAGTTGAATTATTTTTTATTCAAATCATCTCTTTCATTATTGCTTGAACCATTTCACAAGGCAGACGTGAGAATGAATAATATGTCAAATTTGTATTAGAAAATACAGATATCTCGCCATGACTTCTATACACACCTGGCCTGAGGGTAGTTGAGACTTCCCCATCAGTGTTGCACTACAGTGTTGTAAGATGTCTGCATGATTTTCATGGAATATTAGAGTTCAAAGAAGAAATGCATGCACTCTTCGTATATTTAATGCCCCCTTACAGAGGGCAATTCCGTAATGATGTCTGGTACCCTATATGTACAACTTTGCTGAAATGATTCGTATCAGCTTTGTATTTCATAATGTGAAAAAAATGTAACATTCTCAAATTATCATGGCTTGAGTAGTTCACAAAGTTAAATGAAAGTGGAGAATAGTAGGGGTGGGACGTACAGAAAGATCATTTTGTGGCACTGCCCCAGATTGATAATGACATTTTGAAACATTTTTTCTTTTTCTCCAGGGGGGGGGGGGGGGGGGGGGGGATAAGGGGAGGTTTATTAATACAGATTAATAAAATCATCTGAAACGAAAGGTACCCTGCTGCATATAATATTATGTCTGTGCTGATGGAATTCTTTATTTTGTATTACTGCATATTATACATATATTTGTTATTATACATGCAGTATAATGATTCTTATTTCCTTTAATTGTTAAAGATTTTTGTTAAATGTCTCACAGAAAATTTATGCTGGTGCTCATTGAATTGCTTAGTTTTGTATTACTTGAATATTTAGGATGATACAATCATGATTGGCTTTATTTTTGATCGTCATTCATCATCACACAGTTTAACACTCTTCCCGACTCTTTCTCCAATTTAAATGTTTTCATATTTCTTGGTAGGTTTCTGAGTTGTATAGAGCTTGTTGATGGGAAGTGAAACACAGTACACAACAATATTTTCATGATTTCTTTTTAATGATTTTATACCCTTGTACTATTAGCAAAAAACCAGAGATGTGGTATTTTGCTTATTAGTAAGTGCAGCCTTTTCTCTCCCTGGTGTTCATTTATTGCATTTTGTATAATGCTGTAGTCCTTTTTACAAGCCTAAGAATTGTGAGTTTTTCCAAAAATAAAGGAAGAAAATTACATTGCTATATTGTATAAAAGTGGATCTAAGAATGTATTTTTTTCCCGTTGTTCGCAGAGCATCGGTGTCATAACTAGGATTTTATGAAGGGGGGGGGGGGGGGGGGGGGGACAGTAGTGACCACTCAAACATATGAATCACATGAGCTAACCTAGGCGAAGCTTGAAAGCTGTGACGTTTCTTAACTTTCTTCCTTGTCTGTTTCCGCTCCTCATACGTTCTCTTACATTTTTTTCCCTCTTTTCTCACTCTTTTTCTAAATTTCTTTTTTCCCCTCTTTTAGCCTTTCTCTTTTTTTCGGAGGGGGGGGGGGGGGCAAACACCCCACTGACCTCTGGCAATCAGGGATCTAATTCACCAAAATCTCAAATAAGAACAAATTCTTCAAGCATATTAGAGTTAGGTAAGCAATTGAACCCCCCCCCCCCCAAAAAAAAAAAAAAATAAAATAAATAAATAAAATAAAATAAAAATAAATAAAATAAGAATGATATGATCAGTGACTCTCCCCTTCCCCTCCCCTATGATGGCAGATATATGGGGTAAAAAAAACAGGACCAAAAAGCAAATTTGGGGGTAAAAAAATAGAGCGGGGGGGGGGGGACTGTCAATTCACAACATGTGATGGTCCGACTACCTACTGGTGTTGGGCCTACCCATTCATATAAAATATAAATAAAAAATCACAAACTCTCATACGTTCCCTCACATGGTGGGAGGGAGGGGGGATACTCCAGTTATGGAATTTACAAAGGGGCACCCCCTCCCATCGCCCCGCCTCATCCGCGGCTGCGGACAATATTTTTTGTTAGCCTTACATCCCATCCACCCCATCCAGCCCCCTTAAAATGAATATTTTTTTCGATTTCTCATACAAAAAGTGTACAGAAAGGGTCTGCCTACGAGGCTTGCAAACAAGGACTTGTATGGTGGTACGGGGATGTGCAGCTGCTCTAATGGGTCGCCGATTCCGAGTACCCCTCCCAGAGAGAGAGAGAGAGAGAGGGGGGGGGGGGGGAAGAGGGAATCCAAACTTTGATTGATTGTGGAGGTCCCATGAATGAACGGTCAGACAGGGTGTAGAATGAGGGAATTATTTCGTCAAATTAGTCATTAACATGAGAACACACACACTTTGAATTATTCCTTTGCCATTAATGCTTATGAATTCTTTTTTAAAAAAAAAAGGGGGGGCGCAAATAAGAATGTCCCTTCTTTAAATAGTCTAGACGAATCCCCTATCAATTCGCGCAAAGATCCACAATCCGCCCTAATTTTTATTCAATTGTGACGTCACTGGCCTCCAGCTGGGTGCTAGCAAGCGCACGCTGACAGTGATGCGTAATATGAACTGAGCATGCTCAGTGCGCGCTCCTAATCCCAGGATTAACTTAGTGAGCTCACTAACTTTAGTGAGGGGTCACTAACTAGTATGCTTTCGTGAATAGCTCACTAACTTAGTGAGCTCACTAAGTTAGTGAGCTCACTAATTAGTGAGGGTACTAAGTTAGTGAGGGTACTAAGTTAGTGACCTTTCGAGAATACCGGCCAATATGTTTGTTTCAATGGGTTAATTTTTATGTGCCATGTCTGTGAAGCTTGCAAAAGTGCAGGTGACCACAAAAATAAACAACTGATATCATTATCACAGATACTGGTTTGAATTAATTCTAATTGTTTATCATGCAGAAGATAGCATTTTTGAACCAGCAGAATATGACCAAACAAAAAATAAAGAGGCACAAAAGTTTCGATTTTTTTTTCTTCAAGATGGAGTGGACACAAACTTTTATTTTGTATTGCACAACAAGCCAGCTCGTAATTAAACTAGGATTTGATCTATAGATGGCGCTTCAGGAAATGCTTGTGCAAATCCCACAGGGTAGAACGATCACAAAGTTTTTTCGGTAGACCCGCTCACTCGCGTATAAGATGCGTCATGCATTGAAGTTTGGCAGAAGGGGATCATCCACTTCGGCATCTGTTTGCGTATTCGCAACTAGACTTATTTGTACATGATGCTCGCCCTGTGGGATTTTCGCGTGTGTCACATGATGGGCCATCTATTGATCAATGTATATTAATACATTGTGCAAATAACCAATAAGATCCCAACAAGACTTAGGGATGCATACGAAGGGCTAAATTCATGAAAGAACTTTTTATGTTAACCACATTTTAAGTTCAAACTACGGTTTAAACCCCAATAAGTAGTTATTTAATGAGCAAAAACATGTTTTTCTTCTGTTTTCCCTCAATTTCCTTTTGGCTATTTTCCTGAAACAGAGCTATTTGCTTACTAATTGGCCTGAAAAAAAGGGGAAAATAAGAAAAAAAAAAAAAAATTTAAATGCTTTTCATGTATGATGTGGAATTCCTAGCATTCTGGATTAGAAGAAACTGCAAAAGTGTCTCTTAGAGCTCTATAGCCACTTGCTCTAATACTGGTTGGTTTAATTGCCAGATCATCTAACACCAAGATGGCTAAACCCATTGGGTCTACTAGCAATTTGGTCTAATTGCCGTTTGGTCCAATCAAGACTTGGTCTAATACCCACTTGGGCTAAATGTCATTTTGTCTAATGATCAAATGGTCTAATTGCCACTTCGTCTACTTAGTTTTCCTCAGTTCGTCTATTGACCATTTGGTCTATTACCAGTTTGTCTAACCAGTATAGACAAGTGGCGTTAGACCTACTGGGTATTAGACGAAATGGATGTGGCCTAACTGGAAATTAGACAAAATGGTAAATGGGCTCAGTGGCAACTGGACCAAATGGTTATTAGACAAACTAGTTGTAGACAAAATGGGATATGACCATGTTGGATGAAACCAAACGGGTATTACACAAAGTGGGATTAGGCCAAGTGGCAATTCACCCTTTTAGAGATACCATTTTGCTATGAGTTAAGTCTATGAGACTTTGTGAATTCAGCGGTCAATGAGCCTTCTGGATCTCTCTGGATGCCTTCTTAACCAGATGGAGCGACATACATGTACCTCTTACCATCAACGGGAACACCTAGGGAAGCCAGCAGGCACTCGGCGGCAAAGTTCTTGGCCTGGTCAGGGGTCTGGCACAGCTTCTGGGGTGTGAGACCATCAGGGTAGTTGCCCATGAGACCTGGAACAGTTACCTGTAGCGAGAGAGAGGGAGGATATAAGAAAGATCGATTACTTGACAGAATGGCACCAAACTCCCTGTCCTATTCCTGGAGTCGGTTGGAAAGGAACCACTTGAGCAGCCAGCAGGCACTCAGCGGCAAAGTTCTTGGCCTGATCAGAGGTATGGCACAGCTTCTGGGGCGTGTAACCTTCAGGGTAGTTGCCTATAAGACCTAGAACAGTTACCTGAAGTGAGAAAGGGAGGGAGAAAGACCGATTAGTTGAATGATAGATAGAATGGTAACACAGTCCCTGTCCTATTACTGGGGTCTGTTGGAAAGGAACCCCTAAGGCAGCTAGCAGGCACTCAGTGGCAAAATTCTTGGCCTGGTCCGAAGTCTGACACAGCTTCCGGGGTGTGAGACCTTCAGGGTAGTTGCCCATAAGACCTAGAACCCGTAGCGCGCGACAGAGAGAGAGAGAGAGAGAGAGAGAGAGAGGGAGGATATAAGAAAGACTGATAACTTGATAGAATGCTAGTGCACTTCCTGTCCTATTCCTGGAATCGGTTGGAAAGGAACCACTTGAGCAGCTAGCAGGCACTCAGCTGCAAAGTTCTTGGCCTGGTCGGGGATATGGTACAGCTTCCAGGGGGCGGGAACAATCATCTTGAGATGGAATCATCGGGAGATGGTGGATATAAAAAAGATTGATCTGTTGATGGAAAGAATAGTTGCAAACTTCATGGGGTAATTGCCTATGAGACCTGGAACAGTCACTAGAGTCAGAGAGAGGGAGAGAGAGAGAGGGAGAGAGAGAGTGAGAGAGAGAGAGGGAGGGAGGGAGGGAGGGAGGGAGGGAGGGAGAAAGGGAGGGAGAGAGGGAGAAAAAAAATTGAGTGAATGGGGGGGGATAGAAACATTAATGAAATATTTTATAAAATGTCAGCTTGCATCCATCATCACTGTCACTGTCAACACAAACATCATTACGACCATTATTATTCCAATCATCAGTAATTATCACCACCACCATCATCATCACCACCACTAGCATCATCACCACCACCAGCATCATCACCACCATCATCATCATTATCACCACCATCATCACTACCAACACCACCACCACCATCACCACCGTCATTATCACAACTACCATTATCATTACCATC
>JAPZVO010002187.1:0-10649 GCA_029962745.1 Echinometra lucunter | reverse complement strand
CCATCAGGAATCGCATTGTTTGAGACTTACGGTGAGATCATGACGACATATAACAAAGGTCTTATTGGAGGATGATGTACTCCTAATAAATCATTCAAGTATGTACATCTGTGTCTATCTATTTTCCAAATGGAGATATCTAATGGATTCATGATGAGAATCTTTATATAAAAGGTTATGTTCAGTTTTGGTAAACCCTCAAAAACTATTCATTAGATTTCTTTGCTTTATCTGGTCACTAGCAAGATACTAGCGAAACTAGTTTCTTTCCTCCTCAACTTGAAAGTCAAAAGTAAGAGGCAAAAAATCTCTTCGATCTTGGGTCAGCTACATGAAATACCAACAACATTGACGTGTATCACACAGTGCTTGTGCACGTGCAAAATCAGTGAGAGTTCTATTCGAATAACGAGCATGATGAAGTGCAATGATCATTGTGTTGGGGAGCGGTTGGTGTTCTAGGTGTCCTAGTGTAGGGCAGAGTGTAGCTGTTGTATTATGTTCCTTTCACATATTTACACGAAACTTCCCCGGAAATCATAATGAAATATCGCATGATCTCATTCTCACACATGTATCACTGTATGGCAAGGTTGACAATGTGTGATCATATTTAATCAGTTTCATGCCAGTTATCTTTTTGCTACCAAAACTGTACTTGAGCTTTAAAATACATGTATAGTAATTACCCAAGTTGGATATTTAGATCATGATGAAAAATAATATAGCTTTGTATCACGAGAAACACTGAAAGGAAAATCCACATTCAACCCTCAGTTTTTTGTGGACCATTTGAAATTTAGTAAATCCAATATGCTGATATGGAATTGTAAACTGTTGATTTTTCCTTTTAAGATGATATCCAAATAAGGTATCCAAATTATCCAAATTAATTGTCCTAAAAGAATGAAGGAGCATGGATTTTTCTCCAAAACCATGTCAGGTATAGATGCACTTTAGTTTGGCATACCACAATGTGTTGTTGTCATCCTCATCGAATGACTACATACATATAGTTGAGTTTATTTAGCTTACAAGCAGATTTAAGTCCAACACCAAACATTGTGTTAATTTGATACATGTAATTTTATCCATTTTGTAACATCGCTGTTAGATTTATAACAAAAAGAGAAAATGAAAGAGGGTTCATTTATCTGAACATTTGCTGCATTAATCCGAAGGTTTTGTTCTCCAAAGGTTCATCATTCCAACTGTTGGTTATTCAGAAGATTTGTTTTTACGAAATTAGATACGGTTCGATATACCTGAAGGTTCATTATTCAGAAAATGAAATAGGGTTCCTTAATCTGAAAACAAAATATGGTTCGTTCATCTGAAAATAAAATAGGATTTGCTAATCTGAAAAAGAAATAGGATTCGTTAATGAACCTTATTTCATTTTCAGACTAACGTACCCCTTTTCTTTTTTCGGACTTATGAACCCCATTTCATTTTTGGATTAACAAACTCTATTTTATTTTCAGAGAATTGAATCTTCGGAATAACGACCCTTCGGAGTATTCAAACCTTCGGAATAACGAGCTGTAACCGTGTTTTAGCAAATTCAAATCATATCTGTCAGGTTAATACATGTATAATAAATGTCACTTCTTGGTTCAAGAAACTAGATTTTGTTTCACGTCAACTGCCAGCCATGTGGAGACTCTTGAAAACAAAGTTTAAAACCCCACCCTGGCCAATTAGATAAAAGTAAGTAAAACTGTGAGTAGATGGGTAAATTCAAAGGAATCCCAACCATCATCACTATTCATATAATCTTGCCTGCCATAGCATGATGAGCTGATGTTTCCAAATTGAATATTTCCCTCAATAGTACTGCTATATTTTTAAAGCTTATTTTTGTTAAGAAAAAAAAATATCAAATTGTTTGTATGTTAATATCAGATGGAATATGTGTAATTGTGTATTAATTCTTCATATGCCTTTTTTATTCTTGAAGTTCTAAGCAAAAGAAGTACAAAATAAATGTGGTCGAATGTGATATGATGCAGTACTTTGAAGTGTTCCTGTGTTACTTACCGGGTGTCAAAATGTCTAGTAATTCATGCGAGACAGATTTTTAAAAAACACAGAGAAAAAATATAAAGTAACATGGTTCATAATTCCGGTAATAAAATTGGGCTTAAATAATTTTGCAGGTTCATAGTTCTCCCCCAAAGAACCGAGAATAATTCTTTCAGAATTAAAACTTTATAGATTCCTAGTTTACTTTTGGGATTAGGCCTACGCAACTTCAGAATAATGCAGCCTATTTCATTTTCAGAGTTATGAACCTTCTGATACTTCTGGAAAATTGAATCCTCGGAATTATGAGCCGCGAGGCTAAAGCTAAAAATGCATGAATTATTTCATTTTCAGAACTGTTGAGCTAAACGAACTTTCACACACACACACACACACACACACACACACAAGCAGACACAAACCAAACAACGAGACAATAAGTTGTACACCTCTGTGGAAAAGAAGGATAATAACAACCAAGAGCTATATTATGTCGTACTTTATATCACACAATGCATGCAGATTATATATCAACAGATTCAACTATAAAGACAATAAACATGTACGTCATTTTTAATCTAAACAACAGATATACGTAATATTTCAATTATCAACACAACGCACGTCATAAACCGAGCCATAGCCTAAGCTGCAACTAATCTATTTGATTCTTTTTCAACCTTGTCACAACTTACATTTACGTAATGGAAATATGCAACGAAAATTTCCTAGATCAAGGCCGAAAGAAAGGATAGAAATTCAGCAAGGGATGGTTTCCAGCTAAGATTATAGAATTATGGTATTGTCGGAATTTAGTGCATTCCTACTACAAAGCTGTATTTCTTTATAAGTTTCGTCCTTTGTTTCTTCAACTGAATTATATTTTGTAACAGTCAATATCAGTTTGATTTTCGATATATTTCGATTATTAAGCAGGGCTGCCAACATTGGATAATAGTTGAGAGTCAGATTATACGAGAAGCGAGGGAGTGGGGGAGGGTGTGGGAGGGGGCGAGCCCCCTCCCACGGTGTGGAGCTTTTTTATTTTTCAAGGTGAAATTGTGTGATCTGGTGCATTCTTTAACATATTTTAACATATACCTAAAGGCGTTATGAAGGGAGAAAATTATACAATTTTAAATGCAAAGAAAATGATAAACACGGAATACCCACTTGTTGAAAATTTGCCAACCATGTCTTTATTTGGTTCCCTTCTCTGTTTGACCAAGGTTTTGGATGTAGGTACTCTTGGGTGCAGATGATGGAAAGATGCAACAAACAAGCATCCAAACAGAGAATTTATTGTATCAAGCCTCCTCTGTTGCTTTCTTCATTGTCATTATCATGGCTGAAAGTGTTCCATATAAACATAAAGAATTCATGTGGTTGTGCGTATACGGTATGGTACGGGGCGGTCATGTCAGGGTATCGATGCATATAATATAGCCTAGCCCCGCTAGGCGCGGATCAGATCTTACCATAGAGCTGATCCTATAAATTAATCTTAGTCCGGCAGCCAAGGGGGGTAAGGTTGCATTGGAATGTTATAGTTTTTTTAAAAACTGATTTTGACTGGTAAGACCTTCTATTTTAACAATCCACATGCTGGAGCTCTGTCAGCATTGAGCAATTTAAGATATACGCGAAAATCCAAAATGGCCGCCGGCGGCCATCTTGGATTTTCTATTTCCTTACTTTAACATACCTAAAATATTCAAAATCCGGAATATAGGGGTTTTAGGGGTATATCGGTTTATTGGTAGGCCGATGCAAATATAATACTCATGAAACAGGTCTTTTATAACTATGGAGGCTTAACTTGGCCATTTATTAGGAGGATGAATTGACGCGATGACGATGACGACATGTCTTGACTAGGCACACTATGAAGTGATAGTCTTGTCTTCAGACCTTTATAATAGTAATATCACTACACCTCCCTTTCTTTAAAAAGAAGTTGTTTTTACTTTTTGTTTGCAGGCTGGTCTAGCCATGTTTCTGATGGCTGTAACCTTTTTTGGATCTGGACTGATTCCATTTTGACTGATCATGTCACCAATGAAGGTTAACTGGTTCACACTGAACTCACACTAATTGTCTCGATTGAGTTTTAGGTTTGATTTGAGTGCAATGTCTAAGACTTGCCTCAGACGATCATCATGTTCGTCCTGAGTGCTACCATATACCACAATATCATCCATCATAGTATTGACACCTGGTACATGTACAAACATGTTGTGTATTATCTTGTGAAATACTTCTGGTGCACTACAAATACCAAATGGTAACCTGAGAAATCTGTATCTACCAAAGGGTGTTATGAACGTACATAGTTTTGAACTTTGTTCATCCAACTCAATTTGCCAAAATCCACTGGAAGCATCTAGTTTGCTGAAGTACTTTGCATTGGCAAATTCTGCTGTGATTTCATCACGTGATGGTAACTGATAGTGTTCTCGTTTGATCACTTTGTTTAGGTCTCGCGGGTCTAAGCATACCCTAAGCTTGCCATTCTTTTTAGTCACGACAACTAATGATGAGACCCAATCTGTTGGCTCATCCACTGATTGAATGACATTCATGCGCTCCATTTTGTCTAATTCTTGCTTTAGTTTGTCACGAATTGGAAATGGAACTTTGCGACATGCGTGTTTCACTGGCTGTGCGTTTTCTAGCAACACAATATTATGTTTTCCTGGCAAACATCCTAGGCCTTCGAACACATCTGAATATTCATCAACAATTTCATTGTCCGAGTTCTTTTCAACGACATGGACGCGCTTCACAAGTTTCAGTCTTTCGCAATCTTGTAAGCCAAGTAATGGTTGACTATTGCCAGGCACTACGAAAAATGCCATGTTGTGGGAAATACCCTTGTATCGGACTTGCGTATAGCAGCGACCTTTTGCAGGAATACGCGTTCCGCCATATGCTGACAACTGTGTTGTCACCGAATGCAACTTTGGTTTCGGTTTCAATTTCTGGTAGACTGATTCAGAAATTGTACTTGTTTGTGCTCCTGTATCAAGCTTGAAGTTTACTAGAGTCTCATTGACCTCAATCTCAGCTTTCCACTCGTCCTTTGACCCATCTCTGTCGACAGCATCAACAAGGAATTCAGTAGGGGTTTTGGTAACAAATCCCGTATCTTCTCGCAATTCATTGACTGCTTTGTGTATTGGTGTCTTACAACACTTGGCAAAGTGATTACGTAGTCCGCACTTTCGACAAATCTGACCTTGAGCCGGACAACTACTCTTACCATGGAAATTACCACACCTGGTACAGGCATTCCTGGATTTCTGAGTGGATTTCTGACCTTGACCCTGTTTCGGTCTCACATTTTGACTAGTACCTTGAGTTTGTCTGGAATTTTGTTTGTGTTTTGTACCTGGAAAGGATTTTCTCTTACTACCGAGAGCATCTACTGACAAATTCTCATCCTGGGAATACAGCTCTTTGGCCTGAGCTCGTGTAGTTTCAGCAGCACGACACAACTGCAAAGTCTTTTGAAGATTCAAGTCTTCTTGTCTCAACAATCTCTCTCTCACGCTATTATCAGTCATTCCACAGATAATGCGATCTTGTATCAAACTCTCAGTTAGCTCTCCAAATTCACACGACTGTGCCTTGTTTCTCAAATCTGTTGCATACTGATCAATTGTCTCATGTGTGTTTTGTGAGCGTGTGAAGAACTTGTGTCTTTCATATGTGACATTTCTTTTAGGCATGCAATATTCTTCAAATTTCTTCATGACAACTTTCAACTTCATCTTGTCATCATCATTTGCAAAGACAAATGTGTTATACACTTGCAAGGCTGCATCACCTATGCAATGCAAGAATAATGAGCATTGGGACTTATCCTCTTTCTCAGCCATTCCACTGGCTACATTGTACAACTCAAATCGCTGTCGGAACTTTTTCCAATTTTCTGCGATATTGCCGGTCAACAAATCTAGCGGTGCTGGTTGACTAAGACTAGTAGCCATGACGGATATGTGTACAAATATTATGTAGGGTGAGGGGTTATTAGTGTATCAATGTTAGAGCCGATCCCTACAATTAAACTAATCACTAGTTTAGTTGCTGCCCTAGTGGCTTATAGCACTTATTTACACTATTTAGTTCAGTTTATTTAGGCAACTATGCAATGCTCGAGTTACCTATATCCTTTAGATCATAGCGTAACCAGCATTCACAGTTCCTTCACCGAGGCAATCACAACTGCATTGCATTGATCACAACAATCAGCTGTTTAGTCACTTCACGTTCACGTTAGTACACACACATGCATGCAATTCACACTCAATTCACTATTGCGCAATCTATCACGTACGCTGAATTGATACGACGTCATCGACTTCTCCCGGTCCGTACCTTAAATTTATCCTCCTATTCTTCCTTACCACTGGATTCGATGATCCTGACACCATATATCGGTTTATTGGTAGGCCGATGCAAATATAATACTCATGAAACAGGTCTTTTATAACTATGGAGGCTTAACTTGGCCATTTATTAGGAGGATGAATTGACGCGATGACGATGACGACATGTCTTGACTAGGCACACTATGAAGTGATAGTCTTGTCTTCAGACCTTTATAATAGTAATATCACTACAAGGGGGTGGAGAATCCAAATCTAAGGTTATTTTGGGGATACAAGCATGTTCTGGTAGCGAAATATAACAAAAGTGGCCATTTTTCAAGATGGCCCCCATAGAACATGCAGTAGATCTATATTGACTATATAGGCCCTACACAGGAATACCTTATTAATTCCCCCATCTAAATTCAAGTGGACAGTCAAGTTGGGAGGATGGGCATAATGAAGAGAATTCATCGTGCATTAATCTTGATCAAGAGCAATATTTAAGATACCTATGTTGCTTATATGTATATAGATACATACATGCTTTTAATCGTCTTCAATGTATCCTTCTGATATGACAATTTTTTTTTATTTTTATTTATTTTTATTTTTTTACTACGCTTCTTACTGAAAGTAATATCTTTGGAATGATGCAATATAATGATCTATTGACATCATGCAGCTTAATATTTAATAAATCAAACTGTGAGGAGGGGACCATGGTCAATATATTCCTCTCCGTAATGAAATGTTTGGCATAACAGTGCTTCAATCCATCTGATTTGCTTTAAAACATTGCACAAACTGCTGTAACAGCGGTTTCATATGCATCATTATTTGCTCATTGTAGAGCAGATACACTATTGATTATTATCTCTGCTTATTCCTGTTAACAAAAGATGAGGGTGTGATGGTGAAAAAAAAAAATAATTGAATCAATAATGATTATTTTCATTAGAAAAAAAATAATATATATGACTTGCTTCAATAAGCATAATAAGTTTCTTTCAGCATTAGGCGCAAAAAGCTTTTTTAAAAGCTGTAGGCGAAGGTGATATAAAACTCTGTATCTGCTCTAAAACTTAGATAAAGCTAAAACTAAAATTGTACTTTCTTAACTTCAATGCCCTCTTAATATTCGTTTGATTCATCTCCTACTGGACCTCTGGAAACATTTCTTGCAAATCCTTGTTAGGGCATTTTGACCCTGTTGACAGGTTATGGCACTACATGGATAGAATACTGTACAGCCTATGCAAATACTGTACATACAAGGCATGTCTCTACATTGTAGGTACTTGGGCATCAAATTAGATTGAGGATGCTTGGACGAGCTACATAATAATACACATGTACTTCTGCTGAGACTGTAATAGGTAGTAGAGATTTTGCATTATGTACCATTAATATGCATCCATAATCGAAAATCTTTGGGTCTGGGAAATTTGGACTGGGTTCAAGGGCATTCCTCCAGATCCAGGTTGGAAGATGAGCATGTTATGTGTTGTCAGTGAAAACTTCCATTGCCATAGTGGGAATGTACCCCTGGTTAGGACTTTCCATCACCATATAATCCAACGTGCCTCTGCCATTGACATGATTGATGTACATGTATTATGGGGTTGCCTATAGCAAGCTCCAATATATCCTACTGACACCATGAACCTGCATCCCAGGATTGTTTCTCATGAGCTTCCACAGAGTTCCCTTTCCAATGCTTAAACATACCCCCAACTGTGTCCCAGCCAGTCAGTGCATGACCTGGTAGCATCAGGAAAATGATGTCTTTCAGCTTGTCGACTGTGTCAGGTATATGTCAATGATGGTCCTGTCTTTGATTGTTGACTGCAGGCACTGCATGGTGACTCCATCACTAAAAATGATGAAAGACCTTGCTCGTGGTTATAATGAAACAAAAGGATATAATGTCATCTGCGATTACTTGCATGAAACTTCCCTTATCGGTTGCCAGTTTAATGGCTTGCTATATAGCTGGACAATAAAGCTGATGGCCTTCTACCCCATATTATCATCACTACCGCCTCCTTTTATATAGGACCACAGAAACCTTCTGGTAGATTGTGTTCAAATTCTCTCATATCTGCTTCATTCCTATTTCATGAGAAGCATGAACTCACTCTGGATCAATACGGCCATTCACAACATTGACTATAGTTTCTGGATGATCCTGTGACTCAGAAGTCAAGTTCTTAGACAAACCATGGTGACATGTGTTGCCCAATGAACATGATATTGTGTTTCAATATCAATGAACTTAGACGTATGACGGTTTCTAGAAACGGGCCCGAAATTTACCTTCGATACCTTTTCTGTTGGTCTTGGTCTGCAGATATATGAGATGTCTGCAGATATATGAGATGTATTTTCCTGATTGACAAATAGGTCTTGAAGCAGATTTCCACGAACATGCAAGCTGAGGGTCCATGTCTTCATTGTTTCAGGTTTGAGCATGGTTTTGATGATGTCGCTCTTGCCAATTCCATACCTCATGAAGGTACTCTCCAAAGACATATTGCTCCAGATACCTACAGAGCCCTTGATTATGGCGCTTACATGCTCACCTTGCCAGAAATTCCGAAGTACTCTTCCAAACGCTTTCCTTGAGATGTGACATGACGAGTTGAAAGAATATCTTGAGGGATCTAATTTCCAAGACCAACAGATTACGGATACACGAAGGAACATAAAAAAGGTCGCTACAATAGGCAAGAATCAATTAAGCGCTTGAAATGATTTTTACAGCAGTTTAAAGAACAGATAATTATGTTAACCTCTTCCCAATCAGGCGGTCAACCATACATGTATGCCCATTCCCTACATATCAGGAAAATTTATTTATTTTTAAGGGGCTAAGCTCGGGGGGAAAACACTAAAAATCATTGAAATTGTGGTCTTTAGCATTTTCTCAGGGAAATTTCCCTGAATTATATTTATTTTGGGGTATAGTTTTTTAATCTTTCCGGAACATTCTTGAGATAGAGTCCCAAATATGGTTTTATAAACCTGTTTTTTTTTTTTGGTTTCCCCTCCAAAAGCTTGTAATACGGAGTAATTTTATGCTGCTTCCCTTCCAAAAGCTTGTAAAAGGGCACAAGTTTGATGCGGCTTCCCCCCCCCCCCAAAAAAAAAACAAATAAAACAACCAAAAAACGAGTGATAGGGGTATCTGTCTGAATCCTTAACAAGTACACAAAGTCATGTATGTATTTGTTCACTATCCGAGTTGGGGGAAGGGGGGTTGTCAAACTATTAGGGAGTGAAATATTTCCTCCCCTCCTCACAGGTTAATGTATTATGTAGGCAATCTTAAGCTGCCATTACATTATTATATTGCATCATCCCAAACAGATTACTTTCAAAACAGGGTAATACAAAAACATCAGAAGGATGCACTGGATATGATTAACAAGCCTATACATCTATATCAGCAACATATGTATCTTAAATTTTGCACTTAATCCTGATATTATTTCATTTATTGCACTATGAATTGTTTTGATTAGGTCTATGCCCATTCTCCCAACTTATCAAAATAAAAAATGGGGAATTAAAATGACTCATAAGGTATACACGTGTATATAGTCAATTATACTGCATGTTCTATGGGGGCCATCTTAGAAAATGGCCGCTTTTGTTATATTTCGCCACCAGAACATTCTTGTATCCTCAAAGTAACCTCAGATTTGGATTCTCCACCCCCTAAAACCCCTATATTCCAGATTTTGAATATTTTAGGTATGTTAAAGTAAGGAAATAGAAAATCCAAGATGGCCGCCGGCGGCCATTTTGGATTTTCGCGTATATCTTAAATTGCTCAATGCTGACAGAGCTCCAGCATGTGGATTGTTAAAATAGAAGGTCTCACCAGCCAAAATCAGTTTAAAAAAAAAACTATAACATTCCAATGCACACTTAGGCCAAAAGTCAATGGGCTGACTGCCGGACTATCTCTATGGATCTTACATACGCACGCGCTCGAAATGAGATCGAGGGGTTTCGACAAAAGGCGGGAAAACTTTCACAAGTTTTTCAGTGCTTCCTTAATTCTTGAGTTGGTCGCCATTTTATTGAAATCTATCATTTTTTATTATTATATTTAGTTATTTCAGATTCGTGCGTGAGAAATTTCATGATTAGCGTGAGAAATGGGTGAAATGCGTGAGTCTCACGCTCAATGCGTGAGTGTTGGCAGCCCTGTATTAAGTATTTGACGTGACCTACGCCTGG
>JAPZVO010002186.1:0-10651 GCA_029962745.1 Echinometra lucunter | reverse complement strand
AATGAAAAAAATGGCTAACTGAAGATTTCATAACTCTAGTTTATAACTTTGATCATAATCCCAAGAAACATGTTCAGTTTGTTTTGCTTTATATCTTTCGCTCTTATCACCAAGGGCTGACAGATAACACGAAATAAATCATTTGAAGTTCATGCTTGAGCTATATGATCATGGGGATTCATGGTGATAAAGAGGAAGAATTGCGTGCAAGTGATGTTTGCGAAAAGGTTGTTTGTACCATGAGAATGATAAACTAAACAATTCAAAATATCATAAATTCATTTATACAACTTTGATAAAATTCGATGCGAATGATAAACTAGGCAGTCGCAAATATCATAACTTCATTAATAACTCCGAATAAGTTCATGTGTTATGTTTGATTGCTTTATGTACTACCGTTACAAGATAACAATATGGAAATCATTGTTTGAAGTTCAATGACTGAAGTACGTTCGTTGATAAAGACGAGACATAGCGTGTAAACGATGTTTGCGAAAAGGGTGTTTGTGTCATGAGAATGATAAACGCACCAATTGAAAAAAAAATCAAAACTTCATTTACACTAACTTGACAAAGTTCAGTGAGAAATGCTTCACAAGATTATGAAAGGGATATCCTCCGTTAAAGAGAGAAACAGCGTGCGAAGCATGTTTTCGAAGTGGGTGTCTTTGCGATTAGCAGAATGATAAAGTGAGCAATAATTGACGTCCCAAAGTGATCTTCGATTGCTTGTCAAAACAGGTACCTAGAAATGCTAGATAGGGGTTTATTGCTTCACTTCAAGCTTTTAATGTGCCAATATTATAGACCCTATACTTTTCATCTCAAAGTATAATTTTGATGTTTCTATTCGATGTTTATTTCATATATATATATATATATATATATATATATATGTATATATATAATAAACATCGAATATATATTTTATATTTTATATATATACATATATATATATTAAATGAAATATTCCACTGAACTGATGTACAGTTTGGGTAACAAAAAAACAACAACAAAAACAGAACGAAACTTAATAACTGTAGTCTCATGTTGATCTCCTTGTATCAAAAAATGACCCCAATCCCTCCCGGAACCCAAACTCCACAACCCCTCAAGCTCCCTCTCCTTCCCTCGTTATGTGTGGTGTGATGGCGTGTGATCGTGTCATGGTCGTTTGTTCATCTGATGGATAGATTTAGTGAAACAACACTGCATAACCGAAAAATTGCATGTAAAAACCCATCCCTCCCACCCTCCTCCTCATCCCCACCCCATCCTTAACCCCACTCGGAATTTCAAACCATTAACTCTTCACCCCCTCACACTTCCTCTCGCTTCCTCTGTTCCGCGGTCCCTGATTTAATGATCTTTTGATCTGGTATGTGAACATGAAGAGAAAATTTACGCGTGAGTGAACATATCCGTTTTTCTCTTCAAAGGTAGAAAATTACAAATTGCAAAATTGGACAGTTTGCCATTCTTGTGTAAATGCCCTTTCACTTAATGATGGGAGTAAAAGGTTAAACTTACACAATGTAACAGCATAATAATGAGCTTTCGCTCTCTAAATCTCTTTTAAGCCCGCCCCCCCCCTCCCAAAAGAGGAAAAAATAAAGATAAAGGAGAAGAAAATTCTGTTAAGTCTAAAATTTACATGACATCTGGAGTAGACACAAGAGTGACTAAATGCTTCAAATTTGATTTCTTATCAATGTTGCAATCCGTAAACTTAATTGTCTTTCAACGTGGTAGGTGAACATAAAATGAGATTTATGCATGAGTGAACACATTCATTCAACTCTTCCAAATCGCCAAAGTTCCAAAACCGCAGCCATTTTGGGGTTTTTTTCTAAGTCAAGCGACTTGAAATTCACCGTCATATTGCACTGGAAATTGCAAACAAAGCATGATAAAAGTTTGCATGGTTCGCTGTCCTTGAGATGAAATCAATCTTCAAATCTAAACATGGACCAAAGAACAGCCAAAGTGGCATAGCATGCAGGGGAAATTAAGGACAATGCATTTTGAGGTACGTTTTTGAAAACAACGTTGGTGTTCCCTGGAATTACAATGCACTTAATTCCATAGGCTACACCAGATATCCATATACTGTCATTACATTTGATTCATAAGTTCATAAATTCATGAAGTCATGAATTAATAACAAAAATCACATTTGGGTCATTTAATCACTCATGTGGCTACTCCTGATGTCATATAGATTTGGACGGAACAGAAGCTTGTCGAAAATCATTTAATTCACCGATAGAAAATCGCCATAAAACCAACAACAACAACAACAACAACAAGCTTCTATATTTTCTTTTCTTTTCTTTTTCTTTTTTTTTTTGGGGGGGGGGGGGGGGCGGGTAGAGGGGTGAGGTGGGAAGAGAGATGGGGTGGGAAGAGCTTTTTTTCAAGCGCTTTATATAAATCTTATAAATTATGACCACTTTTCAAGCATATTCCTCTCGGCTGCAAGGCGGAATCGCAAAGCAGTAAAAAAGAATGGGGCAGCGTTCAAATATATTTTAATAGCTAAATACCAAAAGAGAAAACGAACATCGTTCATTTGCTTTAAGAAATAAGATTTAAGTGTAGACTTAATAAATAGATAATGTGTATTCATTATAACTAAGTCGGCTCTCCAAAAATCGTATGTAGAAAATATGTGACTCTAAATTGTATTCGTTATATTTGCACAATCACAAATAACTATGAATTCACTGTTACCAGTAACCATACAATATGGGAAAAATCGCATAGAAATCAAATCACAACATATTAAGGAAATGGTGATGGGAAGAGGAGCTCCTGCCCCAGGTCCGTGCAAATCAGCCCCTTCCTCCTCCTTCAAAAAGGGAGAGTGTCTTTTCAAATATTTTGAACAACACGAGCAAACTGTTCCAAAACGAGGGTCCTGAGTGGGTTATTGTTTTTAGAGCAAGAACAGTTACGTACGGGGAGAGATGAAAATTGTGCAATTGCCTAGTGGGATAGGAATGAATTTCATTGTTTCTAACAAACATGTGGGTGAAAACATTCGACAACTCGCATTCATTAAGTTGATACATAAATATTCCGACAAAGTAATGGTACAAGTCTGTTACTTTCAAGAAACCGTTGGCATGATATAATGGATCTATATGTGTGCCAGAAAATCGGCAGAGGAAATTATCCTAACGGCTCTTTTTTTGTATTTTGTGTATAGATTCATTTTTTTTCTTAGAAGAATTTCCCCTGACTAGTATTCCAAAGCTTAAATATGGTAATAATAAAGTAGAATATAATGTTTTTAAAATATGATGAGGAAAATGATGTTTTAGTTTATTGATAACTCCAACTTTTCTTGAAAGCAGCTTACATAAGTAGTCGATGTGGACTTTCCACGATAGTTTACAATTGATATTAAGACCAATAAGTTTTGTAGAATCTATTTGTTTCAACTCACTACAGTTCATTAAAACTTGACCTGGTGAAGTATGCAACGTATTACTAAAAAACCATGTAATTTGTTTTCTTGAAATTAAGAGACAACTTATTTGCTTGTACCCAATCACATACAGATCGCAATTCAGTATTTAATTTATCAAGAAGGGTTTGAGGGTTATTATGTGTAAATATATATATATATATATACTTGTGTCATCAGCAAAGAGAAGAAAAGAGAGTATAGAGGATGAGTTTTGAAAGTCATTGATATATAAAATAAACAGAAGAAGACCCAAGAGGGAACCCTGAGGTACACCACAAGTAAAAGGTTTTTTGTTTGAATTAAATGGTTAATATCCACAAATTGAATCCTGTTTGTAAGATAGCTTCTGAACCACTCCAAGGCCCTTCAACGAATTCCATAATGAAAAAGTTTAAATAAGAGTATTTCATGGTTGATCGTGTCAAAGGCCTTGGAGAAGTCCAGAAAGATGCCAGCAACCTGTGACTTGCTGTCAGTGGCCTTTACAACTTTATCTATTAACAAAATCATGGCACGCAAAGTTAAATGTTTTTGACGAAAACCAAACTGAGAATTGATAAATGTGTTACAACAGGTAAGGAATTCCATAGTGCGAGAGTAGACTGGTTTTTTTTTCAAGAATTTTGGAGAATGAAGTCAACAGGGATATCGGACGGTAATTACCTAATTCATCCTCTGTACCTTTTTTATGGATATGGATTACTTTAACGATTTTCATTTCGCAGGGACAACACCATCCTGTAAAGATAAAATATAAATATGTGTCAGTGGCAAGACAATGGCATGTATATTTTTTTTTTAACAAGATCATATGAAATACCGTCATAACCCGAACCTTTTTTTCGCCGGTAGATTATCAACTATATTTATGATTTCAGACTCAACGACCGGTGAAAAAAAAGATGGATTGTGGATTTCGATTTGTTAGACATGAATGAAAGGGTTTATCTGTAGTAGGGATATCATTAGCAAGGTTTGGGCCCATACTTACAAAAAAGGAGTTGAAAGCTTCAGCAATACCTGGAGGATCTCTTAATTCTTTATCTTCTTGGACTATTTTATGAATATTTATTTTCTTTCTATCCGTTTTTAAGACACTTTTAATTACTTTCCAAGTTGACTTGAAATCATTGCTGTGAGTTTGGAACAAGGAGAAAAAACAATTCTTTTTTGTTTGCCTTAGGAAAGATGTTAAAACATTTCTATACGTAGTGTATTTTGATTTGGGAGCAATTGTACCTAAAGATTTATATTTATAATAAAGAGTGTTTTTCTTATCAATTGATTTTAGTAAGGACTTAGTGATCTAAGGAGAACGGGGTACCTTTTTGTAATTTGTCCTAGATGATGTTCGCAGGGGAAAATGAAGATCATTTAAAGGTAGTATTATATCAACAGAATTATTGTAAGCATGATTTGCATCGCTTGCCTCCGGACTGCTGACCAGTCAATATGAGATAAATTTTCTTTAAAACTTTCAATGTTACGCTCAGACATGAAGCGTGTACCTCGAAAATTAGATTCATTTGGTTTAAAGCTGTTAATGTGACGGGTAGAAATAAAGACTGGAAAGTGGTCTGTTATGTCAGAAACAATGATACCTTGGTCTAAATGACAGTTAGTGTTTGTATAAATATTATCAATAAACATTGTTGAAACATCAGAATTTCGAGAGGGCTTTGTAATACAAGGAATGAAAGAATTGGAAATCAATGTATCTAGAAATTCCTGGTAGTGTGGCTTTTCATAATAATGAAGCAAATCTATATTCACCTATTATGAAGCAGTGCTTAATTTCAATACGAGGTGAATCCAAAATAGAATACAAGATGTCAGTGAAATCTGTTAAAGTGCAGTTTGGTGGTTTGTAAATTTCACCTACAAGTATATTTTTTCCAGTTGGTATTTCAATTTCAATCAAGATACTTTCAAAAGCTTCCGTCATATATGTTAAGGTTTTTACCACTTCAAATTGTAGGTCCTTCTTTACATAAAAAAAGCCACACCACCACCATGTTTAACCACTCTGTTATTGACTACGAGAGAATAACCTTCCAGTTGAACAAGAGAATGGAGTGAGTCTGATAACCAGGTCTCACATAATACTATAACAGAGATTTCGACATTTAATGAATTCAGGAACAGTTGAAATTGGTCAAAATTCTTCCATAAGCTTCTTATATTATAATGTAAGACTGAGAAATTATTTGATTCAAAACCTTTACTTTTAAATAAGTCCTGGGGTAATACATATTTAGAATGAGTATTCTGTGAAGATAAATCATTCATATCATGAATAAGATTTAAATCAGGCATTTGTGCATTATATGTATTAACAACATTTGAATAAGAGTTTTGCATATTTATTTCAGGACTTATTTATTTAACGAGAGTCAGAGTAAAGCCAAAATATTGTTATGTTGATGAACTGAGGGTAGGGTGATACGAAAAGTGTGGTTAATGCTTCATAAAAGGATGGCTTGACTAAAAGAATAGGAAAATGTTAAAGTACACTTTTATAACCTTCACATAACTGCTTTGAGAGACCGTTTTGCTATCGACCAGAAAATGTTCGAGAAAATGATTATTTATGAGGTTTTAACATGATCATGTACCTTGCAATTTCTCAACCGCATAAATGAAAAGTCGCTCATTATTCTTTCATGCTTGAGTGGAATTTTTTTGGCTAGTAGGGACCAAAAAGTGCTTTCACACCTACCCGATCAGGAAAAATACTTGGTATTTTCTGAACCAGTATTCTACCCCGAACAGAAAATACCAGGTATTTTGAAAGTGTGAACGAAAGTTCTAGTAACATCCCTAAAGAAGAATACCAGTAGTTTAGTAGGTACTTTCTCAAATTCCAGGTATTTTCTCCATGTTCGCAGGGATATTTGCAATGTGAATGCAAATTACGAGAACTTCTATAGACCTTGATTTACATGCTTATAACTACTAGAACTTTCTCATAGAGGTCTGGTTCAGGGAGGTGTTAAAGTGATTACACAATGGTAATTTTTTTTTTTTTTTGATATATGATCGAGAATAGAATTCTAAGAAGAATAGCATTAAAAATTTGATGATTTTCAATCGAAATCAATGCATTTTGGCTAATTTTCTCATTAAAAAAGTCAAGAGTTAACCCCCAAAATGGAGTATGAGGTATGAGGTATGACGTAAAAGTTGGTACCCAGCTTCGCGCATTGCAGTTGTGCTGCGCGCTAGACTGTACAATTTGTATTATACCTTGCGCGCATTTTGCTAGAATTCCGCGACAGGGTACCCACTTTGACGTCGTTTTGACGTCAAAGTGGGTACCCAGTTGAAACTGGGTCACAGCTGAGGGGTCAACATATCCTGAAATCTTACAACATTTGGGGGTTTCCTTGGCAACACGACTTTTAAAAAAACTTCAGGCAGATGATTTTCCGCCAATAAAATCGTGCTCTTTTAAATGAACTAACATTGTTTCAGCATTGGGTACCCCCTTTAAAGCATGAAATAATTATTTGGTATTTTGGAGCCTGAAAAATTCCTGTAGTTTACAGGTATTTTTCTTGATCATGTTGATCGGGTAGGTGTGAAAGCGCCTAATGATTGATTCATGCCTTTACACAGCAAACTGGAGAGGAAGGGATTATTTTTCGTCCGTTGTGAAAATGCAACAAATTTGTATCAATTCTTATAAATTGTAAGTTCAATTTGAGAATAAATGTTGAAGAACTAAAATGTTGAAAAAATAGTTCCAAAAAACTGAAAGCAACCATGATAGCACGAAAACAAATGAAGAAGAAGACGAAGAAGAAGAAGAAGAAGAAGAAGAAGAAGAAGAAGAAGAAGAAGAAAAAAAAAAGAAGAAGAAGTAGAAGAAGGAGAAGAAGAAGAAGAAGAAGAAGAAGAAGAAGAAGAATCAAATACCTTTGATCTAAAATCATTTATAACTGTGTATAGATATTATCATAATCATAAAAAACGGCCTATTTTCCTCCTCAGTATTTCGTATTTACCCACAATCTCAATTGTTTGAAGAATGCAAGCTAAATTATAAACAATTTGAAGAGGAAACCAATTCACGACAAGAAAAAAAATTACAAAGTGTAGTCTACTAAACATAATACCATTATCTCATGTGATACGCATCTCTTCTGATGAACACTAGAAACTGTTATAATCATTATATATTTTGTATTGGACGGATCTGTTTAACTGCAAAAACCATATTCTACCCTAAGAAATTTATCTTGTGCCTTTCGAGCAGAAAGTAAATTACAACTTTTCGATACCTACACAATCTAAACAACAAGAAAAAGGATGGCGCCATATCATTTACATGCAATTTTCACATGGGAAACGTGTTGCCAAAAAGACATGTTCGTCACGTACAAAAAGAGTAAAGTTTACGCTCTCAAGTTGGCGCACTTTCACAAATATTTTTTCTAGATATTGGTTCTTTTTTGATAACATCATATGTTGTTATATAAATTATATAAACAAAAATCTTAATGCAACCCAAGAGCCAGGCGCCCTAGAGACGGATCCTGTCAGAAAAAAAAATACACAACAGAGCAACAACAACAAACCCACAAACGAACAATAAAAAACAACTATAAAAAAAAAAAGAAAATGGAAAGGCAGAGTTTTTCGTTCATTTGTATCAACATTTACTTGTTATGATGAATTTGGAAATATTTTTTTTTCTAGTATAGCTATTAAATACACTTACATTTCTGCACCATCATGTAACAATTTGTGTCATTCTACAATTTCTTAGGACATCACAGTAGGTGCACAGTGACCCTCAATATTAAATTTAACGAAGAAATAAGACTGATACAAATATATTTAGTTCATTGATTGTTTTCTTCTTTTTTTTATTTTGGTTATCTCGTCAGTTTTTCCTCATGTTATAAAATTAATGTGCTATGCAATCAGCAAAGTTTGGCATTTAAGTCTATGATACTTAAAACTAAAGTCCATAGATCCATACTAGTTGCATTTAAGTTGTATAAAGTACCATTTATTTCTCCACAAAACATGACAAAAATCTCCACGCGTTAAAGACTAATACTTCCTTGAGCAGAAGGCATATTATGTTGACATTAGAATGTACTTGACATGGAAAATAAAATATTCTTGGCGGCATACGAATATGTTTCAAAAACTGAAAATCTCTAAAGTTACAATATGCTGGTAGAATTTTCATGGAATGTGCAGTTTGTCTTATAGATATAGTTCAGCAAATTATCATTAAAGAGGTTTGACATTGTCTCTTTACAAATAAATGGACAAGATTCAATTATAATATATGAGCAACCTGTATCTTTTTCCTTCAGGTTTTGTCTCTAAGTGCTAATGAAATTTGTTACCCAGATGATACAAAGAACATTCCTTGGTGATTTAGATAAATTAGTCATGTGAAATAGGTGAATAAGACGTCGCTAATAATGGCTGTGTCTCTGGAGAGATGTATTAATGTAGTTCAAGAGTAGTTCCAAAAATAAAAAAGATACTTATTAACTATCACCTCTAAATAACTTCATAGTTTCGGCTACAATGTAATTTCGTAATGGGCTCAGATACTTGTATTGCATAACTGGGTTAATTCACTATAGCCCCTTCTCCTTTCCTCTATACAACCATTTTCTCTCTCTCTCTCTTTCTCCCTCTCTCTCTCTCTCTCTCTCTCTTTCTCTTTATCCATCCTTCCCTTCCTTTTTCCTCTTTGAACTGACTATCGGTCATTGATCACTGCTCGGCAACTTCTTTCTTAATGGTTAGATTTGGTTAAATAATTGGTTATTTTACTCGACTGGCTAAGAAAGCATGTGTATGCTTGTTAATAAACAACCAGGAGACCTACAGTTTTAAGTCTTGTCCAAAGGACTTGGTAATGAGGATTAAGACCTTAGCATTAGTGCATCCACTTGGTTTTGCACCCGGGTACTTCCCGTTATGAAACCACTGCTCTACCACTGCGCCACAGCACCTCCTCATGATCTCCCAATTTTCCTTATGTGCTTACTAGAAATAAAGTAGAGAGTCTCCAAGTGATAAATAGTCATTGGTTTTAAAAATATGATACATTAAATAACTATTACTTCCAACTTTCAAATTGAAACAAAAGTGGCTTGATTAAGGTATAAACAATTTTGTCTGAATACTAGTATTGTAATGCCTCTCTTTCATTTAACCGTTATAGTCAAGAGAGACCATTTACACATGACACAAGATGTGTTCCGAAGAAACCATCCATTTTTTTTCTGAAAACAACGAATGAGTCTCAAAATAAGTATTGTGTTTGCATTTTCACGATAAAAATTTATTCACATTTTCTTCTGTAACAGATCTTTAGTTTAGGCTTTCACATGTCAACATGGCAACAAAAACAGGAAAACATTGGCAGTTGACTTATAATTCAACTTCCACGCATATAAGAAACGGGTATGATACAAAAACTCCAAGGTGACAAAATACTTTTGGGTATTTCGCGATCCTGCTATCACATTAAAATATCAAGAGTAATATCTCTAAAACATGGCCAAAATTAAGTTCCCTAATGTAAGGAAGACACTGACAATTTCCTCCACCAAAATAGAGTATATAGGAAAACTATTCTGAAATCTAAAAACCTAGTACTAATTGTTTAATGCCATGCCATTTTTTTATTCTTTCCAAATGACCTGGAATACAACATTACTATACTAAAAAAAACAATAATGACAATGATATTTTACATATAATGCATCACGTAAACATTTAATGTACTGTACAGTGTTATCATCATCCATGGTTACAGCATGTTAAACAAGTACACAAGTATGCACCAACTCAGTTCCCCGTGAGATTTTCTTGCAATAATTTTTGGGCTATTCCCATGGAAGCATGCTGGGTATTGAAAATACAATGAAAATGACAATTTATGCAAGTGTATCATCACTCACTGAAAATAAAAAGAAAACTGAAATGGATATACATATGCATCTATTTTTTTAAACAAAAAGAAGCATTACTATTTCAGCTGCTATGCAAATGGAGAGAAACCACAATCATTGTTCAACCACAGATGGCAGCTAAAAGTGTTCAACTAAACAGTACATTCCACTAGTCCACCTTTCTTTCTTAAGAAACATGCAAGATTTCAAGATTTCAAGATTTCAAGATTCGGGGTTCGAA
>JAPZVO010002185.1:0-10658 GCA_029962745.1 Echinometra lucunter | reverse complement strand
TAGCGGGACCCCAAACACCATGTCCCGGCCAGAAGAAATATGAGATGACACACGCTGGCCTTACCGGTTTGTCACAATACGGTAGCGGGACCCCAAACATCAAGTCCCGGCCAGAGATCCTACAAATCGACCTGCCACTGGCCTTACCGCTTTGTCACGAGTACGGTGTAGCGGGACCCCAAACACCAAGTCCCGGCCAGAAGAAACTACGAGGTGACACACGCTGGCCTTACCGGTTTGTCACACGTATGGTAGCGGGACCCCAAACACCAAATCCCGGCCAGAAGAAACTACGTTGTTACCGGCTTATCACGCGTACAGATAGTAGCGGAACCCCATAAACAAGTTTCCGGCCAGAAGAAACTACAAAGTGGCGATGGCGGACACTGCTCTTATCGGAATCCAAACACCAGGTCCTGACATTATGACTGTCCGAACCTGTTCATCATTGTCATTATTATGAATAATGAGAACAGCAATGCACAATAGGAGGCCACGAATATTGAATTGTACTGAAATGATCAGGTTTATTTAAAACAACATAACAAAATAAGGCTGTTTTAGGAAAAAACAACTTATTATAATACATTAATAAAGAAAACTTACACTAAAAGAATAAAGAAAAAAAAAAGGAGCATCATCAATATTGAAACATAATACAGCGGCGGCGCCAGGATATTTTGATGGGGGGGGGGGGGGGGCAAGATGACCCACAGGTGAGTATATTTACGTTTTGTTAAAAATAAACAAAAATAGGGCTACTATAAGTTGCATGAACCTGCCCTCTCTTTCCCATACTATTCTTTCTTTTTCTCCTTTCTCTTCTTTTTCCATTTATCACTCGAAAAATTATGGGGGTGCCCGTCTCCTGTAGCGCCGCCGCTGACATAATACATAATTATTGACAAATTTATTCAAATCACAATTATGATTATGAACAACATATTTAGAATAACTTCGAAATATCATTCATAATACTACTTCAGCAGCGACAGCAGACCCAAACACAAATCCGGCCAACCTGTGGAGAGTGAAGAGTAATGGTATAGCAACGACGATATAGATGCCTACTATGATAATAATAGTCATGATCATAATATCATAGTATCGGTATTACTCCTTCTCCAACGGCTACACTCCTATCATAGCGGACCGCTTACACCAATTCCGGCCCATACTTTTCTGGAGTTACTATACTCCACATGCTCCCGAACTCTATAATAGAGTAATGACACTGCCTCCTAGCCGTATCCACTCATAAGGGAATTGGTCGTGCTATGCAAGTCCATTGCGCAGAAGTGATCGTTTCTCACTGTGTTCCGACATAAGTATGCTTGAACTTTCTGAAGACAAAGAAATTTTTACAATATACATTTGCACTGAATTTGATTTTTGAAAATGACCTGTGTATATGCTACCAATTTTTACCCCGGACATTGAAATAACACATTTCTTTTTAGTCGTAGTAGTAGTAGTAGTAGTAGTAGTTCGTTAGTAGTAGTAGTAGTAGTAGTAGTCTGTAGTAGTAGTATAGAAAAGTACTGGAATACTGATAAATACTTACAATATGCAGCGGGATAAAGACCCGGATAAAGACATTTGTTTTATTGCGGAATATCCAATCAAACAGTGATCAAGTCACTTTACAGAAGAAAAACTTCGAGTTTACACATTAATAGGAGCCTTTTTCAAATAAAATCTTTATTCAAGTTTCTCAAAGAACAAATAGTATAAACAAATGTATAAAGTGATCAGTGACATTTGACAAAGCAAGGTACAGTAAATGAACAGAAATAGATATTAATAAGATGTACGTGTAAGTCCAGAAATAGATATTACTCATCTTGTTGCATATAGACGTTTCTTTGATTTCATGTTGATTTTAATTTTTTTCTTATGACAGATGGAAATGATAAGAACCCTTCAAACATCAAATTGAATATACTCATTAGTCAACATACGAAATTATAACGAATAACGAAATCAATGAGAAATAATTTACATCTGGGGTGCAAAAGATGAAATTATTACAAGACATATTAATTTCACTTTTGAAGTGTATATTCATTTTTCAAATCATACAACGAATCGACAAGTTACGGGGCATTTTCAAATTCAATCAATTATCAGTATCTGTTGAACAAAAAGTACATAAATCAAAATGGGATATACCAACAGTCTTCGTATTTATTTACACCAAGAATCATTCTGAATTGAAAATATTTAATTTTGTCCACAAAGAACATGTAAAAGGAAATCTTATTCCAGTTAACGGTTCATTGTGAAAGAATATCTTCACATTTCTTTTGGGAAATGAAACTTTATAGATTCTGTCGACACTCAATTTATGGACTGTTCTACACACTCTGGTTACTTTTCTCATGCTATTAATGATTTTTTCGTGGTAATTAACATGGTCTTTGTAAACATGCTTCCATTTTACTGGTGTAGCTCATTATATACTAAATAGAAGTCTAGCAATTACAATGAAGATTGAATTTATGCAAACTTTCTGTAAAAGATAATTCACAAGAGATTAGATTTTTCTAATAAAATCTTACTATTTCCTAAGATTTATCATTATATTGTAACTTATAAGACTAAAATAGGTTTCATCGAGACCCTTCATATCAGAATCGTAAAAACGTATTTACCTTGGTTGTGATCGTCTAACAATCCTTTAATCCATACAATTTCTAAACCTGTAATGGGTTTACTTTATAATTATGAGCCGCCTGCACAATAATCTCCAAAAGGTGTCTTATATCGTTAATTTTCTTTAGTTTTTCGTCCCACATAAACGAATACATAAGGGATTCTCATGTAAAAAGATTCTTGAGGCTTTGGAAGAACAGATGATAAAACTATTAGTTGGGAGATACCAAGATATTTTACATTAGTACTCATAACTACAATATATCTACATCGGAGTTGGACAGTCTGGTCTCTGAAAGTTTGTTCAGATATAAGGAGACAAATCCTCGAAACATTTTTAGTGTACAAGCCAATGTGGTATGAGGCAACAAAAAACTGTTGCCGAGGCAGGGGACATCTTTTTTCCGCCTGGCTGCAAAAAGCCGTGGAGCAATAAAATTCTTTAAAAAATTAGCGCAAAATTTGTTGTCATGAGTATGCGCAACCTTTTGACAAAACTCTCCTTTATATTAGAGTTCATTAACATAAGTGGGGTGGTTTGTCGCGCCATATCTGAACACTAACAATGTTGCGGGGATTTGTCGCCTCATATCTGAACAAGCCTTAACTCTGTATTCAGGAGGTTGTGAGGCAAACTCGGTCTTGCCTTGAAGGAGTAAGGGAGGTGGAGGGAGGGGGGCGAGGTGCCGGCGGGGTGACTTTAATCCTCAGACTAGGTCTTTTGTGGCCTTTGAGAAATAGTGGACTCGACTGCTGAAAAAAGAGCGAGAAAAGACAAATGATAGTAAGAAAAATATAATAATAACATACTTGCCTAATCATAACTGTATAAGAACAGTCATGAATCATGTAACAGTACTACTACTACTACTACTACTACTACTACTACTACTCCTTAGCTAGCTACTACCACTGCCACTACCACTACTGAATGTACTATCATTATTGTGGTAGCGGACGCAAACACAACTCTAGAGAGAAGAGCAAGGAAACATCCTTGGTCCAGTCATCAAAAGGAATTGCCACCAACAGAGGAGATTGTGTCAACTGTGATCTGTGGTAAAATAACTCCTCATCCTGAAAGAAAAAAAAGGAGAATATAAGACAATGGAATACTTGACATGTTTAAAGGAAAATGAAACCCTGGAGACTAGCCATTGTCAATGAAAAGAGAGGATAGAGAGAAGCAACTGAAAAAAGGTTTCATCAAAATCAGTTCCAAAATAAGAAAGTTATGAAAGATTGAAATGTCTCGATTTACTTTCTATGGCGATACTCAAATTGGCAATCTTGCTTCCAAATGGCGGGTTTTATGGACAAGTCATCCTATGTTTTGTACAAAAAATTTCAGATTTTCTTCATTATCTCTCAAGTTGCAGCTTGTCTCTATGGGCTCAAGATATATGATGTTAAAATGTATTTGACACAACATTATGTTGAGTTCACAAAGAAAGAAACCGCACCTTGAAAGATAATGCAGAAAATATGAAATTTTGTATACAAAACATAATTATGAAGAGTTATCCTCAAATACCTGCCATTTAGAAGTGATTTTTGCCAATTTGAGGTTCGCCTTAGAAAGTAAATCGAGACATTTCAAACTTTCATTACCTTCTCATTTTGCAACCGATTTCGATGAAACTTTTTTTTTTTTAATGCTTCTCTCCATCCTCTCTTTTCATTAACACTGTCTAGTCTCCAGTGTTTGTTTTCCTTAAATAATACACTCAAAATAATAATACTTGGACCTTTAAAATTTTGTTTGCTTGAAACTTCTTTTTGATCAAAAGTTATTTGCCACAAAAATCATATATGATCATGGCAAGGAATCTGAAATCAATTTGTCATTTTTTACAAAACATAGAATACTGGACGAAATGCAAAAGGGACACGACTATCTTTAATAACTTTTTTTCAAGAATATGCTGAAACGCTTTTATAATGTTGTCATGAGCAGGTTCACATTAAACTCATGCAGGTTTGTGGTATTTGAGATAAATAGAGACTTGTGCAACTAATGCGACCGTGTTTTATTCACCGTTATATCACAAACATGCAGCTCGTTCAAATCTGTGTAATGAATTTGTTCAAGAATGATTTAACAACAATGTTTCATAGAAAGACAAAATGTACTTGGAATTGTGCAAAAGTAAAGCTGCAATCAAATGAGTTAAATATAACTTAAAAGGAAAAGGGGAGAAAATGATGAAGAGAAAAACTTACCCATGTTAACATTCCAAATGAGCAGGTTTACTTATAAGATGGTATCGCAGAACGAGTCCCTCTCACTGCAGTGAAATCCTCGAGATCTTCCTGTAACTTTGGAGGAAAAAATCATACCAAAGAACTTAAGATTATTTTGCAGTGAAAACTAATAAGAATCTGTAGACACTTTCATAAAACAGTCCAGCTCAACAATGTTGAATCAAATATGAAAATTGTTCGGTACAACCTGATAACACGTCTTTTTCTTTCAATTCAGCTTCGATTTTCATTAAAAACAAATAATTTGAAACCTAACATGCATGACTATACAATATTGGATAATGCAACGTAGTTGTAAATCATTTGGATCTTATTTTGAATGATTCTGTTTCTTCAATGTCTCTCAGCTTGTGGTACTAAGGCAGATGAGTCCAGGAATACATCTCGAAGGAGAGGTGCGTTTCTGAACGCGAGCTCCTCCAAAGGTAAATTTATGGCAAGCATAAGGTTCATCGGTACTTTTAATTTTTACATGAAATGAATCAAAAAAATTACCTTGTGACTGTGTTACTGTGGAGGCTTTATCAGGATTATGCCATGTAGGTGAGGAACTGGTTGCATCTGCTGTAACCTCATGAAGGTCTTTTGTCTGCAGGTTCCTTTCTTGTTGACATCTAGGGGCACTGTATTAGGCGAAGAAGAAAACAAATCATCAATGGCTCTAATCGGACTTCTATTCCTATTTTCAAATCAAACAAAAATAACATAATTTTGAATAGAAATCTTTGAATGAATGATATTTTATCATTGCTCTGCATTTGTAAGAGAGAAAACGTGATACAATCATGTGATAAGGGGCCTAATCATTGCAGGAAAACAAAGACCAGTATATGAAACTGAAAGAGAGAGCTGAAGAAGAAAATTGAGGAAGAATTCTAAATTTGTAAAAACTCACAAGTTGTTGCAAAAGATTTGCATGAAGAAAAAAAAAGCAATTGAGTGGGGATACTTGCAGTAATAAAAATATTTAGTTGTGAAAGTACAAAATCATCCTCCGCAAAATTTCATAGATATTCTGGCAGTTTCACCTCACCTATAAATTTCGTGTGAATTTTGTAATGATCCATGCTAAACCTTCAAACTTATGATCATTTTTGTAAAAAATGGAGCATGTTGCAAAGACAGCGAGTTGCACAATAAGCTTACATGTACATTACCTAAATGAAATCTCATTAAGGATGGTTGCATACTTTTAAAGATATCATCATTCAAACTCTCGTTACTTAGAATATCTGTCTATGCAATCTTTATCTTTCAGATTCTAAATACTTTTGAGGCAGATCACTCACACTGTGTGAGCAAATAGAGATTTTGTCATGAAATTTGACACACGAATACGATGTTATTATCAGATAACCTTGTATACTTACCTAGGTCTGTGCATTGCTGACAATAGGCAAGTAGTGTTCCCTAAAAACTCATGTGTGAGCTTCGGGGAGCAAGAGCAGTGATTTTTTAAAAAAAAATAAGAGAATTTCACTGAATAAAGGCGATTGAGATCCAATTGAAGGAATGGGATATATCATCCGAGAGTGTAAAAGCAAATATTTTCTAATAATTTGTTGATTATTGTAGTGATTTCTGTCCTCATCTACAGAGGTCGGCAGCCACATAAATTTGCATAGCTCTCCATATACCACTGCTCCTCTGTGTGGAAATTGGATATCAGTTTTTGCATATAGCCTAATTTTCAGCTTTGGGGTGAAATTATAAAGCCTAATCTAATGCTGTTCAAGTAAATAAAACACTGATTTGTCTCGTTTTTCGGATCTGTCAATGAAAATGAGGAATCCATGTATGCATTGTAACAATAGATAAACTTTCCAAAGATGTAAACAAAGAAAATGGCAACTCTGAGATTGCTTTTGCAAGAAAATTTCACCGTTGACTTATAAAAATTAATATCCTCCATATTTATTTTTTTTTTTTACTTGTGATGAAGGAATAATTACATCTGTATCATAAAATATGGGGGAGGTGTCAAAGACAACACAGGTATGGTAAAACATGAAAATTTTAAAGATCAATTATTAATTGATTTGAATCGAGTACAAATCAAAGAAATAAACTGAGAGCTGTTCGAAGGGGAAAAATCAGAAATGCAAATTCGACCTACGGTAGTTTTTAAAAGCCTTGAAATGCAGTATTTTCTCAGCCTTCATTTGAATTTCTTCAAAATTCTTTCCTTTTTTTTTTACAATCCTGTCTGTCAGTGTCTGCCTCTTTCTCTCTCGTATCATCATTATTGCTGTCATCATTATCATTATGAAAACCAATCAGACTTACTTACAAAACAACATGAAGCCAGACCAAGACGACCAACAAAATCTTCTGAAATCCCCTCCAAGTGTTCATGCGAAACACTTTCAAGAGCGGCGGACATTTCGGGCAGCTTCATAACCTGTTGGTACGAGAGGTTTGACACGGGGGTTGGACGAAAGAACGAACGAAGCATTTGGAAATGGAATTATTGAACTCATTCTCCGTCGGATTCAAGAGATCAAATGTAGGCTAGGCACGCTCTTATCACTTGCAAGAATTCTATAACAAACTATTTCATTCATCTGTCACAACTTGACGACACGGTTCGATCTTGACAGGCCCGAATGACTCCAGTAAAGTGACGGTGGAGGTCCTTGAATAGCTTTTGTTTCCCGCCTTTTTCCAGATTTACGTAAACGCGCGCACACGTGATGAAGTCATATTTTAATCATGTGGAATGATTAGCTAACTCCCTTGATTGATCACGAAAATTGTCATCTTTTCATGCCATGTTATAGCGGCGGCGGAACCGGGGGAGTTGCGAGCGCCTCCCTTTTCTAAAACTAAGAAATTTGTCTCTTTTATGTCCCCCCAGGAAGAAAAAATGTCCTTTCCTAGTGAAAAGGAGCCCCTCTGTCGATAAGCGTTTTCTCCTATAACTGCCAATTTTATCTCCTATGTGCCCGTATAGTTTCCGCATATACAAAACAGATGCCCTTTTAGATGCTCTATATGGTTTCTATTTTCGTATGCTTTTCACGAGTACAGTTATTAACGAAATAAAACCAAATCAAGTACCGTTTATCTCGTTTTATTTTTTTTATGCCTGTCCCGATTCTGCTGCCCGCCCCCCCCCCCTCCCCCAAAAAAGACCAGAAGGAATGATTGTGCCAGATATATGTCCCTTTATATTAGTGTAAACTTGCATGGCAATGTAAATCTCAAACGTCAGTTCGTGATGTGTCGGTATTTTCCATCACTTTCTACTAGACTCCCCACTCCTCCCTACCCCTCCCCCATTGGATTTGTACAAGATGATGTTCTTAAATCTGCTAATGGGCAATCTGGCTTTATCGAAAAAGGCCCCATCAGCTTCAAGAACGGACATGATAAAATATTCATCTTTAAATCACCCAATGAAGGAGATGAATCATCTGTCTCTAAACTACACACCGTTAGGCAAGGGGGGGGGGGGGAGGGGGAGGATGAAGCCACGTGACAGAGAAAGGATGAAATATCTGTGAGCAGGCGCGCCGGAAGGGTCCCAGCTTGGAGGGGGGGGGACACTCTTGGGGGCCCACCTCAACTGCTTACTAACAGCATACAGCCCTCCCCCCCGAACAAGCACATATTCACCCTTTTATACATACTTCTTTATGCTTCAATAGTGCAAAAATTAGAATTTTTCATAAAGAAAACGACATTGTCCGCGCGAGCGAAGCGAGCGCGCAAATTATGTACAAATTTTGTGGTGAAAACGTATAGAAATTTCATATTCCGGCAGTGCTCAAATGTGAGAAATAGGATACTCGGGCGGGGGGGGGGGGGGGGGGGGGGGAGAAGGATAGAACTTTTTGCTGATCAAAATATTTGCCTTCTGGAACACTGAACGTATAAGGGCAATCTCAGCCTTCACGTTATCACTAAAGACTGCATGCGCTAGAAGGCTTCAGATAGTCATGCAGGGTCTATCAGTGCTTAAGAACACTGAATTATATATCACTACATCTTTGCCTTGTGCGAGCTACTGAGAGGACGGCAAAAATTGATTTGCCCCTACACGTTTATATCACCATACAGTGGATTTTCTTGTTGTTGTTTTTCCTTTCTTTTTTTCTTTTTTCTTTTTTGTTGTTGTAAACATCCCCTATTAATGTTTATGTTTTGAAATATAGCGCGAGATACAAACCATCTGTTACTAATGAGCTTAATATTACCATAATCCTAACATTATGTAATTCTCACGGTTTAAAGTATCACATTCTGATATTCTATTAATCAGTAACGAGTATAGTAGAGAAAAATCCTCCAACAGGGGCGTCGCTAGCCATTATTTGAAATGGGGAGGAGGTGTCGCACTAATTTTACCGAAACATAGCCAAAAGAAATTATAAAGAAAAATGTGTAAAGTCGGTCCGGCCCGACATCGGGTCTTCAAAAGTCTACACTTTTGCAAAATGATAGAGAATAAGAGTCTGAAAATGCACCACCACGCCCCCCCCCCCCGCAAAAAAAAGGGGGGGGGGACGAAAATTACAGCCCACAACCCCTTGTATACCAACGCCTTCTTACGCTAGGAATGCATAATAAAACAAAATTTCGTCACGAGAATCACAGTCAGAAAGTCTAACCATCATGAAGGGACTCAAACTGCTCGCGTTTTTCCTCGGCTTTGTGAGCTTCTCCGCTGCTAAATATGAGGGGTGAGTTCGAATAGTTTGTTTATAATAAGAAGAGATAACAAAATAGATAGGAATTAACAGAGTGAAAGCAATAGTATACGGAAGTAACAGAATATACAAAATGATACACTTTTGAAGAGAGACGGGGGAACGGAGCGAAAATGAGGCGGCGGATTAGATAACTCGGAGCAGGCTGAAGTTTATATTTTCCTGGCGAATATGAACTTAAAGGTGTGTGGCAATTAAGATAATTACGATTGTGTTGTCCTTGATATTGCGGCTACTATTCTATAATTTATGTCATTCTGTGCACATCCAACTCCACACAAAATCGTAAAAGATTGTCGTTTTACTGATGAATACATTGCGAGCCCACATCATATTCCTGTGATCTGTACATTAACGAGTCAGACGTTGGAAAATAATCGTTGTGACTTTCGACAATATCGTGCAGATGGCAAGTGTGGAGAGTGGTACCCGCTCACGACTCACACAGAAATTGGCTGAGAGAAATGGAATCAAATCTTGGAGATGCGGTAAGTTGCAATGATTGACAATTTAGTTGATATTTCACAACTTCTTTTCTACTCCGTGTGTATTGTCATAAACATTCATTTGTCCACTTTTTTTTAAATCTGTACTTGAAGAAATGAATTCATAGGCAGATTTAGAGACAGGCCATCAAAGATTACAGTCAAAACAAAGTATTACAGCTGATTAGACAGTGGCGTAAGTACTAGGATTTCATTTGAGGGGGAGGCGATAGTGAGGAAGCATAGCGCACTGGGGGGGGGGGGGGTGCAGGGAGGAAAAGTTTCCTCGCTGAAGCTTTGACGTTTCTTTCCCATCGTTCCTATAGTCTGCTCCTTCTATTTCCGCGTTCTTCCACTTCTGTTTTCTTCTCCCTCAAGTTTTTTTTTTTTTTTTTTTTGGGGGGGGGGGAGCGACCGCGCCCATTGCCCCCTGGCTACGCGGGTGCAGCTGGTTAATCATAATGCAAACTATGAATCACTCCTTGGAATGAATGAAAGACTAAGACTAAAAAGAATAATGAAAGTATTGAAGTTGAATTTA
>JAPZVO010002184.1:0-10668 GCA_029962745.1 Echinometra lucunter | reverse complement strand
TTTGAAATATGTAACAAGAATTATTACTTGTTTTATTCTTTAGAATAAAGCAAATGATATTGCACTGAGGAATTATCAGTTGACATGATCTCGTTTGACCTGATGTTTCAATAGTACGCATAATACAGATGTCACAAACCTTTATCATTGATGATTAGATTTCTGCCTTATATCAGTATTGTTCACATTTATTATATTGTCTCTAAAACGTCTCTATACAAAAATAGTATATGCTCCGAATGTATATTTTGTTTTCCCGGCATTAAGCTTCCACCAATTATCTTACTAAGTTATGGTAGTGCAGCTTAAGTAAGGATTATCCAGTATGTAGTAGCTTCAAATCATTTTCATTTGAGCTGTATTAGCACAACATACTTACCTGTTTATGGGTCTTATATACTTTTTACAATCAAATAATAGCTTTTTTCATTGGCATCGATCAGTGTTATCTGGTCATCGCAGTATTTCTCTCGCTGAGTTTTTATTAATGCACATGCTGAATTCCTGCATACATTAACTGATAATGAACATGGATAATGAACCTTTTCGTACTTGTGATCGGTTCTTCTTTTTTATTTATTTTTTTTTACATCTTTCTTTGTTATATAACTTGTTGCAGATCCTTTACATCTGGCATTTTTGTTATACGTATTCATAATACCATTGCATGCACCGTGTGTTGCTGGGTTGAGTGAATCGTAATGTTTGCCTGACCTAGTTTTTGAGCCCGCGTTTGCATTTGGAACCGTTTGGATTTTGAAAGGGTTTTGTCGGTCGAGTGGATGATCATTGATCAAACTTGTAAAAAAAAGAAAAGAAAAAGAAAATCAACACATTGCGAAAGTGGTTCATTAAATTCCTATTGCTGAAGTTTTTAATTTTTTTTTTAATAAAGCACATGTGCCTTCAAATGTAAAATCGTTTCTATGGATAAATTTCATTCATACTGCTGGCCTGGTAAACATATCTGGCCCAGGCTACTCTTAGTAAACCTAATTTTATCTTGATGTGAACAAAACATTAGTAAAGCAGTTATGTCACGCTGATTTGTTTTGACTCAATTTTCTTCTTCTTCAACGATTAGAATCGAGAAGATGTATTTTAACAGCTTAGTCAGATGGACAGTTCTTAATTCGGTTAAACACAAATGCCGTCAAATTATTATTTTTTTCAATCGTTTATTCTCAACAATGATTTTTTGTATATGCAATGATTATCATTGATCCACTGTCATGATAACTGAGTAGCGCATGTCTTCTTATATTACAAAATGCTACTTCGATCACATTCCAGAATCTTATCATGTTCATACAGTCGTGTTTATCCCACAAAACAAAATACTTGCCACGAGTAAATGTTGGATTATTCTGGCACTCGTTCATTACAAAATGATTGTTTCTTTCTATAAGGTCACAGTGTACGTATTGTAAGTAACACTTCTATATTTTCTGTGCGGATAGCCCTATGTGTTCTTTTTTTCTTTGGGGGGGGGGGAGGAGTTGGCTTTTTATTTTGACTTACGTCATGTACGCGTAAACTTATTTGAATGAAGAATACATCCTCAATCTGTTTGTATGTTTATCCTTTTTCGTTTGTCCTTAGTGGTGCGAATGAAATATCTTCCAAGTTATCTAAATAAGGGTTGTTTATCAGTATAGTAGTATTTGCTACTTTGTAGAAATATTGCCATTTTTTTCCTCATTAGAATGAATTTGTTACAAGTATATCCGATGATTTATACCTCTATTCTATCAAAATTCCTCAATATACAAGTTTTTGTTATTAGCTCTAATGCTGATTATTTTTCCTATGATGTTCCAGCCTTTTAGATTGCCCTAAGTTGTTGGTGCCATCAGAGACTCTGTGTTTGTATCTCCTTTCTTATTCATCATCATCGTCATCATTATCATCATCATCATCATCATCTTCATCATCATCATCATCGTGTGTTCATTCTCCAACCGTTTTTTGTTCCTTATCACCACTTTCTTCCATTTGCATTTGTATCCTCTACTCGTCTCCAATCTTACTCATGTGGACGTTGTTCATTCCCACATCCTCTATATCTTGCTGATAGCGCCATTTAGACATGATTTCTTTTAATCGCCAAATATCTGTAATGAGAAATACTTTTTAATCTATGACGATGTCTGATTCCTTTGATAGACAATCATTGCCTTTCCATAGGCTTAGTGATGACGATTTCTTCGAGTTACATCGACCTATTCAATTTAATGATGCCTCTCTTACCTCTACTAATTTATATGACAATCTTATCAGAGATAGCATGAACTCTTCATCTGTAAACTTGGAGTTTGATTTTGATTTCGATGACCCAGCCCAACGAGGAATTACTAATTACATAACCGTCAATCAGTTTTCCCGTGTCTTGAAAGAATTTGAATTAAAACATTTTCCTTACTTCACCTAAATATCAGAAGTTTGAATCGACATTTTGATGACCTTCTTTCACTTATAGATAAGCCATGTCAAACCCACTTTCTCTGATCGGCCTTACGGAAACTTGGTTAAATCACGATTTAAACCACCCATTTCATATAAAGGATTATGAGTTCATCAATAAAAATAGAAAAAATAAGTTGGTGGTGGTGTTGCTCTCTACGTTTGCAAATCACTTAACTATACTATTTTGAATGAAATTTCTGTTTGCAACAACATTATTGAATCCCTCTTCATTGAAATTTTGATTCCTGGAAATAAGAATATCTGCCGGTGTTATTTATAGATCCCCTAGCTTAGTACTCAAGAATTTTTACAATATTTTTTCAGATTTTATTAAGAGATATTAATTTTTGACAATAAGATTTTTTTCTGATGGGAGATTTTAATATAGACTTATTGAACCATGAACTCAACAATGTTTCTCAAGAACTTCTTGAGTTGATTTTATCGGCCTCTTGTCTGCCACTAGTTTCCAAACCACGCGCGTTTCAAATACATCTGCTACTTTAATTGATAATATATTTTCAAATGTAATTCCACATCCTGATTCTTATATAATAATTTCGGACATTACTGATCACTACCCTATTGCAATGCACTATCCACTGGGACAACCTATAAATACCAATAGTTCCTCACTATTCAGACGTAAAGTTAACGCCGAAAGATTGGCACGTCTTGGTATTAATTTGGGAAAAATTATGATTGGTCGAGTGTTTATATAAATGAAAACATAAATAATTCATATGAAGCTTTTTCCCAAATATTAAGCAATCAGCTGGACATAGTTATGCCGAAACAAAAAATCAAAACAAATTATAAAAAAACACCCAAACTTCCTTGGATTTCAAAATCTATTCTACGCTCAATTAATCGAAAAAATAATCTTTTTTATAATACAATTAAAAGGTACTGAGAAAGCAAATTTAAGTATACGTCCTATAAAAACACATAATCAATATCATTCGTTTAGAAAAAGAAAATATTTGTAATCGTTTGGAATGTTCAAACACGATACCCAAAACACATGGAAAATCATCAAACAGGCGATGAACTTAACTAAAGGAGTTTCTGAAATAAATAGAATCAGGAATAATAATGAAATTGTTGAAGATCCAAAATATATAGCGAATATTTTCAATAATTACTTTTTCCTCAATTGGTAACGATCTGGCTAAAAATATTCCCCCTTCTGACAGGTGTTTTACTGACTTTTTAGGTCCTGCTAATCCAAGTTCTATTTCTTTTTTCCTACGAATAGACAAGAAGTCACAAACATTGTTTCCAACTTACAAAATAAAAAAAGTTCCGGCTTTGACGGAATCAGTAACGTTATTTTAAAGGCCATTATTCCTTACATTGTAGATCCATTGGTCCATATCTTTAATTTATCATGCTGCATGGTGAATTTCCTAATTCCATGAAACTTGCTAAAGTCATACCATTATTTAAGAAGGGTGACGCACTTGAAGTAGGTAACTATCGGCCAATCTCGTTATTGTCTTCTTTTTCCAAAATTTTAGAAAAAATAGTGTTCACTCGAATGATAACTTTCTTGAAGAAAAATAATATCTTTTCAACTTCCAATTTGGTTTTAGGGAGAAACATAGTACTGTTCACGCTTTAATGACTTTGTAGAAAGGTTGCCATTCAATTGACTCTTCTTCTCACACAGTTGGTATATTCCTGGACTTCTCCAAGGCCTTCGATACGATAAATCATGACATTTTACTTTATAAACTCAATCATATCGGTGTCCGTGGAAGGCCTTGGAGTGGTTCAGGAGTTACCTCTCTAACAGAAAACAATTTGTTTATTTTAAATGAGCAAGAATCTGATTTTAGAAATATTACTTGTGGTGTTCCGCAAGGGAGTCTTTTAGGCCCTTTGTTGTTATTCTTTATATAAATGATTTCATAAATCGTCCAATTCACTGTCATTCATTTTATTTGCAGATGACAACTAACTTATTTTTTTTCACACAGAGATCCAAATGTTCTTGTTGATGTCGTCAATGCAGAGTTGCAAAAATGTTTTTAGAATGGATTAAGAACCAATAAACTGTCATTAAATCTTTTGAAGACGAATTACATATTATTTAGTAACTCCTTAGCTTCATTACCCGACTCAAATTATGTTTGACAATACCCCACTTAAGCAGGTTTCTCATACAAAATTTTTAGGTGTTTTGGTTGATAGCAAGCTCTCCTGGAAATTACATATCGAAATATTTGCAAAACAATCTCTCGAAATATTGGATCATTAACAGACTAAAATCACATCTTCCACAACCATCTTTGCTTATTCTTATTATTCTCTTGTTTTACCCTACCTAAATTATGGACTTTTGCTTTGGGGGAAACACTCATCAAACTCTGTTAGAAAAAATTATATTGTTACAAAAAAAAGTAATTCGTATAATCTGCAATGCTCCGTTTCGTGCCCACTCAGATCCACTTTTCCTTGAACATAATATTCTCAAAGTAACGATCTCTACTTGTTTCATCTTGGAGAATTTATGTATAAATTCAATTCTGGTGCCCTTCCCTTAGTTTTTCATGACATGTTTATAAAGAATCAAACTATATTCATAAATATCCCACTAGACAGTCTGAAGAATTTCATTTACCTTTACTAAAAACACTTTCAGCACAAATACATTCATTTTTGAAGGTCCTAAATTTTGGAATACTTTGCGCATAGATTTGAAAAACTCCCCCTCACTCGCAGTCTTCAAAGAAAACTTAAGACATTTTTTTGGCTACGTATAAAACCTAGCTCTCCTTGTTGTACTTAGATTGTCTCTTCTTTTATTGTCAATATTATCACTATTATCATGATTATTTTTGTTATTAGTATCATGATTACTATTATTATATATATATTATATATACAATATATATATTATGTATACAATATCATTAACATATTATCTCTCTATTATTACTGTCATTGCTATTATTGTTGGTATCCGAAGAACTCGTCACCACTTCTCAACCAGTCATACACTTTGATCCATTTCCTTGCGCGTTTTTTACTTCATATTCGTTATACATCACCTGTGAAACATTTTCTTATTTTAGTCCACATGCAGATATGTTCTCCTCATCGTCTCTCATCGTTATTCTTCGTAAATTACTCCATTTCATGCATCATGTTATTGTTTTATTTCACATTTTTTCTTCCCCTCTTTTTGGCCACTATCATTATTTTAATTATGTAATTTAATATAATGAATAATTTGATATGAGGGGTCCACGACTTACAAGCACAGCTTCACAGTGGACCTCTCCATTTCCAGCATGTTATTTTCAGCCACATTATATCTCATGATCCATATAAAGTTTCAAATGTATAATTTAGATGAATATATATATATATATATATATATATTGTGTTACATGTTTCTTTATTACATTTCAATTGTTATAACTGTATTTATGATGGATTTTGTCTACTGTTTTGTTGGAAATGAGAAAAAAATAAAACTGAAACTGAAAACTGAAACTGAGTTAGAAAGAGATCAAGAGAGAGATGGAGAGTTAGAAAGAAAGAAAATAATAATAATGATAATACTACTACTACTAATAATAATAATCATCATGATAAAACTTTTAATGCTAATAATATATCATAGGCCTAATATCAATGATGATAGTCAATGGGCCTAATGATGATGATGATCATGATCATGATAATACATGTGATAATAATTATCATCATCATAATCATAATATTCACAATACACCTAATGATAATAATAATAAGATGCCTCAATGATAAGAATTATTATTATTACTACTATCATTATCATTACATTATTAAGACCTTTATTTTTGTTATAGCAGTATCTCAAGAATGTACGGAATGGCTCCTGCTAAAAGTGATGTAACCTTACAAAGCGTACACTTTTTAGTGGCGCTAGATAGGCAACCTGTTACTGTGATAACATACCTAGCGATCAACTCAGATATGCATGATAATATAAACGGTACCCCCTGCAAGTTACCTAGTGTTTGGCAAGGAATGTCAAGCCGTGTTTACCTCAGACAGTCGCCTGGTGTGACACCAAGTGAAACAGATATTTTTTTTACATTTAACAGGGTATGGTATACGGATCTGGCTCCACTAATAACATACGGGGAAGGTTGAGAAACGTCTGTTTTGATAATAAATAACTCCCCAGAACAGACAGTTATTTCTTCTTCCTCTATCTACTTCTACTCCTAGATTTTTCTCTCTAGAAGTTGGTACAGGCTATAACCACAACATTAAAATGAGTAACTCTATACTTGAGTCCAGCTGCCTCAACTCCGCCGAGTTCACTGGTGCAGTGCAGTGGAGTTATGAAATGATTGGACATACCCTTCTCGTTCTTCATTAACCTCAACGGGGAAAGGTGGAGAAAGTTTCGGCTAGCTCAGCCTGTGCCGTTCCGACAAATCGCCGAATCGATGACAACCACGACAACTGCGAACCGCGATTGACATTTGATACATGTATATCAAAATCCAAAGGTCTCGTAGTTTCACTTGAGTTCCGCAAATAATCCAGTTTGGGTGATCAATGCTACTAGTAACGGAAAAGGCTAAAAAGCACACGACGACGAGCTGAATTTTAAGAAGTCGAGTTGACATTGTTTAACTTAGTCCTACCCCTAAGTTAGGCTTATCACCGTTTCGTGAGTTCGAGGGAGGCACTGTGCACAAATCAGAATAATCACTACGTCAGAGCAGACTACGCTGGATACTGCAGAGCTAGGCATGTAGCCCGAGAGCAAGGAAGGATCACACGATGTGTCAGCCGCGTGCTGGTCAGGGCGGGACGAAGCCAATAGATTTTCATCACTTCCGACGGAATTTCCTGAATTTGTCAGAGTTCCTGAACGGCAATTCTTTCAAGCAGGCTGGCTCTTAAGGGCGTCAAACATAATAGGCAGAAAATTAGCTCGTTATAGTTATGAAATAGTCGCAACCCGAAGGATATTGTGCGAGCCGATATAGTGCACCTGTTTTACGTGTTTGTAGCGAAAATTGTGACGTCTGCGTCAGGAAATTTAACAAAAGGTGTGGGCGGATCGTGGTTATCACTTTCCACCAATCAAATAAAGGTGAGTCCAGGGACTCGCAGGGGGAGCGTTCATTGGGAATCTTCTCAGTGATTTTCCTGACGATTCGCTCTCAGCCAATTGCAGGCCCCCGAGAGCAGGGGATGCTGGTGTGGTGCTGTGCACAGCACCCCCTTGATTTATGAGGGTAGTAGCATCAGAATAGTTATTTTCCCCATCCCATCTTCGTCTTCATCCGGTCTTCATATTATAATTTTCTGTATACAGCCGTAGATTGAAATGTGAAACATTATATTCGGCGCACAATGCGCGGGCGCGGGGCTTTGTGCACAGAGCTAGGTGATCATCCCCCCCCCCCCCCCCCTCCTCAAAACGGATTTACGCCGGTGCTGCGTTCGCTCGTATGATATGAAGATACAGGATGGCTTGGGAAAGGAATCGAATCGGCAAACGAAGTGATATTCTTTCTCATATGAATGAATGAATTTGGCATAAAGGTTGATGATATCACGGTTAAGTATTTTACATCTCATGCCCGTAGTCTTCAGAAAAAACTTTATAAGAGGTGGCATTATTTGTTGATGTGAATGAGACGATTGATTATGAATATGATATTTTAAATCATTGCAATAATAAAACTACAATTGGTATTATATACAGAAAGCCAAGTGGCAATACTGATGGTTTCTTACAATTTCATGATTATACTTTATTGTAAGCTCAAATGTGAAAATTGCAAGTAATTATTACTGAGGGTTGATATTGATACCTTGAATATTCAAATAATTCATATTTGTATAAGAATAAATTCTTCATGTGGTCTTATACCCCTCATAAGAAGTCCGACTCGTATTTTTCCCAATACTGCTTCCTTTAATAATTGATAATATTTTTACTGATTTTTATAAATTCTACACTTGATAGTGGAAATTTTCGTGTGGAAATTTCGGACAACTTTCCTATATTTTACCTTTCTAAAACTGAATGTAATGTAAATAGAGTATTAACACTCAAATTTACAAATAATGATGGCATTCTTGCATTGATTGAGGAACTGTAGGCCTATGTTACTGATTGGTCCTCAATATATTGTTGTCCAGATGTAAATGATTCATATGCTGTTTTATCCAAGTTGCTGAATGCATTTGATAAACACCTACCATATATATTAACAAAAAATAAAGAAACTTAAACCCTGGATTACACCAGAACTCTTACGCTATTAGAAGAAGAAAAAAAAAAGGTTTATAAAATATGTTGAACGATCGTTCTTCTTTCATGAAAATAAATACAAGACATGTAGAACAAGTGAACCAAATTTTACGTCATGCTAAAAAAAAGTGTATAATATATAACTGTAACAAACTGAAAAATAATAATGCTAAAGGTACGTGGTCTGCTTTGAATAACTACTGAGAAATCGACAAGTTCTCGTCCTAAATATTTTATGCATGATGAAAAATTGCGTTGATGACCTACAACTAATTGCGAATGAATTTGATAACCATTTCATTAACTAAGTACCAAAGCAATAAGCAATAACTTTATTGCTTAAGATGATGTATCCTCAAATTTCAAGATTATCTGATAAATCCAGGTGCTATTTCCTTATTTTTTCACCTAAATAAATGAGAGTTACGAAAATTATTACCTATACCAAGACATTTTAGCTGCGAAATAAAAAAGCGGTATATTTTTTCACGCTCTGGTACTACTCCCGAATCCGTATTACCGGATAGGGCAACCTTTGCCTCTTCCGGTTTTCCCCGGTAGACCACTGTCACGAACAAGAGGGCTAACATTTTGCCATCTTCCACCCTATTCTTGTCACAAGCACGGCTTGTTTCAAAGCCCCTAGCGGCGCCCCTCTCGGTAATGAATGCATACACACACCCGCACTGAACTTTCTTATTGTGGTCAGTGTGGTTGAATATACTGAAATTTATTCATACACTTATACATATCCTGCTGGATAATGATTGTGGTGCGCATCCCTCCTTGGCAACATCTTGGCAACGGCTCACATAAATCTTGGGCATATTGTTTCACTATGGTCTTTTGTCTTCTCTGCATTGTTTCAGACATGACCGAGTTCTGGATTGCTACTGCTCTCACGACAGAAAATAGACCAAGTTCCCCCTTTAAATATACACAATTGGTCCACACTTTCAATGTTTAAAACGAAATCACAAAATACAGAAAAGCTTTTAACTCACAAATGCACAAAATTATGCATATATATGGAATTTAGCTATGTTGCTTTACTTATGCTACGGGAGGGTATTTGATTTATACCAGTATCACACAGCAGTGCAAGGGTTCTTTTATTTTTCATAGTCATCTCCCATACAAAATTTCGAACATGTTCACCACGAATCTTTGTTTTCATAACTATGACACTGTGACTAGAAATCGATCCAATTTCCATCGTTGGAGAATTTCATTTATGTATTAAGAAAAATCTTTTAGTGTAATCTCCCTCTGATTTGGAATTCACTACTATAACCAAATTTTTTTTTTTAAGCCCACTATTTATCAAAATACTTACATATTTCTACCAATTTCTTTTTCTTGGGGGGGGGGAGGGAGGGGAGTCCTCTGGCTTATGAACTTATCCGTTATTGTTTCAAGTTGTGTATATGTACATGTCTTTCAGTAACACAATGAAGCAGTAAAACCGCATATTTTACACTTTTAGGAAACTTATTTCACAAGGCCTTCTGGCCTTAATTTAGTTTCCATTTCTTTTTCATTTTCAACTTGATAACCTGGTTCTTTCTTATTTTTCAAAAGAAAGGCGTGACATTATTCTTGATTAATTTGCTTATGTAGATATATAGATTTGCATGAATTGTATATTTACATGCATTCTTTTCTCAAATGTATATTATTGTAATGACTTATTATATTTTTTTTTTATATGAAGAAGAAAATAAATGGATGAAATGAATGAATGAATAATTTAGATAGCTTATAGGACAATATAGTGTATTTCGCTGACGAATTATCACTTCTGGCTAAAAGTGTATACTTTTCCTCGGGCATACTTTGATAAAGAATTTTTGGAAAAGAAAACCGAATTCAGCAAGCGAGGTACTGAATGTGTATTTTGATGACAAATTATCACTTCTACCTAT
>JAPZVO010002183.1:0-10676 GCA_029962745.1 Echinometra lucunter | reverse complement strand
ATTTTTTTTTGGGGGGGGGGGCAGGGCCCTCATATCCCTTTCATTAGTACACAACAAAAATGTGGGAGTTTACTGCATAATATGTGAACAAGCCTTTAGGGTTGGAATTGGCTAAATTGGGTTTCAGGTTAGGTTTTAGGCAGTGTTGGTCTGAAGTAAGGAATTGTTTTGCAGAGATACAGACCCCGGTACAACTGTCACAGGAGAATCTATCATAAACTATAGTACCTCACCTTCAAATTTTCCAGCAATTTATCAAAGTTTCCTGGGTGACTGTGGTGATGGTTAGGACTAGCCCCACCTCCAGATGTCCTGAGAGGAAAGAGCACATGTGTGCGGATCTTGGTCTGTCTCTGTCCCCCACCTCCTCCACTGCCTGCATTCCTCCTAGGTTCTCCACCAGATAGACAGTTACCCATCTTACTGTAGAGCAGAACAGAACACATTGGATCCTTCAATCAATTAGTAATAGTAATGATGTAAGGACTCATTTCAGTCAAATCATTTTTAAAAAAATATATACTAGTGAGTGGTAGCTGTTACTGTCTTAAACACCACATTGCTCTTTATAGTCACAGGTCATTCATGTACTCTATATTCATCATTAGATCTTGCAACATCTACCAGTCAAGCTTGTATTCTGTTAGAATCCAAGGATAGTATTCCTGTTCTTCTTTCTCAAACAGAAGAACATTGCTGTTAGTGGTCAACCCACATGTATTACCTTGCCTCAGTCTCTTATTTTCTCTCTCTCTCTCTCTCTCTCTCTCTCTTATTACAAAGTCTTGAATATTCACATGTTTTTTCTTTCTCCTTACATGACTCCACACTATCTCTTTTCAGTTTGGTGTAAAAATGCCAGTGGAAAAATGCCAGAGGTAAAAATACCAGTGGTAAAAATGCCAGTGGTAAAATGCCAGAGGTAAAAATGCAAGAGGTAAAAATGCCAAAGGTAAAAAGGCTAAAGGTAAAAAACCAGAGGTAAAAATGCCATATTAAACAATGCAAGAGGTAAAATGCCAGAAGTAAAAAATTTGAGAGGATCGCCATGGATGAAATGTAAAAGAAAAGACTTGTCATAAGAGATGAACTATGATGTAGATTTGAGCTCAGATTGAAAATTGTGTGATTTTTCCCTCTTTTCAGGGATAGGGGGTATTTTGTACACAGGCTAGACAAGTGGAAATCCCGAGGGCGGATGCGTATCCTGTCACATGCTCTGGGGAAGGAAACGGTTAAGTATGTTTGCCACTCCTAATTATTAATTGTGGAGGACTGAAGGCATAACGTACTGAAATGTGACTTTCATCTAGTCATGGACCGAAGCGTCCCAAAAGTTGTTGATATTGGACTGTCCCCAGCACTTTCAAATGGATTTCCATCCATATGTCTCTCTGAATATAAAGTGGAAGTAAATGAACAATCCCTTTCATTCTGTTTTCATCATGCAAAGATAACAAAAGGGGTTCACAGGTGAAAAAAAAAGAGGTAAAATTTCTAATTAATGTGAATATGAAAGTGCAAATGATCAAAAATGATCTTTACACCTCCCGTATATTTTGCCCGAATTACTTCCATCTTGTTTACCAGTCTGAGTCAGTTGTGATCCCTTTCTGTGAGAATATTTTGACTTTTGCAAATCACATGTGATCAGTTTAATTACTTTTTTTTTTATTCTTTAGATCATGGAATGTGCATTGGGTTTGCACAGCCTTTGATACTCCATATAGGGATCGTGGTGGCAGATTTTAGTCTTACTGATAATGATTTTTTATGTATATTGCCTATTTATTGGGATTGATTACGAACAAACTAAATGTTTAACCCATGGAACTTCAATTTTATTTTTCTTTATTCACTCACTCTACTAGCTGCAGAGTAAAATTCAAGGATGCTAAGAACTCTGGATATAGCATACAGTAGGCCTACAATAATTGTTTGTCATTCACTTTCAGTTGACGACCCTTTTCATTAAAACCTGGCTTCACTATGTATTGAAGGTTCAGGCTGTGAAGCCGAGACATAGCAAAGGTGATCTGTCTCACAAGTCCCAGCTTATCAGCAGAAACTAGGCCTACACCATAAAAAAACTTTGTCTGTGACTTGTTTAGTTAAGACAGTTATATGACTTACACGACTGTTTTTAATTGTCAACTGAATATAGATCTAGGTCTACCTGTAAAGGGAAAATGACCTAAATTTATTTCCCTGCCTTTTAAATCTTCACTTTAGTCTTTAGTTTAGTACTTTTCCAGCACGGCTGGCGAAGTAATAGACCGAAGTGTTCTGTCTCTAACAGTCGTCGTTAGCCTCTTATAATGGTAGGGTTGGCACTCCTTCTTAGAGACAGAAGCGCCCTGAAGCGTTGTGCGTGCAATCTCATTGTGCTGGGCAGCACAAAGAGAAAACTACCTCAAATCAGCGATTTATCCCTTAATCATAAATATAAAAATATCATTATGCACTACAGAGTAAACCTATACAATGTAGTTTACCGATTTTATGATTGATTCCTTTTAACTCTCCATTTCAGGTAAATCCAGGGTCCTAACGTTAGGTCCTCTCGGTTGAAAATCTTGCAGCAGCCAATCTCTATCTCTGTTCGCCTGCGCTATTTTCGCAGGGAGATCAGCGAATTTGCGACTCCTCGCATTTCAACCGGCCGTATTCAAACGAGCGACCAATACGAAACACAACAAAAAAAAACATCATCGTTCGTACGTATATGCCCAAACGTACTTGGTCGCTCGTTTGAATACGGCCGATTGAAATGCGAGGAGTCGCAAATTCGCTGATCTCCCTGCGAAAAGCGCGGAGGCGAACAGAGATAAAGGTTGGCTGCTGGCTTGCTGCAAGATTTTCAACCAAGAGGACCTAACGTTAGGACCCTGGATTTACCTGAAAATGGAGAGTTAAAAGGAATCAATCATAAAATCCGTAAGCTACATTGTATAGGTCTACTCTGTAGTGTATAATGATATTTTTTATTTATGAATAAAGGGGGACAACGCTTCAGGGCGCTTCTGTCTCTAAAAGGAGGAGGAGTGCCGACCCTACCATTCTAGAGGCTAACGACGAATGTTAGAGATAAAACACTTCGGTCTAGCGAAGTACAAGTAACTGTCCAGTCCGCTGTACGCACACGTCAGTAGCCCTGCTGTGGTAGAATATGTAGAGGTCTACTGGCCAGTGGCGAGAATGGAAGAATATTCATATGAGCTGATAATAATGAAAGCAATTTTTGTTTCAAAACTGAAGTGGAAAATGTGACATTTAGCGTGTTAGATCTAACGTTAGACCTAATGTTAACATCTAGATCTAATTACTGTCTTTGTTAGATTCCGTAGCTATAGATTGCTGACATAGGCCCCTGTGTAGACAGATGTGACCTTGAAATATTATGCCTCCAAATCACACTTTCTCATGCCCGGTTAACCCTGCAAACTACCTTCCAAGTTCGCCAGTGGACCAGTCGATCAAACTGTGATATAAGAACCTTAGCAGCGTTGCACTCTTGCACGCACTCTGCGTTCGCCGACACATGCGAAAGTGCAACGCTGCTTCGCCTAGCGCCCGTGGCCGAGACCAGCGGGTGTAGGTGAACTCACGATGTCGGAGGTCGCGCTATTGAAAAGGAAATTAATCAAGCGGCGAAATCAACAAGAAGGTAGGATCCCGTATCAATCAAAAGTCGATATTTTGAGTTTGAAAAATAAATTTAAGGTTCTTATTTGATCGACTGGTCCACTGGCGAACTTGGAAGGTAGTTTGCAGGGTTAACCGGGCATGAGAAAGTGTGATTTGGAGGCATAATATTTCAAGGTCACATCTGCCTACACAGGGGCCTATGTCAGCAATCTATAGCTATCGTGTAATATCAGGATAAAATCACGATAGCTATCCTAGGCCTAGACTATATAGTAAGATTTCGACTTCACAATTTTTTTAAAATCAATATCTCATTATCAGATCGACAGAATTAGAAATTTAAGTAGGCCAAAGTGGCAAAATATGTGATACATTCATTGAAAATCAATTACAAAGGACAAAGTTCTTACTAATTTTACGGCTGATGGTATGCAAGATCAAGAACTCCATCGAGCAGCCACTGGCCACTCAGGACGCTGCCACTTCGTGGCGGCGTCCCCGGGGAACGGGCCGGGGCTGTACGTAGTGGGACCTGTGTCATGTACGGTAGGTCTACTGCGGTAGTCTACAAATTACAATGAAACGAGAAATCGCGAATATATTGCAAATTCGGTCACTACTTACGCTCAATTCCAAGAAAGGTTACTTTGTAACTGTTAGAACCCAGTAACCAGAAATTTAGAACACCTTATTTCATCAGTGATGTGCTTAACTAGTGAAAAAAGGTAAAATGTTGAAAGTTCTCGTTTGACAAACTAAGCCAGACGACGATATCCACTCTATGAATTGGGCGACCAACCAACCACAAGTTCATATCGAAATCAAATTAAGGTGTCGACAAGACGAACAATCAAAAAGAAAAAAATATACAGTTCAATAAAATCTAATCAGACTTGGGACCCAGGGGGCAGGCGCGGATCCAAGGGGGGCCCAACGGGCCTTGGCCCCCCCCCCCCCCCGCCAAAAAAAATGAAGGGAGAGGGAAGGAAAAGAAGGGAAAGGAAAGAGGAGAGAGAAAGGGGGAGGGGCAGGAAGAAAAAAAAGGGGAAGAAGGAGGCCGGGGGCCGAAAGGGTCTTGCCTATCCCCCCCCCCCCCCCCAAAAAAAAAAAAAAATAGGGAAGGAAGGAAACGGAAAGAGGATAGAAAGGGGGAAAAGAGGAAGAAAAAAGATAAGGGCCTTGCCTCCTAGGCTGTTGCTCTCCCCCCCCCCCGGGAAAATAAAATCAACATCTCCTTGAATACGATGTTCCCACCCCCGACCCTAATACCTCAAGTGCGGATCCGGGGACGGGGGTGCGAATCGGCCGCAGCCCCCACTTTTTTAAAGCAAATTTTAGGGTAAAATACATGTGAAAATGCAGAGGACCCCCTTTTCGGTTAAAACCGACACCTGAAAAAGCCGAAACACCCCCCTCCTCTTGAAAATTCTGGATCCTTGCCCTATACCTGCAATAATAAAACCCAGTTTTATGTACCAGTTAGCATTAAAACAGTCTACAGAATCGTGTTTTTTTTTTTTTTGTTTTTTTTTGTTTTTTTTTTGCTGCGAGGTAGCGTAGCATCGAATATTAAACACGAATGTGCGCGCCCCCCGACCTGCAATAATAACGCCCCCAGTTCACGTGCAAAAGTAATTAGGTCTTTTTTTGGTCACTTGCTTACGCTCGCTCGCCAATTTGAATTAGGTTGGTTGGTTGGTTGGTTGGTTTGGTTGGTGTTTTTTTTTTCTCCATATATAATCGAAACAAACATAAATACATACAAATCAATATATATACAAGTGAATAATCAAATGAAAATGAACATGTATTACATGTATATAATCATGATAATGGCTGGCAGCTCTGTGGCTCTGTTCTTCCTAGAGGTTCCAGAGATTATTAATATCCATCGCCTTACTTATTGTGCCCGCTCCCGACCTTTAACCATAATCAAAGTTTATGTACCAATTATCATGATAAGGAAGGGTGGTTTTTTTTTGCTCGCTCGCTACGCTCGCTCTCCATGAAATAAACATCACCTGAAACACGTAAGCTTTCCGCGCGTGCTGCTTTCTGTCTATATAGCTATATATTTAAAAGTCTTTGGTCTGCCCCAACGGCAGCATCAAAACCCAAGTAGTTTATGCTGCCCGCAGTATTAAAAGACGTGTGTTTTTACTTTCTCTTGCTCGCTACGCTCGCTCGCCAAAATAAAATTAACATCCCCTTAAGCACAATTGTCCCCGCCCAGACCTGCAACAATAAAACTCACTTTATGTTCCAAACATTATTACAAGAGAAGTGTGTTTTTTCGTTCGCTCGCGCTCGCTCGCCAATTTGGAATTAATATCGATCGCCTCAGTCATTACTCTGCCCGCCCCCGACTTTTAACAATAAGTCAAAGTTTATGTACCAATTATCATTAAAAGGGAAGAAGAAGCCCTTCGACACCATAGGTGCAAAACTACATTATCTTCGGAAGTTTAGAAAAAATGTTGCCATTACTATCGACAATGCTCTGTATGGACCTAAAATTCTCAGAATGCCCCCCCCCCCCACGAGACCAAATGCCTGATACGCCACTGCATTACGTGTCAATATTTGACTGGCATTGATTTCAAATTTGCCCCCCCCCCCCCATGAAATCCTGGATCCGCGCCTGCCAGGGGGGAGATATTTCATTGAGGCCTGTACATCATCTGCGTGTAAACAAAAACGTAGAAAAAAGGGTGTTTTTAAGCACCAGGCCGGGAAAACGGGGATCCACTTAAGGGTATCAAAATCAGGAAAATCTGGTTGTTTTCAAATCGCTGTCTCACTGTATTTTGTTATTATAACTGTATATTTTTATTGTCTATGGACGATCCATGTTTACAGGTTTTTTACCCTTCATATAGAAATATCCCAGCAAAATCATGTATTTTGTGTTACTGTTATTACTGTATTTTGATTTTAATTTGCGAAATAAATGGAAATTGAGTTGAATTGAACAGCGGGAAAAATACACCCCTAGAAGGAAAGGGAGGCTAATCAGAAGTATACATGGGCACCTGCCTGGGGTGAACAGGTACTTATCTGAGATGAAAATGGGCATTTATCTCACGTTAGCAAGGAGAAATGCACTTTCAAGAAAGGAAATGGGCACTCATCAGAAGTAGAAAGGACCGTGTATCATATTTAAATGGGGACACTCACTCTAATAAAAAAGGGGGAATAGCAGAGGTGAAAAATAAGGGGCCGTTATCAAATGGGGGTAGTAAAAGAGGCCTCTTTGATGTATCAAAAGAGACACTCAGAGGTCAAAATAGGGATTGCTTTTCCCATCGAGCTGCCATGTTATGAATAAAAAGGTTTTGAAATGGGCATTTTTAATATAGGTAAAAAGGGCACATTTGGGATGACTGAAAAAATGGGGGTACTGTGCGCACCACCCCCCCCCCCCGCCCCCCCCCCCCCCCCCCCCAGACACCACTCCTGGCCTTGAGCATGGTAGATTATGCGCGCCATAAACATATAAAAAATATTGCTATCACGATCCACAAAATAATTCGAACAGAATTTAGACCTTCCATAAACGCCTCACTGCTTCACCTCCCACGGCCATGCATGCGGATTCAGAATGACCATTGGGCGTAAGCATAGGGCCGTAAGATGATAATCACTCTGGGCGAAGCATAAATGCGAACTGCATCCATAATCAGATCAAGCAGTCCAATAACCAGTTACCTGGTTACACGACATCCTTGCTGCAAGCATGCAATGGTGGTGTTCTCACACTGTAAACATTCTTTTATATGATTATTCTTGGCTGTCAAATTGCTGTGGCTATATTATTATGACTGTATCGCCTTTATACTGCATCATTCATGAATAACGATGAAAATACCTTTAAAAGCGCTGCTTTTCTGGTGGATAAGTTTGATGTCCTATGATTCCGTCAATGGTAAGTAATAATAATGATAAGGATAATAATAATGCATTTTATACGGCAATCTCATTGTTGTTATGCATGTTAAAAATGCGCTATAAAAAAAAAAACAAAATGTATATTTACAGAATAAGTTAGTTCTTGGATACTGTCTTTTAAGATAATGAGGAATTGTACTGTGGAGAGTTTGGCAAAGGCCAAGTTGAGATCACAGTTCGGGATCAGAGGAAGAAAATGCTCTGTCACGATACCATGTGTGACCAGCATTCTGGAAGTTGAATGATTCAGTAGATACCCGGTTGAGAAGCGAGCGTAGGGAATGCTTCGATGGTTGATGACTGATTTGATATTAATACCGGTAGGATTTCATCATTATTTTGTTTGTTTCTAAAGCTTCTTTATTATTATTATTATCATTCCTTCTCTTTTTGTTCACCATGCACATTCGAATGGAGGGGGGGGGGGTTTCTCTTCAATGGCGTATTGAGCTGAAAACTGGGGGGGGGGCAGAAAAAGTATAAGTTACACAAAATGAGGAAAAAAAACCAGGAAAATCATGTCATTTCAGCAACATTGTAAATCACTGGTATCAAATTAGAAATAAAAATTAAAAAAATTGGGGAAACAGCCCCTAACCTCCCCCCCCCCCCCTCCCATCAGTACCCAAATGTTTCTCTTTTGGAATGGAGCTCATGCATTGTCATGCCATTTTACGAGTATCTGAGTATTAAATCATATTAAATGTTTTATTTATGAGTATTTTATATCCTTGAATTCATTTCACAATGTATGCATTATTTGCGGCACAAGAAATGCTTTTTATTGCTACTCTGAAATGGCTTTCGGTGTAAGTCTAATATTCGCGCATTAATTTTGATGAATATTTTATGAAACTGAATAAAAGCAAAAGAATGTAATTTCAGGTGTAAAATCGGTACTACAGTACAATATTTGAACACATACAAAGTGCAAAATTCTAGGTTATAACCAACCCTTGAAATTGTCCCCTGCCCTCTTTCGAAATTTTAACCCAACCGTAAAACGTGATAATTCATTTTAAACATGTTATTATCGTTATTATCACTGTTGTCGTTCTGTTATAATAATGATGATGATAATAATGATGATAATAATGATTGTAATTATCATTATTATCATTAATGTTATCATTATTATTATTATTATTATCATAGTTGTTGTTATTATCACCACCATTATTATCACTATCAATACTATCATTGTTGTTAATATTGTTGTGAGACGTTTCTGAATAAGAACTGATTTCAAAAGCCACACCCCCCCCCCCCCCCGGTTGTCAGAATGTTTTCGGAACTGTACGTGCTTTGATTGCTTTCTCACCTCCTACAAATCCTGGATCTTCTCATCATTATGTTCAGTAAATATATTTGCCATCGAACTGGAGAATTTTACAACATGAATTTTGTATATACTCCAATATCCATTTCCTATAATTAGCACTATTCCCTATCACCAAAGTCCTTCACTCTGTTTCTCTGTCTCTTCCTCTTTCCCTGTCTCCTTCCTTCCTTCCACCTCACCTCATTCCTCTGCTATCTCTCTCCTTTCATTCAATGGTGTTCATTTAAATTGTACCATTCGTCTGAGTAGATGTCAGATATCACGTACAGGGTACTTTACCGAGGTTTCTTGGAGGAGGAGGAGGAGGAGGAGGAGGAGGAGGAGGAGGAGGAGGAGGAGGAGGAGGAGGAGGAGGAGGAGGAGCATTATCATTACCATTATCATTACCATTATCATTACTGATATTATTATATCATTATTAGTAGTGCCATTATTATTACTAAAATCATTACTGTTATTATTTTGAGAGACGCGACTGGTCAGGAATAACCAAAATGGTTACCCAGGAGAGGGGCTACTCTGGATTACGGAAGGCGGGAAAAGTAAAATGGAATACTGCAGGTCATCATTGTGATTTCAGTGATGCGTACCGTACGATGCATCGAATGGTTTGAAGAAGGAGACCAGGGGGAATAGCTGAAATATAGACATAGCTTGTAACAAGCATAATGATAACCACACTTAAAAAGAAATAGAACAAAATATGGCGTGCCATATAATATCATAAGCTGTATTTTCTTGCCTTTATTTCCTTTCTCTTTTCTTTCTTTCCGTCTAGCACTATCAAACTATGTGTTTCATAATATGTTACTGTCAATTTAATGTGAAAACCTCAAACCGGCTATTACATCCAGTAATTATTATTTTTTAAATTATCATTTCCAATATGGTATTGAAAGGATGATGTTATTGTTTATTAAGAATATTGTCATGAATGGGGCAATTCCAGAGGTTGGTCCAAAATAGTGTAACGTGAGTAACCACACCTCTGAAGTTTAAATCCTGCATTTGCTACTCTACATGATTGTGTATGTGCATTTGTTGTGAATAAAGTTCATTTACATTTAAACACATGTAGTCAGAGAATAGGAGATTAAGAAGCAAGTCAGTATCTCTCCAAATGTAACGTGAGTAATAATGGAATTGCTCAATGGAGTTTCCTGTCTACGTCGTGTACATAACGTATATAAGCAATTCCAGTATAACGGATGTGACATTCAAGACCACTTTTTTAAGTTTCAAGAGATCATAAAACAGAATTACTTGCTTCTGAATGTAATCATAAATGTAGGTTTTGAAATAGTTTGAAATACTTCTCAGAGCTCAAAAGGAAGCGGATAGGACAGGGCGGGTTTATTGCCTTTTTCCAAGCTGCCATATGGCAGATCCTTTGCAGGGACCGCAAGAAGGGGGGGGGGGGTATGTATTTCTAAATTGCTCATATAGGCTGGCAAAATCATAACAACCTAAGGTTTTCCAGGGTTTCGCCCCCTGGATCCTGCCTGTTTGTTGATCTTAGTGGGGATGTTTCTCTTACATGTACACACAAACAAGAATAAAACAAACTCATTGCTTCTGTACTGGCTGGACGTTGTTATGAGTAGTATCATTTCATTCAAAATAGATTATCAAATCTAAATCGATTATGTAATTCCATATAAATACGAATCTTCATTTTGTTTCCATAACATAATCTGATAAATTGATTATATATTCACAAATCAACGAGCAAAGAAAA
>JAPZVO010002182.1:0-10676 GCA_029962745.1 Echinometra lucunter | reverse complement strand
AATTGTCTTCATTTTGAATGACTGAAAGAATACTCAGTATGTGAAGACATAACACCATGTTACAGAGGTAAAATAGAAATGTGCTTCATAGTAAATCCATTACAGATTATCCAATGAAACAGGCATGCTTAAAGTAGAAGACAATTATGTGGTCATTGCATTAAAAAAATCTAAAGAGGAGTCGATCTGTAGTGTTTAATCAGTGTTAATGGATGAGTTCATACCCTGTTGCATGCATTGATGGGTAAAGTTGATCAACCCCATAGATTGACTCAAAATTAAGGTACCAGTATGCGGGGAAGACTGAATGTATCGATATACAGGAAAACAATAATACTAATCTTGCACACGTGTAATAATGCCATGAAATTCAAAAATTCGAAATGAAATAATCATGGCTAAAAACATAATCTTATTTCATCAACAGTTGTCTTGGGCCTCCTTCCTTGCAGCCTCCTTCTGCTCTTGGCTGCCAAAATAATTATAGAATACGACAGCGGGAACCATGATAGCGAGACCAACCAGAACGACCAGCGAGGTTGAACACGGGCTCCCAGTGGAAAAACGGGTCAGGCTTGAAGAGGGTCCAGAAGATTGCACCGAGTGGGGTGACGAGGGCCTGAACGATCACGAGATAGACGGCACCTTCAGCGAAACGGACGAGGAGGAAGATGAAGAGGTTTGCGAGGCAGTAGCCGATGATGAAAAGGATGGAATAAAGAACGGCATCGTTACACGGTGGATCTCGGCCGTACATGCAGTTGAAACCGTACTTGAGATTATCCCAAAATTCTGCGGGAGTCCTGGCCTGAAATGAAGGGAGAAATTTCAGAACTGATCCTTTTCAAGAAAGTTAAATATCTGGCAACGAATATCGCATCGGCGAACAGGGCGGGGACACGTGCTATGGCAAAACTTAACATGGCATATACCGACTACCCCTCTAGAAGCATTGAATGGCCCATAATGCCGTGTTTTGGGATCGGAATTTAACTGTTTCGTTCTTCCAGCATAGAGAACACATAATGCACGAAGACTCAAAGTCAGTTAAAGTATGAAGTTAAGATTTATTCAGTTGAAGATCAAAAATATGAACAGAAGTCTAGAGTACGTCTGATGGTGATTGTACTCTGATGATGTCTTGAATGTAGTTTGAAGTATTCTGAAGTATTCTGGTTCTCTGATTGGAGTCCTGAAGTGATCCCCTTTTATAATGGGTAAACCCGCTATTGGGAGTTGGTCAACCTTGAGCTCTTGAACAAAGGCCTTGTGTACCGTCATAACTTTTACTCAGTATTGGGGGAGTGGGTCAGTTTTCTGGAAGGATTGATGTAGTGAATAAGAAGACCATATTGACCAGTGTGTCATAGCTTTAGTTGGAAGATGTATGAGTAATATTTTCTGAAGAAGAGTGAAGTTTGTAAACATTTAACTTCCTGTTTTACTTCCTGTAGAAGTATTGATTAAGTATTGATAAATTATAGAAAATGTGAAATTGGTCTTATTATCACATAACATCCCCTTTTGTTAGAAAATGAGGCTTTCCCTCATTTATTTAAAGTAAATTATGTCTTAATCAACTTAAATGGATAATCAATAGAAAATGACAGAAATTCACAGTACAGTGTATAAGATAAGCAACATTCTATTCTACAATCTATTCTATCCTAACAAACTCGTTTATCACAAAATACATCAAATTATCAAAACTTTATCTCAAACATATCAAAACATAAGAAGAAGAGAAAAAGAAAGAAAATCAGAAAGAAAAGAAGAAAAGGGATGTTAAAGAATATTCAATCAAGATCTATTCCAAACAAATATCAATCTAACTTCTAAATTAACTTTGATTTGTTAATGAAGTTAAAACATAACTTAATCGAATTTGAACGCTAAAGAAATAATGACATTTCAATTATTCTTAATTATACCTTGAAGATTAATGAGTTACTAATACCATGTAGTTATTATTATATACAAAAATCCTTCAATAAAATACCAAATCAGCATCCTTTGAAAGTAATTGTAGAAAACAAAACTGAAGTTGGGGCAAACAATAAATCCCAAACTGAAACATACTGTTGGTACTTTCCCGCTATTGTTTACCTCCTTGAACTAAGACAGGATATAACTTTGACGAATTGAAGTTGGGGTAGTATAACAAATTATGATGTGATCAAAATAGTTGCCTTACTTCACAATAACATCATAAATCAATCAGTTTCGAGCTGCGGGCATTCTCATCACAGGGAGATGTGCATCTATGCCAAAATTTAAATCATTTTATACTTCCTCTTCTGAAAATAGAATTTCGCACTAACCAAATCATCCTATATGAATTTTACTCCAAATTGCTCGGATAACGTCTCTCTGACAGTTTTTCAAGTACTTTCAAACTTGATATTTATTCATGCTATACACAAAGCGTTGAAATACTTTAACATTGGAGCACACAATGCCTTTATTGGTATTCCTTAATTGACACATAATAGTATAGTCCAGTATCATTCAAACTGGAAAATTGCTTTGCTTTACATGTTAACCGTATATGACATTTTAAAGTTGAGACTGAAATACATAAATTATTACTTTGTAGTATCTACTTTGATTATATCATAGTGTGATTTTGTTCAGAATTGTCGGTCTATACACGAAACATACGCCACACGATTCAAATCAAGCTTCTACGCAATAGCATCATTTCAAATGCATTTAAATTTTCCCTCAGGGATTTCACGCTTACATCTTGATCAATATTCCTTTAATACTTTTCTAGGAACTTTTGGATACATGTGCGATGTTCAATGATTACATATCTTAGATTTTTGAGAAACAATATGATAAATGAAATAGTTCAGTTTTGTTTTTGTTGGTAGCCTTTAATTGGGGTAAAATATTCATTGTTTTATCCCTTTAAAATTTAATTGTCAGCGGTAATAGAGGGGCTTATCAAACCAGTAATAACAACACATCATCAATCGCTTATACTACATTCTTACAGTAATACACTAACAAAAGTTATCTAAGAAAACTCTTGCATGAAAATATCAATTCAGAATAAAAATACTAGTAGTAAATTACGTGTAATTCAAAGCAAAGAGAAATTTGGTTAATTAAGTAAATTGGTTTGACTTACCGCAACCATCCAAATCACAAAAAAGTCTAGAAAATCGGTGAAAACATCAAAAGACACAGATAATTAAACACAAAAAACTTAGTAGAATAGAAGCAGTCCTCTCAAAAGTCTGTCTTCCAGATTTAGTGTCAATTATTTCGTCAATCTGTCATGATCCTCCATCTGGTCAGTCTTGGGACGAAATTATATGTCAAAGTTGGTTTTTTTGTCTGTGTTTTCGACGCTGTCGTCATTGTCGTCTTCGACGTCGATGATCAGGTTTGTATACAGGTCATCTCTGCTTATCTTCGCTGTCATCGTCGTCATAGTAGTCATCGTCATCACCGTATTTGGCGATGTTGTCTTCGTTGTGGCCATCTTCAAGCAGTGTTTTTCGGTAGTCAGGATCATCATCAGGTCATCAGGTTCAAGTCATTCCGGAGGAAGCAATTCGTCATCATAATCATAGACGTTTCATTTCTGAAGTGCTGAAATATAATTGTTGGGTCTGTCGAGGGCAATCCTCCATCTTTTGTTAAACAGGCTCTGCATCGCTAATTTGTTTGATATTATTGCTCTCTATACTCTAGCTGGTCGAAATCGGGTTCTCCACCATGTCGTGTTTTGGGATCGGAATTAAACTGTTTCGTTCTTCCAGCATAGAGAACACATAATGCACAAAAAATATGAACAGAAGACTAGAGTACGTCTGATGGTGACTGTAGTCTGATGATGTCTTGAATGTAGTCTGAAGTATTTTGAAGTATTCTGGTTCTCTGATTGGAGTCCTGAAGTGAACCCCTTTTATAATTGGTAAACCCTCTACTGGGAGTAATATTTTCTGAAGAAGAGTGAAGTTTGTAAACATTTAACTTCCTGTTTTACTTCCTGTAGAAGTATTGAATAAGTATTGATAAATCATAGAAAATGTGAAATTGGTCGTCTTATCACATAACAGTTACATTGATTCTGAATATTTTGTTGAAAAGGCTGCAACATACTAATAAAGATTAAGCCCCAATTTATTATGGGACTTGCTATGGCTACGAAAAAACCCCAGCAGTTTGTTTTAAGATTTTGCTCCCCTCTTTGGATTGTCGATAAAAGGTTCTATCAACAAAAATGTCTAACAGTGGGAATTATCAGCCGTATTCTGATGACTCACTGATCGATAACAATATACCTGTTTTGCTTCACTGGTAAATAAGTACGGTAAATAAGATTTCGAAAAATGTTATTGTCTGCTTTCCTTAAACCATCGTTGTGTGCCTATAGTTGAGCGGTAATTATATTTCCTTATTGCTCTCACTCATATGAATGAAATAAAATGAATGCTAGGAGTTTTAATGTTTCAAAACATAGTTACATACCGCTCCAAAGCCAGGGATAAAATCTGTCCAGAAGAGAAGACAAATGATGATGGTGCTGTAGAGCTGAACCCATGACTGAAAAACAATAGATTGTGTCTGTTTGCACAAAAAAGAGAAAATATATCGTCATGAACGTAAGAAAGATATAACGAGTCATGGCGAATCTGGGGGGGGGGGGATCGGGTGGGGAACAATGGGGCACATGCTCCCTCATCCGCCCAAAATATCTGTAATATCATACTTTTTATCCTTTTTGTATTCAACTCTATACAGGCATGTGTCCCTCTTAGGAGAATTTGCTGTAAACATTGTGCAGGGAGAATAAGCGATATTTTTTTTTTCTTGTTAGGATGAAGTATACTTCATTTGACATAGTGTTTTCCCAGCCTCCTTACAAACTTTCCTTGGATCTGCCAATGTGTGTTATGTAAACTGTACAGATGGTTGCACAGTTACAATATCTATTTTGTCAGCCCTACTGGGCAATGAGAGGAGTATAGCCTTTATACCTGATCTCGTTTGAGCTCCCTCTCAATGAGTGTATTGAGGATACCCAATGGAAGAAACCCAAGGGTGAAGACAAATGGCCACACGACTTTAGCGAAACCCTTGGTTTGCCCCCCATCACCACTGCCCCCACTTCCGTTGGATTGGTCGATGTTCCAAATGAAAGGTTCGAGGGAGATGAAGAGACCGATTAAAACGATGCCTGTGCAAGTCAAACGAGCTCGACTGACACCTATAAGATGGTGTAAAGACAATAGAAAGAGTTGTTTCATGCTCATCTGGACACAATTCGGGGGAGGTATAATAAGGAATGAAATGAAATATGGCCAATTGATCTATAGATCAGGGATGGAACAGGATTTTTTATTATTATTATTTTGTATTATACCACTTCATAATATGAGGAGGCACGGTTGTAGGGACGACTCTTCTGCATTCTTGTTCCAAGACAATGAGCAGAAAAGTTATTCGCATATAATCTCTAAAGCACAAAACAAAGCTAAACTTTTAACGGCAGTATACTCTATATGTGAACCATTATTGGACTCTTTGGGAGGGGAGGAGGTTGCTGTGTCCATACAAGCCCTTGGTACCCTGCTCTGTTCAGACGGTAAATTAGCCTCCCTTCTTCGTTGATAAGACACATAAAGCCGAGAAAAGGTATGTCCTTCTTCGCAATTATTTCATTTTCACGATAGATTATATATTGATGAGACAGTACATGGTTATACAAATTTTTGTTGAACCTTTTGGGATATGATTAGTTTTTCTTCACCTTTTCGTAGCAGGATATACCGGCAGATGACGGTAAACGGGATGACCGATGTTCCCAAGATAGCCTGCAGCTGAGGGCTGGTCCTTGATGGATCGCTAGCATATACATGTGCACCACCAGGAGACCATTGAGTGAATTCATCCCTCCAATTACTGCCATGATTCGATGACTGACTGTTGATTTCAGACTTATTTCAGGGTCTAGGAACTTGTTGATGCACACGAGAGCAAAGAAGAAGACAGGGAACCAAAGAGCAGCTGTGTAGAAAAGGACCGGGTATTCATCTGTCGAGCTTTCCCTCACCATGGATGCCGAGAAGAGCGGAAGGGTCGTAGCCATCATCACACTACTCAGCACGGTCATGATCGTCAGGAAGACATTGAAGAACGTCAGGCGAACACGACAAGGGTATCGACCACGGATACTGAACTCGAAGTACCTGGATGGTTCTTTGATGCTGCGGATAGGATCATCTTGGCGTGGTTGCGTGTGGATGTTTATCGACTCGACGGGATTTGCTTTCCCTTTAAACAAAACACTGACGTCCACGTCATTGGCAATTAATGGTGCACTGTCATGATCCATGATGTCAGTACAGGTTTTCTATTTGGCAAATCATTTGACAAAATTATGTTTAATCATCTATAGCCCGATGTGGATAGATGAGAAGACGAGATCAAACAGAATTGATGATAAACATAGAGCACCATGCATGAAGAGAGAGAGAGAGAAATCAAACATAATTGGTATTGCAAAATCGGAAAATAGCATTGAACACGTACATGACGTAAGCTTTTATTTCTGACATGCACCCATCAGTGTAAATTGCATGAAAATGAACATGCATTTTCAATCATGTGATTTACTTTGATGAGTGCATGTTGAAAAGCATTGCTGTTTTCCGAGAGAGAGAAATGGGAGACTGATTGCTTTCGAACCTATCTACGCACAGGAAATATCATCAAGCAGGAAATAACATCATTATGGTTAAAACTGAAAAAAGACACTAAAATAGACATTAATTATACGTTTTGCATCATACTTAAATCGAATTTTGTGCATAACTATTGATTTTCCGCACCTTTACAGCAAAGGCGTCGATCGGGGGTGGGGGAGCAGGGGGCAGTTACTCCCCCCCCCCCCCAAAAAAAAAAAAAAACGGGGCAAAGATATCATCCCCCCCCCCCCCCCAATAATTTCCAAAGTGAAAAAAAAAGAGAAGGAAAAAAGAGTAATGAAACCAAAAGAAAAGGAGGAAAGTGAAAAGATAGCAAACAACAATGAAAAAGAAAGAAAATGGGAAAACGGGAAGCGCTCGCTCGCATATAAGTATCTTATCCAATGCCGATAATATGAAGGGAAAGGGTCGCATCTTTTGGCTCTATCTAATGTTATACTGTTTTTCTGTTCATCGGAATCTTAAGAATATTTACAAGACTTATTACCCAGCAACTGAGAGGCAAGTTGGCCTGAAAATACACTTTCAGCAGATAACGGCCCAAAGATTTTTTAAATCAAATTTTTCGTTCTGTCGCTCTCTGCTCTCACTCGTAAAAGCAAAAAACAAGATGATTTCACCCAACAAGCAGCTTATTTCAGCAGCGAGATTCCAAAATATCAGAATATTTGGGCAGCAAGGTGGTTGACTAATTTACAAAAACCATTCTACTGTATTTGGGTGACGAATCCAGAGTTTTTTGTTGTAAGAATTCTACCATTAAGAAGAGTGTATGATTTGCCTCGCTCGCTGCACTCATTCGTATAGAATTGATGGATGGTTTCGCTTGTTTGGCAAATAGGCAATCGAATACGTAATTTGGATAACTTATATATGTCTACATGTATTTTGATGACAAAATAACATTCATTCTATGGAAAAGGGTGTATAAATTTTCTCGTTCGCTGTGCTCGCTCGTATATTATTCACATACGGGATCGTTTAGGAAAAGCAAAAGAATTCGGCAAGCGAGGTTACAGAATATATGATTTAGATACTGGCCTAAGTGTATTTTGACGAAATAGCATGAAAAAGAGTGTATATTTTTCTTCGCTCGTATAATGTTAAAAAATTGGATCGTTTTGGAATATAATTTAGATACCTTTTGGCCCATCGTGTATTTTGATGAAGAATGAATAATCACCTCAACCATGAAAATGAGTATATATTTTGTCCTCGCTTACTCCGCTCGCTTGTATAATACTTAGATACAGGATAGTTTTTGCAAGCAAAAGAATTCGGCAAGCGAGGTTACCGAATATATGATTTAGATATCTTACTGGCCTAAGTGGATTTCGACGAAATAACATGAAAAAGGTGTATATTTTTCCTCGCTCGCTGCGCTCGCTCGTATAATATTCAAATACAAGATCGGGCAAGCGAGGTGACCAGATATATATGATTTAGATACCTTTCGACCCATCATCTCATGTATTTTGATTAAGAATAATCACCTCAACCATGAAAAGGAGTATGTATATTTTTCCATAGATGCCATATTTCCCCAAAATTAGAAACGCTTTGAACACGTCCCAAGAGATTGTTTGGAGGTTACTGTTGTCATTCTTAACATGATAGTAATAACATTATATATAATACACAATTACACACGCACGCGCACACCCAACACACACGCACACACATTTCCTCGCGGGTTCATCTCCCCCCCCCCCCCCCCACCTCCACGCCCCCCCCCCCGAAACCCGCGAAAACAGATCGGGGCCTCTGCTTCAAGGTAGAAGAGTATATTACAGTGAATGTGTAGTTAAAGGCTTGGTGATTGATGGCACATGTTGACTTGACAAAAACAGAGAATTGAACAAGAAAAGGGGGATGAGGGGAATCATGCAGAATTTTAAAACTCTGATGGACACACCTTTCAGCACCATTCCGCGAAAAAGATTCTCGCCTCGAGAATACGCGCTCATGAATGTCTAAGATATACTAATGTATATGTGTGAATTGTTCGAATACATTCAAGACATTTCAAACATGGGTCGGGGGGGGGGGGGGGGGGGGGACTTCGTCGCCTCAGAATCTGGGACATGGTTGTTAATGCTAAGTTATGATCTGAGTTTTTTTTTGCAAGGGGTCCCAAAGGAGGGAGGCAAAATTCGATTTCCCCACTCTCTTAAATGATCTTTTTTGGGGCGGGTTTGGGGGGGGGGGCAACATGTACCGTTTGAAATCGACATGCAGTGCAATTATTGCGATGTGTCCAACGATCCTTTTCACACTTGCAAATTACTTTCTCAAGTAATTTGCAAGTGTGAATAGTAAGAAAGTTCATTTATGATTATTTTTCCCATTTTGCTTTTCTCCTGATCCGCTAAAATAATCGATGATTTTTATAGAATGCTCATCGCAGGGATTAGCCCATATTATTGCATGCATGTTTACTTCGCTGCAAAGAACAATATTACGTTGCGATCGGATACTTACAGTTACAAACCCCGGTTACAAACCGGCTTAATGATGATTAGAGATTAATTTCATGCTCCTGCATGGTGCAGCCAACCTGTCCTGTATCCTTGCAGGTACGCAGATACCAACTCAATTTTTCAAACTTTTATACCACCGCGTTTTTATTTCTGTACTTTGTTGATCACGAGGAATATGGCCAGTATTTGCATTTTCGTCAAATTGCTGTTTCATAGTTAAACCTTTGGTTCCATGAACAACACGAATGCAAGGCAATATACGTCCATGCAGGGCTAGGGTAAGCGTAAGGCATGAGAATGCAAACAATTAAATGCGTACTTTGAACCTATCTGAACTTTTTATTGTCACTCGATACATGCCGATAGTATCAATCCTGTAAATGATGGTCAGACCTCTCCTTCCAAAATTATTAGTTAATGGGAGTTTTTATATCATAGCTGCATTTAAGATCAGTTTAGTTTGAACGAAGAATGGGCGTACATCATGTCGACGGTTGGTGGGGCGGCACACAATGATGGAATGGTGTCAGATCATGATTTTCCTACAAACTGTTACTGAAAAGAGTAAGTTTTAGGAGATATCATGCTTCTTTATAAAGATTTAAAAAGAAGATTAAGGTAATAAAGGTGCAAAGCCTGACATTCGCACATCTGAATGTTGCCTCTTCATGCGCCAAGATTTCAATCTTTGATTCAGTTTGGGACTAATATTATATTACGCCGTTTCAAAGGGGTGATATAGACGAGGAATAATTTTCATTTCCACTGTGCCATATGTTTTCAGACCAATTATGACAAGAATGAATAACATATAACAGGATATGCAAAAAAGTATGATTTTCCTACCTTTGTGGAGGGCACCCAATATTGGTGTGTAGGAAAACGTACCGCCCCGCCCAGCCCCCCCCCCCCCCCCCCGCATATACGCCCCTGACACAATTCATATAATTCAAACGCCCCGATTGCCTGATAAATAAGTTTCAGCCTGCATGGGGGCACAAAACATACACACTAAACACACGCACGCCCTCAAACCCTCACACACACCCGCACACACAATGAAAAAAAAAACCGTAACAAAACGGGCAAGTAATTGCAGGGATGTAAGGAAGAGGGACCCGGGTATACGGTAGTGACTTTACAAGCTACTAAGCTATACTCTCCTTTAAGTTATATGACACAGAATAAAATACACCCGGACGCCGCGCCGGGATCCATGGATATTACGAAGTTATATCATCATTTCTCATCCGGATTTAGCACACTGGGAGAAATCCGAATCAAGGTATAGCTCCTTGCTTTTAGTAAAGTATTTTCCATTTTTATTTTTTTAAGTTCAAAATGTCAACATAAAATATTTCTCATAAAATTTCATGGCTGTGTCTCAGGTCGAGTTCATCCACGGCTGGATGTATAGCCCTCGATTTCTCAAAGTCTTCCTGTCCTTGGCCAATTGTGCTGCCCTCGATAT
>JAPZVO010002181.1:0-10686 GCA_029962745.1 Echinometra lucunter | reverse complement strand
TAGATATACTACCAAATTCAAGGACTAGTAGAGTACAAAATGAAAGGCACATACAGGTATATGGTGGCCCTGAAGTACGCTCGACAACAGGTCATGTGCGACGTGAATTTCGCGGCCAACTTTGCGTCCCAGTCGCGAATTTGCATCCCAGGTCATGAATTTCCATCCCAGGTCATGAATTTGCGTCACGGGTCATAAATTTCGCATCCCAGGTCCGTGAATATCGCATCCTGGGTCGTGAATTTCACGTCCCGGGTCATGAATTTCGCGCCACGGGTCGCGAATTTCGCGACTGGGACGCAAAGTTGGCCAGGAAATTCACGTTGCACATGACCTGTTGTCGAGCTTACTCAGGGCCACCATACATATAATATGCAAAGCGTTAATGTGTCGGCTGTTTTCACGATAATGTGACCCAATTTCTGGCCCTGCGACACAGACAAGTCTGCAAACAATTTCAGAATTCCGAGTCAGTGATAGTCGATGGTAAGTAAGGCACGGGGTTTCCTGAATGAAGTAACGACTCATCGACCCCTTCCATGCACTCATCCCTTCCCTGCATTCTGTCCAATCCATTACAGATGCTGCCTCTGGATGCAGTGAGGACTGGGGTTTCGCCATTCTTGGGGCTAAGTACTCGTACGTAGTGGAGTTGAGGGATACTGGAAGGTATGGGTTCCTCCTTCCTGCTAACCAGATTATCCCCTCTGGTGAGGAAACGTATGAAGCTGTCAAGGCCCTCTGCAAGCACATGGTGGAAGAATACAAATAGATTTTTCGCCGATCGATTCTTATGATCTTCAAAAACGACTTAGAGTAATAAAAGAAGATATTATTGAAATGATCTCTGGCTTCTTTTTCTTTCTTTTTTTCTCCTCTCTCTGTCTCTCTCTCTCTCTGTCTCTCTCTCTCTCTCTCTCTCACACACACACACGCGCGCGCGCGCACACGCGCACACACACGACCGATCTCTTCGCAATTTGTCCAACGCTTTATGTAAGTGATGTCAAATTCACGAAATCTTTGATGGACCAGACTAGGTCTACATGTATCATTGATCACCGATTTCTTCGATCCCAACTATGAAAGGAAATAAACCTTCTCGTAGTTGTATAATTTACATGACTGAGAAGGGTAAGAAGAAAGAAACGTAATAAAAAATGTTCACAGAGTCTAAATGGCATGTGTTTCATTTGTATCTATATGGAGGAAAAGGAGTCTGGCGTGCATTAATGTTAGAAGTCCTTATTAGTGCGCGGTGTGGTATGTGATTGATCTTCCATCCAATATCAATTTCAAGTGCAGATCCCGTTTAACATGAATAAATGACATGAATGAATATCTAGAAGGAACCTTTTTTTAAATATCTAATCAGAACTGATGGTTCATACAGCAGCAACTACATGTTAATGTATAAAGTTTTGCCAAGAATAAACTTTCCTGAAGTTGAGTAAATTTCAAATACGAGAGAAACAACTGTGCTATAAGCCTATAACTATAAGAATTCAAAAGGAAAATCGATAAATAATAATTAAAATAATTATACTGCGCAACATATCAACACCAAGGGTGCTCAAGGCGCTTACAGTGCATCATTATCACCACAGCAATGCCAGTTACCCATTTTAAACCTGGGTATACAGGGCAGCTTAAGATGGATTAAACATTTCTAGCTAGGGGGCATGAGGGGCCATGCATGGGACTCGAACTCACGACCCTTTGATTAATTATGCGCACTCTTATACCAACTTTGCCACAACACCTCCGAATTGCAGATGAAATTCAAAAGGCATACTGTCACTGCTTGCATGAAAAAGGTAAGTAATAGATTAAACGATATAAATCTATATACTGGTGGGAAAAGGCCAACCTGTCAGATTTATCACTCCGGTTTACGTATATTTGAAGATAATGTCACGTTGATTGATGGCGCATTGATGATAAATCTTATCATAGTAAATAAGCATAAAAAGTAGGGGACATACTCCTATTTTATAACTGGAATTAATGATTGTCATATGCCACGTTTGTTAGTATGATTCATCGCCTGAACTAGGCGTTGTGGCGTGCGCCTGTAATCCAACCAATAGTGGAGGTTTTACAAACTGATTCGGACTCGGAGGACCTTGGTTCGAGCCCGAGTCACGTCTTTCGGATGGTGACGTAAAAGGTCGGTCCCAGACATAAATAATCATATCTGATTGGCACACGTCTGTAAAAACCCATTTCAACAACAACAAACAAGCCTGGTCTGTACGTCAGCCGAAGGCACATCCATAAACACTGGATCGGAACCAGACCGATCCGTTACTAATAAGAAAAGTATAAAATCTTCCTCAAAGATTTTCTGCTGTTCTTTGCGCATTTAATGTTTTGGTCCCTGTCACATACATTATGACAATATCTAGAACATTTTTCTTAGTACAAATATTTTTAGAGACAAATATAGTTACAGACGCAGAGACAATCACAAAGCTTATACTACAATCCCATTCAGGGCTCCGTTTCATAAAACTTGTTATCAAGAAGGCACCTTATCAACTGCCACATTTCTATGACAAATTTGCTCTCAGCCAGTCCGATGCAAGGATTTCAGTAGCTTATAACAGTTATTGCAACTTGTTTATGAAACGTCGCCCAGGAATATGGATATGATTCAGAGATTGGTGAGATCAGAATTGTCTGTGAGTATCAACGCGAAGGGGTGTGCGCGAGTGTGTGTGTATGTACGTTGGTGGAAGGTCTTAGATGTGGGCGAGTGTGTGCTAGTGTATATGAGAGAAAGAGAAAAGAGAGAGAAGAGAGAGAAATAAAGAAATCCAGTTCAAGTTCAAATTGCTTACACTCTAAATTTCTTAGATTTGAAGTTAATCAAAGAGATTGTGATTAATATTAGGGACAAATCCAGACTTAGATTAAGAAATAATGATAAATGAGATTGATTTCTAAATCTATATGTATATAAGATTTAGATTTTTAATCGAATTCGGGTTTGTCCCTGATTCAAGTCTAAGAAATTTAGAGTGAATTCACCATTTTCAATCAAAAGCATAAAGTATGTACTATACCTCATAACAGAAAATGAATACAATAAGAGTAATGGTGAAAATAATGTCCTTTCTTAGCAGAAAGTAAATCTTAGTAAATAATAATATCAAGTGAAATTCACTCAAGTCAGTGACAGCTCATCTAAGAAACTTAGAGTGTGTCAAGAAAGGGGAACAGGGAGAGAAATAATGACCAGCATAGATTGATAGAAAGCTGAGGAATGAAACATTATAGAGATTGGGAACTACAGAGAGAGACAGAGAGAGACAGAGGGAGAGAGAAAGAGAGAGAGAGAGAGAGAGAGAGAGAGAGAGAGAGAGAGAGAGAGAAATGGGGCAAATGGGGAGAGAGGGATAGAGAGTAATAGACGGAGACAGACAGACAGGTTTTGTGTTTTTTTAATGACAAATGAAGGGGGGAAATGGACATAATTATAAAACATTCCGTAGCCAGATTCTCAAACAGACAGATCAACGATTGGAGTACATTATTTAGAATGATAACAAACATTTTTGTTAATTCAAATGCAAAATTAAAATTGTTGGGCTCATGCGTAATTATTATTTGTGTATCTAATGAATATCAACGTTTGCCTCCATTAGATCAAAATAAATTAATGGAAGTCTGCAATTTTCCACCCTTCCTTTTCCCTTCAGAAACACGAATTCGAAGTGAGAATCTGCATTAGGCACTGTCATGTAGTTATTGTATAACTTTCGAAAACTTATGGGCAGACTCGTAGCCTTTTTCAGAGATAAAATAAGCATAAGATAATTGCTTTGCCTCAGGACCCTGTGCCAGGGGCCTAAATCCACAACCCTCACATCTTTAGCCACGTGACTGAGCAGCTCAACTTTACACCACCTGGCCTGGCCTGGAATGGTTAGGGAATACTACGTTAGTTCGGGAATACATTAGGCCTTTACCGTAGCGGAATAAAGAATAGGAACATTTTAAACCAATATTTCTTCAAATATTGTAAAGAAAGCATTGATTATGGCCCTCACACTTTGGTTGTGAAAGAAATGATAACTAATCTTTCTAAAGAAATAGAAATGCTGACATGAAAGAAAAATCATAATCATTAAATAAATATTGCACACCATACTACGTCAATCAGTATCAGCATATTGTTGATGGAACGATGCAGCTCGGTTATAGGAGCAGGTCCCCCCCCCCCTCCCGTATTGCAGGCTTCAGAGACCTATAAACAGAGCCAGGACTGGTCTCATTCTTCACTTGTCTCTTCGTCATCGACGTCAGGACAGACTCTTCATCATGAAGCTCTTTGTTCTCTCTCTGCTGGTCGCTCTGGCTGTAGCCGAGGTCCGCTATGACGGGTGAGTGTATTCTAATATTTTTTTAAAAGTTGTTTGAATCTAATCTTCATTTCTTTCTTCTCTATAAATCTTTCTTAGTCTATTCTTCTTGTTCTTTATTTATCTATTACCTGATTATTTATCCATTAGTTTTTATTTGTCTGCCTCATTATGCTCTAAAATACGAGAACTACTCTACCACTGACTAAGCCATGTATCTGCATTTTGTGACTTCATATCTCTACAATGTTTTGTGTTACATGCACTACATAAATCTCTATTTTGTTTGCATATCGTATTGTCTACTTCTATAACCATATTTTTAGATTTGTATGTAACATCCCTTTCTTTCCCTTTTCCCAGTTTATGTACTCTACATGGTCTCTGTCTCTCTTTCTCTCTGCCTCCTTATTTTACTGTAACTCTCCGTCTTTTCGTCTTTCTTCCTCTCTAGTCGCTTTCCCATTTTCTCTTTCTCTATCACCTTTTTCTCTTGGTTGTTTGTTCCAAAATGTGGCCTTAACTGCAATTACTTTATACGTAAAGTAAGTAGTACAAATTTGATGATTTAAATTTACAGGAGTAATGTAGACTTGATTATTAGTAATATATATTGCTATTTTTCACTCAGCTACCAAACCCTTCGCATCGAACCCAAAGACGACGTCCAGCATAAATATATCCACCACTTGGAAGAGTCACTCGATGAGAAGGTGGGTCATTGTTAATGTTAATTAACATTGGTGGTGGGGTGGATTCGGTTCATGTGTGTTAGGAAGGGTAAGGTATTGTAGGGTTTTGGTGATGGATAGGATGAGGTGTCGGTTTTGATGGTTCTTGAAGGTGGGTGTGAAAATGAATCAATTTCGGGAATTCTCGGTGGTGGGTAGGTTAATGAATCAACTTAAGTAATAATTTTTTTCAGTGGTTGGTAACTTCGGGAATTCTTGGTGGTGGGTAGGTTAAAGAATAAACTTCAGGAATTCTTTGGGGGGGGGGGGGTAGTTAATGAATCAATTTGGGGAATTCTTTGTGGTAGGTAGATGAATCAACTTCGGGAATTCTCGGTAGCGATAAGTTAATAAACCAATTTTTGGAATTCTTGGTGGTGGGGAGGTTAATGAATCAACTTCAGAAATTCTTGGTGGTGAGTAGGTTGATGAATCAATTTCGGGAATTCTAGGTGGAAGGTAGGTTAATGAATCATTTTCGGGAATTCTAGGTGGCAGGTAGGTTAATGAATCATTTTCGGAAATTCTTGGTGGTAAGTAGGTTAATGAATCAATTTCGGGAATTCTTGATTGTAGGTAGGTTAATGAATCATTTTCGGAAATTGTTGGTGGTAAGTAGGTTAATGAATCAACTTCGGGAATTCTTGATGGTAGGTAGGTTAATGAATCCATTTCTGGAATTCTTCTTGGTGGGCAGGTTTATCTAACAGCTTGGTAGCTCTTGGGCAAAGACGATGATGGTATCTTCTTTGTAATTTTTAGCTTTTATTCAGGGTGTCTTCTTTGTGAACGCTGCCTATTTCTCATCCCTCGTTTCTTAGCTACACAGTGTCATTACTATTTCATGATGCTATCACCTGCATTAGATGAGTGATAAGCAGGCGTTAATGCCATATCAGTTTTGTGGTTTGAAATGAGTGGTAAATACACATCCATGGTCTATACTTAATGAAGCAATCTTAAACACACTACTTTATTCTGCAAAATATAATTTAAATAATACCTTACAACCTAATCTTAAAAATCATCATCTTCTTTCAACTTTACAATGAGAACACTTTCAATCGATAAGAGCGGAGGCTCCTTATTTTCAATGAAAAGTGAAAAATATTTTATTGAATTCATATTCCTACATGACAATGTCATTCAACCTTTTTTTCTCAATCTATAGTACGACTTCTGGACTCGCCTTCACAATGGACCCATCGATGTGATGATGGCACCGAACCTTGTAGAAGGTTTCAAGTACCTCCTAGACTCCCATAGCATCGACTACCATGTCATGGTTGAGGACGTCCAAGCCCTCATTGATAGCCAGATCGACGTTCAGCCCTCAGCTACATTTGATTACAGCGAGTACCACACATACGATGAGGTACTGATGTTGCTTTCGACCTTCGTCCCAGGTCATGAAATTCATGACTTGGGATGCGAAGTTCAGGACCCGGGATGCGAAATTCAGGACCTGGGATGCGAAATTCACGTCGCACATGACCTGTTGTCGAGCGTACTTCAGGGCCACCATAGAATACAGGAATAAATTATGGGATGGTGCTGCATTATAGATTTGAAGTATAAAAGGTCTCTTTCTCTCTCTCTCACACACACAGTGAATCAAATTTGCAAAGTGCAGTTTTGTAGCTGTTTTGTAGCTGTTTTGTAGCCGTTTATTATGTTTTGCCGTTTTGTAGCCGTTTACTATGTTTTGCCGTTTTGTAGCCGTTTTGTAGCCGTTTTCAAAAGGTCTACAAAACAGCTATAAAAGAGCGGGGGGAGGGAGGAAACGGCTACAAAACGGCTACAAAACGGTTTATCTGCTGATTCTGGTCACTGTATCTCTCTCTCATTCCAGATTCAAGCCTGGGTCTCTTCCATGGCCAGCACTTACTCCATTGCAACCCAGGTTCACGATTGCTACCTCATACGAGGGACGTGACATCAATGCTCTCAAGGTAATTTCATACCAACATGGCATGAAACATTAAATGATCAATGATACGCACATGTACAGGGTATCCAAGAATTAACTATAGAAAGAGAAGGTGAACCATGATAGAAGTAAAAAATTTCGAAATTAGTTAACATAAAATCTATTCAATTGTATATCAAATTAAAGAGAAAAGAATAGCCTTTGATATGTAGTTAGTAATCGTGATCATTCATGCATGAACAGTTGATCCATTGTGCACACTAATACCTACTTTCTGACATTTCTGTGATCACTGAAGCATAACTCGTAATGCTTCAATGATCATGGCTTATTTCTTATCTTTTGCGAGAGATGAGATGATATATCCTTCAGTTCAGTTCAGTTCAGGCGTGTTTATTTCTCATGTAACGTATATACATATCAAACAAACAAACAGAAATTACAATATAAGAAAAAATGATATACAAAAATTGAAGCAAGTTGGCAATAGATACATTGATACATATACAAAACCTATAGCATGATTATACAGGAAATAGAAAACATGAGAAATGAGGAACTAAAAAAAAGCAAAGCTTGTAAAACATTAGTTCCTCGGTGATCAAATACAATTAGCAAGTTATAAAGTCAAAATAAATTTGTATATATCAAATTATGGAGGATTATACATTGCCTTGTAGAAAAAATGAAAAAAACCCCATTAAATTAGAGAAAAAGAAGGCCTATAAGAAGAAGAGAAAGATAAATGTGAAAGAAGGAAGAGAGAAGGAACATAAAAGGAAGAAAGGAGAAGAAAAAAGACATAGATGTGAATAGAGGGTTCCACGTGTCAGACATTTCAAGCTAAATAGAGGGAGAGAAAAAAGAATTAGATGTACGATTGTAAAATTAATTGTTTTAATGTTTTTGAAGGGGGAGAGCCTGGGAATCAATTGAGAGATGGGTGAATTTCATTCCAGTACTTAGGTCAAGTGAAGATTACAGTTTTTGGGCAAGATAGTCCGTAAGAATGGAGAATGATACTGATTGATTGTCGTGTGGGATATGAGTGAATTCACAATTCCTTTGTTAAAATAGCAATAAGAGGGGAGGGCAGCGCGTTTTGTGATAACTAAACATGAAAATTCCTAAGTGCTAATTATAGAGATATTCTATTTTTAATATTTTATCATTAAAAATAAGATGTCGGGTGTGAGAACGAAAGTGAACATTATGTATTATTCTCAGGATTACGTTTTTGTAAAATAAGTATTCTATTATTAAAAATCTTGGAGGAGTTGCCCCACGCTAAGATTCTATATGTTAAATAGGGATAAATAAGTGTCGTATAAAGCGATAATAAAATTTGAAAGGGAAACAAATGCTTTAATTTGTTAATAACGCCAATATTCTTGATACTAATCTGCACAAGTAGTCAATATGAAATTTCCACGAGAGTTTATCATCAATAAAGATGTTAAGAAAACTTAGTACATTGAACCCGTTGAAGATCTTTTCCATTAATATGTACAGGGCCTGGGAGAGAGTCAATAGAATTACTGAATATCATGTAATGTGTTTTGTTAATATTTAAGGATAATTTGTTTGCTCTTATCCAGTCTTGTACATAAACTAATTCGGAATTGATTTTATTCAGGAGAATTTGTGGATCACGTTCAGAGAGGAAAATATTAGAGTCATCAGCGAATAATATGGATGATAAGGTATCAGAAGATATTTTGAAATCATTGAGGTATAAAATAAAAAGGAGCGGACCCAAAAGGGAACCCTGCGGAACACCGCATCTAATGGTTTTAGTTGAAGATGTTGTGTTGTTTATATATGTAAATTGCTTTCTTTCGGTCAGGTAGCTCCTGAACCCCTCCAAGGCCCTCCCTCCAATTCCATAGTATGAAAGTTTATACAACAAAAATTTCGTGATCTATAGTGTCGAAGGCCTTGGAGAAGTCCAGGAACAAACCTCTGTATGCGAATGGTTATCAATGGCACGAATTATTTGATCAATAAGAATTATCATAGCTTGGTCTATAGCATGTTTTTTTGCGAAAAACCAAATTGATTATCTGATAGTATTTTACAACTAGATAAAAATTAATCAGACGAGAATAAACAAGTTTTCTAATATTTTCGAAAATGAAGTTAACAAGGAAATCGGTCTGTAATTTCCTCGATCGAGTGGGTCACCTTTTTTAAAAATTGGAATAACTTTTGCTTCTATTCATTTTAAGAGGGACTGTTCCAGTAAGTAATGATAGATTGAATATATGTGTAAGTGGACAATAATTTCAGTCTAATATGTTTCAAGAGAGAATTAGTAATGCCATCATATCCAGCAGCTTTTTTATCCTTTAAGTTGTTAGTAATATCAATAATTTCTTTCTGGCTGTCTAGGTGTCAGAAATAAGATTGTGTATTAGGTTGGTCTAGACTGGAAGTAAAAGGGTCGATTTGATGGGGGTATATGTCTTGGGCCAAGGTTGGGTCCGATATTAACAAAAAATCATTGATGCTTCGGCAATTTCATCTGGGTTTCGCAAACAACATCATTAACCTTGATTTCAGAAATATGAGTTTTAGAGTTTTCCGGTGAGTGCATTATTAATCAATTTCCATGTATGTTTGCTGTCATTTTTTGGTTGTTCAAATTGTTGAAAAATTACTCCGTTTTTTTGGGCATTACGCAAGACAGAAGTCAAAGTATTCTTGTAACACTTGTATTTTCTTTCACGTGTCTCTGTAGGTTTTAGATTTATATCTGTAAAATAAGCGATTTTTCCTATTTATTGAGCGTAAAAGAGATCGGGAAATCAAGGGTTAGCGCGGGGATCTTTTATAATCAGACTTTCGATTAGAACTTTCAAAGGAATATCTCTATCAAAGCACTTTGTGAAGTGATCAAGGAATAAATCAAAAGCCACGTTGGCATCATTATTATTAAGGACACCTTGCCAATCAACTGTTCCTAACTAGTTTTAGTTTGTCCATGTTTGACTTATTCATTTTACGATAAGTACTAATAGAAATCCTTTAATTTGATATACGATTCTGAGCATTTCACTTGGTTTGATTCATTTTGACATCAATAATGAATCTAATTGCAACCCCTGTACAAAAGTTAATTAGGTAGTAGTAACAAGAAATTCATTCATCAAAAATTGTTTTCAAAATGAGTAATACGAATTGAAATACTACGAATTTTATATCAAATCAAAGGATATCATGTCATCTATCAGGAAAATGAATGAACAAGGTTCAGCAAGCCAGCATGATCATCAACGGATTACGAGTTATGCTTCAATGATCACAGAAAGGTCTGAAAATAAGCATTATTTCGTGTATGCGCCATAATCACTCATGCATGACTGATCACAATTTGTAACTACATGCAAGTCAAAGGCTTTCTTTTCTCTTCTCTTAATTTGATATACGATTCAGTAGATTTTATGATGATTGCTTTAGGAATTTTTACTTCCAGCATGGTTCATCTTCTCCTTTTATAGTGTGGTTTAAGTGCAGTATACAAGTAATTCTTTGATTTCACCTGAAATGGTCGGCTTTTAGTTGACACCACCAAAAATGTAAATGACCCAGTGATTTTGCATGTTGAGGGGTGAGATCATTTCTGTTCCTTTTATTATGAAAATTTTGCTTTTGATAG
>JAPZVO010002180.1:0-10695 GCA_029962745.1 Echinometra lucunter | reverse complement strand
TGGAGTAAAGCACTGGTTATTCAAAATGACCCGGCAATACCACTGCTTTTAAAGGGGGATTAAATCACTCATCATACCCCCCCCCCTTCCAAAAGAAAGGGGAAACCAGGAGAGTTTGTACTCAAAGAATGTGAGAGAATCCTGACGTTTGACCTCATTATTTCTGAATAAGATATGGCATTAAATAATTTCCCTTATGAAAACATTCATGTCAAAGGAAATTAATTCATAAGTGATAATGAAAGAAAGCGATAATAAGAGAAGACAAACAGGAATACTAGGGTTAGGGTATGTATTTTCTGTCCAGTTACAAATTCTCAAATAAGAGAGTAGAGATCTCCATCTTATAATATCTTTTGAAGATAAAATTTCGAATTCAAATTCTGTTTTGTTTTTTTAATAGCATAAATAGATTCTGTGTACACTGTATATACAATCACATACAACTATACAAAAGTAGCCCATGGGCAATGTAAATAACAAAATCACTTGTTTGCTTTAAATATTCTCTATAAACATATTTGGCAAAGCCCACCATACTATATGATCTGACTGTGACCCAATTTTCGAAAAAATGGCATTTTGCATTAAATATCAAAGTTTAAGCAAGTACATGTAAAATTATTTTATGTGAAGTTTGGAATAATGATAGGAATACTTACATCAATATTTTGGTTAACTGCAAGTTTTGTGGTTGGAGTCTATCGCAAGATTGCTATGACATCACTACGATTCGGAATTAAATTCTCTTTTATTCTTACCTTTATTACTACCTCACGCAATAGCCTGGAATTTTGATTTTATTATTCATACGACTACAGTATTTGGAACTTTAATCATTAAGATTTTACATGTTTGAAGATTCATATCAAATGCTTTAACAAATTTTTCCAGAATCGGATCATAGACAGATCGCATAGTGAGCAGCGGGCTTTACTCAGAGTTGTCAGCACAGGAAACCCAACCAACTACTGCAAGTTTGTAACATGTAATCAAAACAAAACAGAAACAAACAAAACAAAACAAAACTCATAGGCCACTGAGTCTATTAAAGAATAAAGGAATAAACCTTGTTTTGTGAAAAACATGTTTTTAAGGGCTCAGATACACTGCTTCAAGATTTTGTTGGGCAGATTAAGAAATGTGAGGAATAAATTATTTGTAGTTTATGCCTTTATTACCTTTATTACTACCTCACCTCAATGATTACTAAAATAAGGAAATACAAAAATTTCTCTTCCAATATTTCTCATCCTATAGTCAACTTCCGCTCTTGAATTCTAAAACCATTCTGCTTTCACTCAATTACATCTCTTTGTTTCTCTTTGAAGGGGAAGTCAAAGTTTGAATGTTTAAATTTGTGACTGATCAAAGACAAAATGGCAACTCTGTGAGTACCCTTTGAGCATTCTTCACATTTGCCATGAACCTGAAAAATTACAAAATTTCATTTTGCAAAGAACAGAAATACTGAATCATATCATTTGAAAGCACATGAAATGATACTGATTCAAATTATTATTATTATTATTATTATTATTATTATTATTATTATTATTATTATTATTATTGGTTTGGCGTCACCTGTGCCTGGGAGGGGAAAAGCGAATTGAACCACTGTAACCCTGAGGTCTCTCCTCTCGATATCACTGATTGGGGGTGTGCAGGTGAACCACATACACCAGGGTTTCCCCCTACTCTTATACGAATAGTGCAGTGGGATCTTTAACGTGCAGAGGTGGTGACTCTCCTTTACACGGGACCTCCATTTAACGTCCTATCCGAGGGATGCTTACCTATATCATGAACTGTTTTCACAAACAAAAAGTACAATCATATAAACTAATGCACATGAAACAAAGTGATACGTCCAACCACTTCATTGAAAATACAACTGAAAATCAGTTAAAATCTATACTGAGGTTGTCAGTTTTCCTGAGTTTTTTTGTTTTTCATTTGGAAAATCTAGCAGCTCATTTCTGATCTGAAGGATTATAAAAACTGCAATCAATCTCTTTAAGGCTTGTTCACATATGAGGCGACAAAAACTGAACCTGACACTGAATGACCATACACTGTCCGAGGTTAAAGTCTTGAAGATTTTGGGCGTCTACATCCAATCTGATCTGAAATGGGTCCATAATATGGTAAAAAAAGCGAACAGAAGGATGTTTATCCTTCGTTCCCTCATCCCTTTCGGACTGCCTGTTGACGATCTGCTTCTGATTTATAGAGAGTATATACGCCCATTGTTAGAGTATGCAGTACCTGTCTGGCATCCATGTGTCACCAAAAAGCAAAGATTGATGTTAGAAGGGGTGCAGAAGCGGGCTCTCAGGCTCATTCCAGGCTCTCAGTACCTAACATATGACAATGCCCTTGATGTTACACAATTGCAAACGCTGTTTGTTGTGTCATATATGAACAAGCCTTTAGAGAGGCAGCATCACCATGAAGCTTGATGAAAACATTTTAAGGGCAATTAATCATCCTTTGGAGAAACTCTTATCTACTCGTGTTCTTTAAATTGCTTAAGTACAACCCAGAGGAATCTGTTAATAATAATAATAATAATAATAATAATAATAATAATAATATGTCTTGTTTACCCAGGGTAGCCTCTTCAGAACTATGTACTGTTCTCCCAGAGGGCCCTGCAAGAATATAATTACCCTGGCTTTAGCTCGAGCAACTTCGTGCATTCAAGGAATAAATCCTTTGACAGAGACCTCTCTCTGTGCTCTCAAACTGATGAATATCTTTACTGATCTATTATTTTATATGTCGAGGGACTCCTTTATCTTCAAACTGCAAGAAGATATCTTTACAGATACTAATGTAACTCTTTTAACCCATTCGTGACAGGAATTATTTAAAGCCTAATTTGATCAGCTTTTATTCTTCAAATTGGCAGCACCAACATTTTTATTTTATTGCTACATTTTTCTTATAAAACGTCATGTATCTGAAATGAATATAAATTGACAGAAATTATGATGAGAAGTCAAAAAGTTGCCAATTTGCAAGGGAAAGCGGTGATTTTAAACCTTCTATCACATTGCCAATTTAAGGATTTAAATGCTTATTTTCCTTAAAAAAAATTTCAGCATCAAACAACAAATATTGACGCAACCAAAATGGGCACAGTTTGTGTAGAATTTTTTGCTCTTTCTGCTCATGTATTTGGTATGATTTTTAGGGCTTTGCATCAAAAGATATTAGACCAAACCACAAAATGTGGACCTCAGTCACGAATGGGTTAAAGATGATATTCAAAATGTTTGATAATATTATTACAGAGGCAGTATACATGTATATCCTTTGAGAGACTATATGACTTCAAACTGCTGGACAACATCAATTCAATGGCCAGTACACATCTCTTGAGAGACTTACCATCTTAAGACTCAGAGATGCCAAACTTTTATCAAGTTTTATCAGATACTAATGTAACCCTTTTAAAGATGATATTCAAAATGTTTGATAATATTATTGCAGAGGCAGTATACATGTATATCCTTTGAGAGACTATATGACTTCAAACTGCTGGACAACATCAATTCAATGGCCAGTACACATCTCTTGAGAGACTTACCATCTTAAAGACACTGGTTAACATTGTTATGAATTTTTAAAAATCTCATTTTGTTACTTGAAAATGGGATAAACATTAGGGTTATAGAGTAAAAATACCAGTTTGAAAGTTTCAGAGTATAATATCCATGGGAAGTATTTTTAAATATTAGAAATATGAACCAATGTTTGAAAAATATACGAGGGTCGGTTGCACAGACCAAACGTACGGAGTGCGCATGCGCACATGACTCAACAGACTGCACTGAGTGTATTGACGTATTACGCGGAGGAAGGCAGGTAACGGTATTTTTTAATTCATGCAAACGGTCCTCTTAGTTCATTGTCACTTGAGACGAAAGCTAATAAAACAGCAGTTTGCTTCTAACTTACAGCTTTTCATTCCAAATTATGGTTGGTTTCAGGGTTTTTGAGTACAAATACAAGTACTCATACACATGTTTCATCTTAGTTTGAGAATTTTTTAAATCAGCTGCTCTCAAAGTTAGCCAATACCTTTAAGACTCCGAGATGCCAAACTTTTATCAAGTTTTGCAGTATTTTCATGACTGAAAAGAAGTATCATGAATGAATGAAGAAAGAATATATAAAGAACGGGCCCATGTCTGGGCACATAATCAAACCTGCACTGTTTTTGCTCACAACACTTTCACCTTTACTGGACCTAAATTCTGGAACAGCCTGAATAATGAACTTGTTGACAGCCCTTCCATTAATTCCTTTAAACGAAAACTAAGGTGTTACCTCTTTGAGAAGCACATGGATGCACTTGCTCCAAGTTATCAATATCATTATTGCTATGTTCGCATGTAATACTGGATTGTACAGGTGAATGTATGAACTTAGTTTTGGTTTACTCTACATACCTTAGTTTGATTTTCCGTCTCGCATTGTATTACACACAAACTACATAATTACCTATGTTTCTCTTAAGGGAGCCTAATCTATACAAGCTATGCTTTTTATTTAGGCTCCCCACTTTTTTCTTACATTTTCTATTTTGTGCTTTATGCTTTACGGCCATAGAATTGTACAGTAAATAAAGTTCAGGAAAACAGTATTTTGCTTGAAATGTGCAGTATTTTCCCTCAAATCAAATACTACAAAAAAGGAACAGTTGGCATCACCGAAAACTGCATCATGCAAATTTCTTCAGAGGCACCTTCAGCATGAACCTCTCTCTTCCTTTGACTCGATAAAAACCCCAACAGATCACTGTATATTCTTTGAGAATCTCTGTCTGACTTCAATCAGCTTGGTCTTCGGAGAAAATCTTTCCTCATCATTAAACTGCTTCATGATTGATCTTACAGTGGCCAAAGTATCCTTTGAAAGATTTTGAAAGTTTTCCAAGTGCTTGATGACTGCCTCTCAAAAACAACTGCGAATCCTTGCCATGGAAAGACTCTTTAGATCTTCTAACTGCTTGGTGGTGACCTCTCCTCTCTAAACTGCTTCAGGATAAATCTTACAGTGGCCAGAGTATGCTTTGAAAGATTCTTCAAGTCTTCAAAGTGCTTGATGACTACCTCTCAAAGACAACTGTGAATCCTTGCCATGGAAAGACTCTTCAAATCTCCTAGCTGCCTGGTGATGACATCTTCAGTGGCCACTGTAAATCTTATAAGATCTTCCCTATCATTGCATTGTTTGATAAGATCCTGTAAGGTCTCTATTTGTCCTTTGCGAGATTCTCTCGCTCTTCAAACTGTTTAATGACAATCTTTCGGAGGGCTGTGAGGAAGTCTGGTAATGATACCTGGGATCTCTGTAGTACATGGGAAAAAAGATACATCAAAATAACATGACCAGTGAAAATTTATTAAGGCATTATATGGCCACATAAACAACTACTTGTCATTTTAACAAAATATATATATTTTTTAGTCCACATTGCCAAATTACATACAAAAAATGACACCACATGAATCATTTTGCTTCATGTTTGGCCTTATTCAAGCTCTAGTGGGGCTAATGACTTTAATATAACACAAGGGATAAAATGGCTTTGACTTTTCAATACATAATTTCAGAGTTTAATATTTTACCACATTATGACCAACAGTTCTAATAAAACAAATGTTATTCACCTAAATCATGGAAAGTGCAATGATATTACCTAAAACTTTAAAAAACCAAAAAACTACTTTTGTTACAAACATGATGATGAAATTGAGCTTACCTGTAAGAACATAGCATGTGCCAAGAAGGGTAGTTTCCTCAGTGTTCTTCCACTCAGACCTACACTCTCCCTGTGTGAAATTTTAAAAATTAAAACATACAAAAATTTTTTTCTTTTTTTTCAAAGTGCACTCAGGTTCAATACAATTTCAAAAAGAAAATGCTCACTTTCAAACTGCAAAAAATACTTTGGACTTCCCAGAGAAGCCCCCCCCCCTTCTGTAATAAAGAAAAAAGAAAAACTTATCAGCTGCCAAAAGGCCACTTTAATCAATGTGAATCAAGGGTCACAGATTTCTTGTTGAGGACTCTAGAGTCTTCAGTAGAATAAAGATAACATAACACATGTATGGTAATAAGAGATCTTTGAAGGTAGAACAACTCATAATCCTTAAGACAGGGTTGTATGACACATGCTCTATCAACAAATGATCTTTAGTAAATATCCTATACTCCCAGTAATTGAATTCTTAACTTAACTTGAACAACACAATAAGCCGAATCATAATCAACACAAAGAGCTAACCTAGAATCCACTCACAATTGTAACCCTTTATTTATTAAAATGGAATAATTGCTGAGAGCTAGCACATTTCAGAATACCCAAGGCAGGATTGGCTCCCCAGGTGACATTGAGAACTTACTTGGAAATTTGTAGAAGGAAGAGACTAGGTGCAGTGACAGCCACTTCCTTGAACTTCATAGCTTCTAAGGCATCGAGGGGAAGGATCCGCTGTGATGGACTGATTACACCTTTCTATAACAGAAAACAAATGACAGTGATATTGGTAGACTAATAGATGCCATGTACCTCCTGTACATGGCATCTATGTACAAAAAAAAACAAAAAACAAAAAAAAACAAAAAACAAAACAAAAAATAAAACAAAACAAAACAAAACAAAAAGAAAAAACAAAAAAGAAGAAAAAACCAACAACAAATAAACAAATTAATGACAAGACATGACTCATTCTCAACAAACCTGCCTTATAGTCTCATGCTAAGGGATTTGCCTAATAGAATCTCGCAAATCTGAGGACTGGACTTACCTTCATAAGTTCAGTAAGACATGATGTGAAGATGAGGAAGATAGCATGTGCTGAAGGAGGGCCTATATACTGTTTGATATCAGCTCTGTCTATGAATGCTAAATCTATGGCCTCTGTGATGTTGGATGTAGCAAGGATCAATACATTGGGATTCCTGGAATAAGAAAGGAACATGAAACAATACTATTATTCATTTTTCAAAATTTGAACGATTTATAGCTGTTTGGATTTCAGACCTTTATCTTTTATTTATTTTTTTAAATTTAGCGCATTTACAGAAAAAAGAGAAAAATAATCTTTATTATGACTCTTCCACAAGCATGACAGATAGACAGACAGACAGACAGACAACCTACCTCTTGATGATATTAATTTGTGTGAGTAGAGCATTGACAACCCTGATAGTATGTGATGGTTCACACAGACAGACAGACAGACATACAACCTACCTCTTGATGATATCAATTTGTGTGAGTAGAGCATTGACAACCCTGATAGTATGTGATGGTTCACACACACACAGACAGACAAACACACAGATAGACAGACGGATAAACTACCTACCTTTTGATGAAATCAGTTTGTGTGAGTAGAGCATTGACAACCCTGATGGCATCTGATGGTTCACACACAGACAGACAAACAGACAGATAAACCAACAGACAGACAGACTACCTACCTCTTGATGATATCAATTTGTGTGAGAAGAGCATTGACAACCCTGATAGCATCTGATGGTTCAGTACCTGCCAGTGCACTCTTCCTTGCTGATGTCAGACTCTCAACCTGCCAAAGAAACAAAACTTTAGATGAAATAAAAGCTTTGCTGATACAGTTTCAAGACAAACCTTTAGATGAAATAAATGCTTTGCAAACATACAGTTACAAGACAAATGCTCCACCAACAGTTGCTTCATGATATCCATGTATTCCTATCAAACACTAACTAAATTTCTCATGATCTATTCTTAACTCTAACTAGATTTCTATCTTCAAGCTTGGAAAAAATGCTAAATATAAGCTGCTTACTAAACTTGAAATACTGGTACAATTCCTAGTCTTACAAATTTTACACATAAAGTCTGCAGCACTAGCAATTGTCGCTGGAGCAAGTATTAAGATTGCCAGACATACAAGTAGATCATTAATCAACTTTCAAAATCAAATCAATTTTTCATGTACAAACATATTCAATAATCAAACTTTCAAAATTGAAATGTGTCACTTTTTGTGCTCAAGAAGCTGAAAGTAAAAAAACAGTTTTTAAAATTTTTTTTTATCATAGTTATTGTACATTACTTGAACTCTATGAGGGCCATGATTCTGAACATAGCAAAAGGCATACGAATACCATATTTGAAGAACATTTATCTAAGAGTAAATCCTGATCATATATGGCACAGTAAAACACAGTAAAGGAAGCCTCCTAAATCTTGATGTGAAATAAAAGATGAAATTATACATTAAATGAAAGGCAGCACAATTGAAGTGTACATATGGGACTAGTGAATGTTTCAATGTCCTAGTGGTCTCTGTAAGCCCTTTGACTGCAAGGGGATTGATTTCTTCTTACCTCATCTATGAGTATGCAGACAAGGGAGTCGGGATCAGACACAAGCTCCTGAATCTTTGCAAACATCTTCATCACAAGTTTACCACTCTGTAAAAGAGTAGAACATGCATGGTTTTCATCATTTCAGAAGTTTAGTAAGTGAAAATCAAAGGGATGAGAAGGCAGATATTACAGATGAGAAAAGTCTGTAGTAGCTCATGAAAGGAATACGATTCACATCCTTACCAAATCTGCTAATTCACATTTGTTTTACAATCCTATATTCAATACCTTACACTGTTTTTTCTCTGAAGATTTCATGAAGTTTTAATAACAGTAAGAAGTAATAATGATAAAAATAACAGAAATACTACTACTACTACTACTACTACTACTACTACTACTACTACTACTACTACTACAACAACTACTACTACTACTACTACTACTACTACTACTACTACTACTACTACAACTACTACTACTACTACTACTACTACTACTACTACTACTACAACTACTACTACTACTACTACTACTACTACTACTACTACTACTACTACTACTACTACTACTACTACTACTACTACTACTTATAATATCAATAATGAAAAAAAAAGAAGAAACAAATAAAATTCATATTGCATTTAATATATGTTACTTTTATAAAGTGCATGTACATATAATAAAAACTTAGGTAATAAACAAACATGAAAATGAAAAAATTCATAGAAATACTGTATGTAATACTAACTTATGAGATAAGATACAATTTACAAATATGAAACTATTAAATATTTATCATCACTCTTACTAATATTTCACTACTCAGGTACCAGTAAATGCTGAGCATGGATAAAAACCTACCTCAGAAAACCATCGTGAGAATAAACTATGGCTGTTGATTTCAATAAGTTGTCCATATTTATATCTGTAATATAAAGAAAATCAAAATGAATTCCTCAAAGTGACGGCTTTACCTTCTATATATGTAAATTTGCACATTTTTTTCTCAAGTAATATTGCTTATACATGTATCTTCTCAACATACAAACATTATGCCTTTCAATTTCCACAGCAACCTTCCACCCTTCCCCGAATCGTTGGTAATGACTTCAACTTTGACCTCATTTTACATTGCATTCAATCAGATACAAACCTCAAAGTTTTCAACGTGTGTTTTTTTTTCTTTTCAGGATTTGAGATAATGAGGCACACATGTACATGGGTTCTCATTAGGAATTCACACTGAACAGAACTTTAACCAGTACCCTGGTGAGCATTTCATGAAGTGTCTTGTTGGTGCTTTTTACTGACAACTGTTATAAGCTACTGAAATCCTTGCACTTGATTGGCTAAGAGCAATTTGTTAGTAAAAATCACTGACAAGACCACTTCATGAAACACTCCCCAGGTTTTATATAATGTGTACACCTACATCAGCTCCAATAGAACCATCCCATATGAAGAAACCATTATCATAAATTCCTCATCCAAAGAATTCCAAACCATAAATGAACATCTTCTCATCTCTAGCAGAAAGTTCAAGGCAAATTCTAAATAGGCCACAAATTTGAAAGCAAGCAAAATTCATACTGAGAGAAATTTGTAGTTCTAATGGTGCAAGCTGGCCGAGTTACTACGATTTCATTTCAGGGCACCGTTTCATAAAACTTGTTATCAATAGCAAGTTGCAATAACTGTTATAAGCTACTGAAATCCTCGCATCTGATTGGCTAAGAGCACATTTGTCATAGAAATGTGGCAGTTGTTATTGATAACAAGTTTTAAGAAACAGAGCCCAGATGAGAGCCTGACAGTCTTGCTCTGGTTTAAAAACTGGGGTCTGAATGACAGAGCAAAGCCACCATGTCTGCTCAGCTCATCTGCAAGCAAGACGGCAATGGCAAGAGTTATAGCACTTGGTCTAATTCCCAGATCGTGTAACACCACTATGGCTAAACCCATTTGGTCTACTATCAATTTGGTCTAATTGCCGTTTGGTCCAATCATCACTTGGTCTAATACCCACTCCGGCTAATTGTCATTTTGTCTAATAATCAAATGGTCTAATTGCCCACTTTGTCTACTTAGTTTTCCTCATTTCATCTAATGACCATTTGGTCTATTACCAGTTCATCTGATCAGATAGACTAAGTGGTGTTAGACCTAATGGGTAATAGAAGGACTGGTTGTAGACGAAATAGGATTAGACCATGTGGGATGAGACCAAACAGGTATTAGACAAAGTGGGATTTCATCTAATGACCATTTGGTCTATTACCAGTTCATCTGATCAGATAGACTAAGTGGTGTTAG
>JAPZVO010000218.1:0-60228 GCA_029962745.1 Echinometra lucunter | reverse complement strand
TGTGTTCATGATCCCTTTATGTTCACTATCCAGCCAGTAGGCTTGAGCTTCCATTATTCTGTATTTCTGGAGTACCAAAGTTTGAAGGCCATAAAAATCAAGCATTTTATGGACCCTGCAAAGAAAAGTACAAAAAACAATGTAAAGCAATGAAATATACAAGAACACAATAGTCATTCATAATATTCACACATTCCCTAAAATAACATACAGAAAAATACTGGAAATACCACAGGGAAAGAATGTAAAATGAAAAATACTTTTTTTCTGTTGTGTCCAAAGTCATTCCTGTGTCCAAAGTCACCCCAGTAGTTGACGGTATTGCTTAAATTAGTAGTAATGTAGTAATATGAGAAAAGCTGTTACTTGGCATTAAGATTTGCTTAATATAATAATAATAATAATGACAATATTTACAATGTGCAACATATCCATCTCAAGAGATGCTCAAGGTGCATACAAGATAATTTCAATTACATAAACAATTACAAAACAAAAGTGTGTTAAATGTAAGCTCCCAAGGAAATTTAGCAATATGCATTAAGCATTAGATAAGTTTTAAGCCTAGTTTTAGTCTTAGATGTTTAATGGTTACAGTCATGATAGTTTTATTGTCTTATATCAATGGCTATGATAACGATAAAGAAATACTTCAAATAACCACTTGTTTTGTTTCAATCTGAGTTTTGAAGAGCGGAAAATGGATTTTAGAGCACTTCACAGTTTGAATATGATGCTTATGAAAACAATTACTTATTTACAAATTACTGTATAATTTTCTTTCAGTCCTCAAAATTTCGGGGGGGGGGGGGGGGCAAAGCATTATGCAAATGAGCAAATTTGCCAAGGACAGTAACATCTGATGTCACAGCTGTAAATAGTTCATTGGTCCCTACTATTTACGGATACTATTAATGGCAGCATGTGTCATCATACAAAAAGTGAGTATTTGATTGTGACGACATTAATTTGCTTGAATCCAAATCATGAGGTTGTGTCACTCAAAGTTGATGAGAACAGGACAACTGCATTTGATAAATGTTGCCTGGCATTCCATATCCCCCTCCTCTTTCAGAGAGAGGATTCCTTTCCTTTGTGGCTCTGTCAGTGAAGGCATCACAGTGTATCTCCCAGTAGGCTGTGGATCAAAAGGGGAAGAAATGGGAAAAGGAATTTGCATTACCAATGTCCACAGCAGACCACTTCTGATGTCGTAAGTAAATATAAAAAGCAACTGTACACATGAGTGAACATATCCGTTTTTCTCTTCCTAGGTACAAAAGTAGAACAGTAAACCTGGTCACTTTGCCATCAATGTGTAAATGTCCTTCCACTAAATGGGAGTAAATGGTTAAACTTACACAATGTATAGGCCCTTTTTGCTCTCTCAACATTTTTCAAGCTCTACCCCCCCCTGAAAAATAGGATGAAAAAGAAGCTTCTGCTAAGTCCAAAGTTTAAATGACATCTAGAGTAGACACAAGAGTGACTAAATGCCCCCAAATTTGATTTTTAACCCGGGGAGATGTGTCTCATTGAGGCCTGTACATCATACGCGTAAGACGGGGTGGACATGTTTCCCCTCCCCCCCCTCAATTTTCAAAGCTTGGTATATTATTTTTGTATGTTGAGTCAGCTGACCAACTTTAGGCCAACTGTTAAAATATTTTATAGGCCTAGAATGCATTTTGATGGCCAAAATTGCAGGAAAAAATCCTGAAGTCAAAATCGTACTCCAAACTCGCTAGCACGGAATATCAGTCACGATCACAAGAGCAGAAAAATAACATTTGTAATATTTGTGAATTTCAAGGAGTACTTTCACGCTTTTACAAAACATATGTTACGCTATTGCCACTTAAATGACCTGTTTTTGTGAATATCATCATGCAGAGATGAGTTTTATTACAATGCCAAGTAGTCCGGGTCATAAGTGAGACTGTGAGAGAGGTGCTTCCAGGAGAAGGGGATATTCTCATGTGGTTTTTCTAGACCAGTTTTTCATGCAGAACAAGAATATCTCAGGTAAACAGGCTGTATTTTGAGAACTTTTCTGTGAGTGCGCTTTTTTTTTTTCAAAATGGCCCACATACAAAGTGTGTCTATGGTTCAAATACGTAAATATGGGGCAATTATAACCACTTTTTGCATTAGATTTTTAAAACTAGATGAATCTTCGACCACGCATGGTCGAAATTTATGCCTCCGCCATTACCAAATCAGAAATAAATGGCACTTTATGTTGATTTATTTTCATTTATACAATGACATCTTTGACCTTGAACTTTGACCTTGTGACCCCGAAATCTAATGAGAGCATCGCCCTTTCCATATGCATACATGAGCCAAGTTTGTTGAACCGTCAAATGGTTACTGAGTTATCACAAGAACGAGCCATTTCTATGTAGATAATGACCTCTATGACCTTTGACCTTTGACCTTGAGACCCCAAAATCTACTCAGATCATTGTCCCTCCCATATGCATACCTGTGCCAAGTTTGAAGTTGATAGGTCAAATGGTTCTTAAGTTATCGCAAGAACGAGCCATTTTTATGTGTTTTATTAACTCTATGACCTTGAACTTTGACCTTGTGACCCCCAAATCTAGTCAGATCATTGTCCCTCCCATATGCATACCTGTGTCAAGTCTGAGGTTGATAGGTCAAATGGTTCTTAAGTTATCACAAGAACGAGCCATTTTTATATGTTTTATTACCTCTATGACCTTGACCTTTGACCTTGTGACTCCAAATCTAATCATATCATTGTCCCTCCCATATGCCTACCTGTGCCAAGTCTGAGGTTGATAGGTCAAATGGTTTTGAGACTCCAAAATCTAATCAGATCATTGTCCCTCCCATATGGATACACAAGCCAAGTTTGAAGTTGATCTGTCAAACGGTTTCTTAAGTTATCGCGAGAACGAAAACGGGACGGACGGACGGACGGACGGACGGACGACCCGAAAACACAATGCCTCCGGCAACCACCTACGGTGGGCGGAGGCATAAAAAGTGTCTATGAGGCATGCCACTTTTGGCATTTGTTTGAGTATAGTTATACATAAAGAAGCTTCATTGTATTTCAGAATCTATAGAGACCCACAATGAAGGCTTTTCAAAATGGCCGCCAAATTCCAATGTAATATCATTTGCTAGTCTAACTAACAATACTATGAAGCAGACAGATTTGTCTAGATTTGAATTAGTTTTGATTAAATACATGTATGTCCAACAATACTGTGACTGACAAAAAGAGAAGCCATCAATAAGGTCGCTTTTGAAAATGGCCACCAAATTTTGGATAATGCCATGAAAATGAATCAGCAAACAAAAATATATTGAAATATTGATATATTTTCTTTATGGAACTCTTCATAATTATTTGAGGATTGTTAGTAGTGTAGTGTTCACATCAATGCCCATCACAATTGCAATAAGATCTTAATTGAAGGTCAACACCATAACTTGTTGACGTTTTCTGTTTCTAATAAAATAATACTGACAGAAGTACTTTTTCAACACTTATACTTCTCCAATTTCTTTACATAATTTTTATCTTTAGAGAATATTCAACAATACATGAAAAGACCCCCTCACCAAGAAAAAATGGCTCCCTAAGTTGTAAGATATGTTCAGAAATTAAGGTACATGTAATTTGTAACTTTCGCTGTTATGTCACAAAAATTTTCAAGTTCTACCGAAACACTATAAGTTTGAGGGGGTATGACAATTTCGTAAAACTGCCCTTTTCATTCTCTCTTTTTTTTTTTTTGTTCATTTTGTTGTTGTTGATTCCTTGCACAGAAATACATGTATATATCTTGATCAAAGATTGCATAATGTTGTTTAAATTTGTATATTGTTCCTTTTGTTTCAAAATACGAGATCCTTTCTTGCTCTAATTTCATTAAAGTTTACTTTTGACAAGTCATCCAGTAACATGTCATGAAGTTTATTTCATGCAAGCCTTTGTCTTGACTAAACATGTCATATTCCTCTTACATAATAACCCTACAGTTGCTGTACTTGGGAAGCATTTCACAGATCAAGTAGTTCTCGAGAATGTTACAGTTCAGCTACTTTTTCTTTCTAATAGTTATTTATCCATAATTAAATGTCATAATCCAACCTTCCTTTTTTGTTTTCTCTTCTTTTCATGAAGGTCAAAAAATAAAAAATAAAAAAAAAACACAATATAGTATTCAATTTCCCACACAGGTATACAATTTGAAAAAAGGTTTAACAAGTACCTTCAGGCTTTAATGAGGAGTTTCCATTCTTGTAATGTTTTACCAACTTAAATGAATTTGACTAAGATCTTTGATTTCTTGTTTTGAACCGAACAAACAATATGTAAAACAACAATATGCAGTCTTTGATCAAGGGTTCAGGACGAGGGCAATAAAATCTACTTCAGGCAATAAATGTTTTATCTCCCTCAAGGCCAGTCTATATCATATCAACCTATGAAGAGTGAGTATGTTACTGATACAAAATACAAACCATTTCATGAACAAAGCATCCTGCTCATTATCAGGGGCAGCACGTGTCAGGGCGAATTTTTCCTCCTGTAAAGAAGCTATTTGTTCCTGATAGTGCTTCAAGACATCTCTGTCTGTAGTTGTATTTCTTCTTCCCTGTATCTGTGGCTAAGTGTCCACAGGTCTCTACCATCTTCTTTTTTATCTCAGCTGGAACTGCTGATGAAGAGGCACCATCTGCAAGAATCATCAAAGGAAAACAGGAAGACCTGAATAGGCATAATTAGAAATTGCTTTTGAGCTTTAGAGCCACATAACCAACAGTAAAATAACATTGAACAAAATGAATAAAAGAAGAATGTGACTGCTTCCACCATATGCCTCCACCTACATTTGATTAACTTTCATTGGTGAATCAAACTGTTCTTGAATTATGCCGATAATAAACAGAATAAAAGGCCCCCAGGGGGATATGTTAAATTGAAGCCTGTATTGTACATCATCCACGTAAACAGAAAACATAGAAAAAGGGACGCTTTTCAGCACAGGGCGGGGAATCTGGGGATCCAGTTTAGGGTATAAAAAACAAGTACAATCAGAAAAAAAAAGGGTACCAAAATCCCAAAAATCTGAGAAAAATAGGAGTCAATGATGCAATCCTTGCATAAAATGCCCTTTCAGGGTTAAGGGTATAAAAATTGGAGATGTAATACAGTACTTCCGTCCTACTTCAATCCCCGTTTAGGGTGCTTTTCATAAAGTGATTTACGTGGGTGATGTACAGGTCTCAATGAGACATATTCCCCAGGGTAAATGGCACATGTTTACCGACTCCTTTGACGTAACAACCAAAAAGTCTGTTCACTTTGTTTCAACAGAAATGCACATAAAAAGTTAAAAGTAAAGTGCTCAAGAAAGCTAAGGTACATGTACATGTAATCATGTAATTAATACATTACTGACCCCAATGGGTTTTTTGTAAATCTCAGACCCAAATCACTCATAATCTAATCAGATCCTCTTCTTAATGTGAAGCAAATTGGCCAAATTTGAGGTTCAAATTTTGAATATTTTAAACAAACACACTAACAAGGATATACCTGCAATTTTACAGCTGACCTCTGTGGCCTTCATGTGCTCGAAATATCTAATCAATAGGTCTTCCTCCCCCCCCCCCCCCCCCCAGGTCAGAGAGACCACGTGCATGTTCCAAAAATCTCTGAAACCACTTTGCCTGACAATGTATTTGACTTTTCACATGGAGATTTCCTTACAAGTGGGGTGTTCTTCAGCTCCCATCAACGTTAGGGTATCAAATGAAGAATTTGGTCTTAGATGTTAGGGTATGAAATGCAGATTATCAGTAAATTTGCTCTATATTTTTGAAGTGTTACGACAAGGGTTGTTCCTCATGTTATATCTGATCATTTGCAACAAGATATGCAATCTTCCCAGTGCCAAATATAAGTGCTTAGTCATCTTAACTGGATTATTTTTTTCTGACTAACTATGAGAGCTCTAATCATTGTCTGTGTCGATATGTGCTCATACAACAAGTTGTGGACTCCTCGCTCTGTGAACCGCCTGAACCCTGGACAATCCGCCCACCACCCGGGCTTGCACCACACCACATTTGTTCTAGCTTATCCATGCCATTCCATACCCTCTCCTTGCCTGCTGTCAGAACATCTACTCTGGACAGAGGTTTCATTCCAACTGTTGTCCGCTTGTGGAACTCCCTCCCTGACCATGTAGTAGGGAATGTCTCGATTGTAAAGACTCCAATCGTTTAGTGCATGGATACCTCCTTAACCTAACATGATATAATCTTATTATTTAGAAATTTGAGAAGTTTTTTAATGTGTTTGACAATATAGTTAATGTTTCATTTAGAAAGCAGTGAACCATTTGATTGGCCCACTCAAGCTCTCAGTCAGAATCTGCTGCCCAGCATTCGGGGGCGAATTCGCCCCGAGCCCCCATGTATTTTTTCCCTGCCACTGGGAAAGTTGACGTTCGGCCTATTAGGAGCAGGCCGGTCTTACACTTAAGTCCATTTTTTAGTGTGTGGATGCGCTTGAGTAGCACATACCTAGTCACATAATGCGGTGAGTGAGCCCTTCTATTATTTCAACGTGATTGTTATGCAGCGAGGCCATTGTTTTATTATTCGTCCAACAAAATGGCAGCTTGCATGATCTCTCTCTATTTCATCATCAGTTTCTGACATAAAGAGGCAAAATATGGGAATTATCATCACCAAAATAGGATGGAAATGACTTCATATTATATTTATTTCAATACTGGCAAGGGTATTTGTAATTTCTTGAAATTATTTAGCTGCTATAAACATGAAAATTCTAGCATGTTAGTTAATACATCACCTGTTTTCTGTTGTATCATTTTTGGGAAATCCGGTTCCCGCCCGATATTTGGACAGGTACCCAACGTTCAAAAATACTTGAAATTCCCAGTCATAATGTTTATTTTGTTCAGTATCAGACTTTCCCACCTACTTGTCCTAACATTCTACAGGAAATTATATTACATGCACTTTGGGGGAACTTATCTATTGAGGGGATAAATAATGCTCACAATCCTGTGCCAGGGCAGTCAGCATAGAAAACCTGCATACTTTGCCTGCATGTCTTTGCCTTAAAGTTATGTAGCAGCAAGACAAGAGTTGCTTACTTCAGTTCCGTTGGCAGTCATGGTGTACGTCATTTCAACCCAGAGATAAGTTTGATGCAAGTGGAAAATTAAATGATGTACTACATGGAGAAGTTAGCGCACAGTATTTCAGACTCAATCTGAATATCTCATACTTGTATTTCAATAGCGATGGTAACAGTACTTGTATACTGCTCCCTGCAAAAACTTAATTAAGGGAGGATAACGATTGTGAACATAAAAGCCGAAGTTAGGGTGACATCGAAAGTGTTGGAATCTCTGCTTCAAACTAACATGTTGAAATATACCTCTGTGACCTTTGCTCTTTGACCTACACACCCTGAACTCTAAAGAAATTATCCTGTTAGATAGATATTCTTGCACTAAGTCTGCAGTTCATATTTCAAAGGTTATAGAGATATTGCATTATTGAGTAGACAGACAGATGAACAGACAATCTGAAAACATAATGAATGCCTCAACATCAAACCACATCACAAATATATCACTTTCAATTATGGCAAATATGTTATGATACAATTAGAGTACGAAACTGAAAAAAAAGAGGTTTTATTCAAGTTACACTGTGTCTTCCATATTTGAAGTTGATCCCTCAAATGGTTCAGAAGTTATCGCAAGGACATACAATTATCATGTACACAAAGATGTTCATGATCTTTACCTTTCACCTTGTGACCCTAAAATCTAATAAGATCATTTTCCGTCCCATATTCAGACATGACTCATGTTTGAAGTTGATTTGTCAAATGGCTGAGTACACTATCACAAGAACGAGTCATTTTCATGTACATAATTCCTTTTTAAGGGGGAATGTTGAGTTTGTTAGTCTGAAAGAACATAGACCTCATTAAGTAACCCATGTCTGCCGTGAAACATGTGCATAGTCAATTGCTTTCCCTTGATTGCTGTCTTTAAAAATTGCACCCCCCCCCCCAAAAAAAAAAAAAAAAAAAAACCCTCAGAGCTTGTGAATGCTTAAATTGTACTCAGTGAATGACTGATAATGAAGCTACGAATTCCAGGCAAAAAATCATAATTCACATCAGGTTTTTAAAAAAAAAATTTCTGAAGTCAAATTTTTTAAATGACATGCAACAGATGATGTCCCAGGCATTCTATGTTATTTCTGCAGCAGGATTTGTGTAATTGAGATGGGGAGGACAAGAGAGAAGGGGAGAATTCAATGGGAGAATGATAGAGACAGGCAAGGGTCATTTTATAAGAATGACAAGGAGCGGGAATGAGAGGGGGAGGGAGAGAAAGATGATGACACAGAGAGAACTCACAGTGTACACTCAGTGGTGTTTGCATAGAGATGCATGTACATGTGCACACAGCACTATAAGTATCTCAGGTAGTGGAATGTGAAAATTTTCACTTCACACTTTTCTTGCTGAATTAGACCCATTTTGCAATGTCTGTATTTAGGAAATTTGTAATTGCTGACCATGTCTATTTGTTTGGTGTCATTATGTCACCTCCACTCGCACATCAATATAAAAGTAATCAATAAACAATTCAAATTTCCCAAAGAACAAGGAGTCTCTCAGTCTCCCCAACTACATACCTGATGTCTTTCATGTATATGACCTCTATGACCTGTGACCTATGACCTCATGAGCCCCAAATCTAATCAGATCATTTTTCCCTCCCATATGCATACATGACACACAAGTTTGAAGTTCATCCGTCAAATCGTTTTTATGCAACTTTCATGACCTTTATGACCTATGACCTTTGACCTTGTGAGACCCAAATCTAATCAGATCCTCGTCTTTCCCATATGCGTACATGATTCAAGTTTGAAGTTGATTCATCAAATGGTTCTTAAGTAATCATGAGAGCATGCATGGAAACAAAACAATGTTTCATTCATAGAGGAATAAAAATAGTGTCAAAACAGGCCAAACTCGTGCAGGGGTTCGGAAGCACTGTCTATTGTTTAAAGGATGTGAGAAACATCTACAAGTCAGAGATTTCACCCATTTAAAAATTCTCCTGCATTCAAAAAGAATGAATGGAAACAGTTTTGATCCCCACACAGGTTTGGTGAACTTTTTGAGTAAGGAAAGGGATGTTGGATGTTGCCAATTTTTTCAACATTCCCATCCTTTACAAAATGTATGTATGCTTGTGATGACATGACTCTATAATCCATAACAGGAAGTTTCTGTAAATCCTATTTCGTTTGACTCATACTATTCATGATATTAATGATTTTTAAAAAGTAAGATTATTTTCATTCTTCAGGCTGAAAATGGATATCCTTTGGATATCCCCTTGAAAAGAGGAAAATTCTTTCAGTGTTTAGGGTTTTTCCTGTAAGATCTTATGCATGAAACTAATGCAATATGAAATGAAGACAATGAAAATCCACATTAATTTTTTTCCCCTATGACAGATATGTTGCAAATATAAAAAAGTATGAAAGCATCTAAGACAAAATAAATGTTATAATACATTTGACCCCGAGTTACCTGAGTGCCTCAGGAAATTTCTAGAGATTGCATCTGCCAAACTCAAAGCTGTACCACCTGCCAATCTTGTCAGTAGCTCCTCAAGCTTGGCCTTTCCCCTTTTCATTTTTCCTTCTCAGACGTACTCGTTGCTTACTGCTGTCTGTTAACAAGTACAATGACAAAATAGTAATACATAGTATCAAAGTAGTAATACTTTTTACGAATGCATTGTGTAGAATGATATTCATTTCTACAGTATAAGCACAGTGCAACCTGTATCATTTTTATTGACCAAAACAATAAGAGGCCTTTCTTAAACTTATCTACATAGCCAACTATCTATATATCGGTCAGGGTTGTAATAAAAAACATTTTCATTAAAAAAAAAGTTTTAAAACGTTTTTTAATGGGTTTTTTTATGGCTCGGTGCTTTCAATTTTTTTATGGCTCGGTGCTTTCAATCAGAATTTTTTCCCCCAGGGGGATGTGTCTCATTGAGGCTTGTACATCATTTGTGTAAACAAAAATGTAGGAAAAGGGTCATTTTTAAGCACCAGGCGGGGAACCCAGGGATCCACTTTAGGGTATCAAAAACAGCAAAAATCAGAAAAAAGGGTATCAAATTCCCTAGTGCTGGAACCCGAAAAGGGTAGGAAATTGGATAGACCCTGACGATGGAATGAAAATATGACAAATCAATCGCTGTTATTGTGTGAAGAAAAGAAAAAATACCTCTCTTTTAATGAGAACATTCTTTAATGTGTTTACAAGTACGTTTTTTTTTACTTGAAAAACAGGGAAAAACATCTAGTTGAAGATATCTCTGCTTAGGGTATATAAAAACAATGCAAGATACCCTCAAATGGGTATGAAATATTGCACCTTTAAAAGGGGTACCCAATGCTGAAACAATGTTAGTTCATTTAAAAGAGCGCTGTGACCAAGTTTCAAATGGGTACCCACTTTGACGTTAAAATGGTGTAAAAGTGGGTACCTTGTCGCGCAATTCTAGCACAATGCGCGCAACGCATAATACATATTGTACAGTCTAGCACCTAGCACAACTGCAATGCGCGAAGCAGGGTACCCACTTTGACGTCATACCCCATCCCCAATTTTGTTGTCAACTCTTGACTTTTTATGAGAAAATTAGCCAAAATGCACTGATTTCGATTGAAAATCATCAAATTTCTAATGTTATTCCTCTTATAATTCCATTCTCGATCATATAAAAAAAAGGTTTACCATTGTGTAATCACTTTAAAGATATATAGGCCTAGGCCTTCTGTTGGGGGGGGGGGGGGTTGTTGCAATATCGCACCCCCCCCCCCCCATCAGAAGGCCAAAATATCTATTTATATACTCTCACATACACTATCATATTGTGCTTAAAATTAGATTTATGTAAATAACCTGAAAAGATTAATTTCTTTTACCTGTATTTATAATGTAACCCGAGTGTGGAAGTATGCATATAACAAGAGACTTGCCAACATTGTACCTACACAAATGTCAATACATGGGGCAACAATGAATTTTCAAAGCAACTGGTTTGTTTAAGTTTTTAAAGGTGAAGAAATAAAATATCATCTTTGGTTTTAACATATTTTGTAAACATTATAGTGACAATCAACATACTTCAAAATACAGTTCGATGAATTTGCACCTGGGGGTAAAAAACAAGGTCAAAATAAAGGTCAAGAGGTTATGACCTTTTAGATTGTGCCAGCACTCATTTTGATGCATTTTTTGGATTTCTTTCTGAATTTCCTTGTCAATGGTACCAGTTTCATGAAAATTGGTCATCCAGTTCTGGCACAATAGCTGTTTGAAAGTTGGGGGTCATGCCTATTTTTGCCAAAATGAAAAAAAAAGGGCGGGCCGTAGCACGGGGACCGACGGGCCGTTTCCAGTAATTCTATTTGTTTCATCCATGACACATGTTGAATTTTATGTGTACCAAATTTGAACACATTCTGAGAAAGTAGGGTGTAACCCATTTGGTGAATCCGGATGGAATGACCCACCTACATGTACCTTCTTAGTGATATTGCCGCTTGATTAATTTCCATGTCAATAGCGCGACCTCCGACATCTTACACCTGCTGGTCTCGCCACAGGCTCTAGGCGCGATCAGCGAAGAGCGGTAGACGCAGTGCGCACTCTCGCACGTATTTGGCGACCGGTGATACATGCGAGAGTGTGCGCTGTATACATAGAGATCTTATATATTGACACTAGAGGGCGTACATGTACCCCCCGCATTACTGTGACGAATTGATCAGGCCGTCCACCATCTTAATCCCGGCAAAAATCAACATAACCAGGTATGGGCTATAGGGGCTTAGCTTTGCAGCTGTATCATTACAAGGTGGATAAAGGCACCATTTTGGCACAAAACTTCCTTATGGACTAAATTTTATATTTTTGGAAGTGTACGTGTAACCACGCAAACCGATGTTGGAGTCAGGGGCAGGGGCAGGGAGGGGGTGACCCCTTAAGATGCTTAAATGTACATTGTTTGCAATTGGGTGAGCTTTACGATGGAATATAGGCACAAGTTGAGAAGTGAGAAATTTTCAGACAGGGTCTAGAAGATACAAATGTGTCCCTCCCTGGAAGGGGGGGGGGGCTAAGGGTGAAACACTAAAGTGCCCCTTTGATAATAAATATGAACAATTTCCTGCCTATATGAGTAATGGATAGTTAGATTTTAACCAAATTTGGTTGGAATCATTCCTAACCAGAAAGAATTACCAAATCTGTTAAGTGCCTAGTGAGAAATGTGTTTGTTGGGGCAGCACTATCCGAACGTGCTCATGGGGCAGAAATAGAAGTGAATTTTTTTTTTCAATGAGAAGCAGCTGGATTTTGGCCAAACGTGGTAGGAATCATCCTTCTGCAAACGGAAATTATAATTGTTCATAATCTGATTGTACTTTCACAACCTATTGATAAATATAATTTGTCATTTTTAGCAACAGGGGCACTTATATACAAATTTTGTCTCTAGGCCCAAGCCCCTTTGCCTATTCCCTCAGTGAGGTATACATGTAAGCACGCCTACCCAATTCGAACAACTTTAAACTTCCACTGCTTGGGGAAACATTCATTAAACAAAATTTAGGAAAATTGAAATTGTGCATTATTATATTGAGAAGCCATAAAATGTGCATATATTTCTAATGCCCCATGGGCACTTTCGGTGCTACCCCTACCCTTTCACTCAGAAGTGAATCGCATGCATCTGAACAACTTCCATGCCCTCATATTAAATATGATTCCATTATTTCATTAAAATAGTTCCATACTCAGGGGACTTGCATTGTACAAATATGTGTGTATTTTAACCAAAGGGGCACTTTGGGGTGTTTCCCATGATGCCACCTATTTTTTTTCGGGGGGGGGAGGAACTCTTGTAAATAAATCGTTCCCATTTAAAAAAATATATCAAATCAATTATATTTTTGCCACTCCCTAAACTCACATACATGCAATACATTTCAGCATCCTAGGAAGGGTCATCCTCTCCATGCCAACCCCCCCCCCCCCCCTGCATCTACCCTAAAATGACAAGGAGATCACATTATAAAACATGAATATATTTGGTCATATGACTTTTAAATTGTATACAACGTTAAACAGAGGAAAATGGTAAAGTAATTGCAGAGAAATTGACATGCATGTATCTCAACTCGCTCCCATATACATGTAGGCTAACATGCTATAATCCGGGCAGAATCGGAGTGTTTGCCCGGATAAAGATGGCAGCCTGTCTGCTCTATTGCGCAGAGCAGCAGTGCACGTGCAAATTATGCGTAGTGAGTGCTCTAGTGTCAATATATAGAATCTCTATGGCTGCATGTAACGCTCTTCGCCGATCGCGGCTAGCACCTGTGGCGAGATTAGAAGGTGTAAGATGTCAGAGGTCATGCTATTGACATGGAAATTAATCAAGCAGTGATATCGCTAAGGTACATTGTAGGTACTTGTATCAATCAAAAGTCAATATTTTGAGTTTGAAAAATAAATTTTAGATTCTGATATCACAGTTAGATTTTCTAATCCACTGGTGAATTCCGAAGGTGGTTTGCAGTGCTAGCCGGGCAGCGAATTTTTTTTCCGTACATGGAAACGCAAATCCTCCTTGTGCACATGTGCGTGGACTTGATTTCTTGCTGCACCTTTCCATAGGCAATCCACGCAATCCCATAGACTGTCACATACGACTCATTGACGATTGTTATTAGTCTTCGCGCGCAGACCCTATCGCTGATACTTGTTGTGTTCGCGCAGGCACTGATTTTTCTCTCCTCCAATAATGCTCATTCTTTCTCTCTCTCTCTCTCTCTCTCTCTCTCCAATGTGCTCGCACTCTCTCTGTCACTCTGTCTTAGTACTACTAGTACTTATTTCAAATGTTCTGCTGAGGGCCAGAAAGCCATTAACTAAAAGCACAACAAATGCTCTTAATTCTGACTGTCAACCAACTATGAGATGTTGCTTTGGGGTATATAGTGGTACATAGTGGGGGGAGTCTAACGCTGGAAAATTATCGAGTCAAAATACTAAATGTATAGTTGAAAATATAATTGTATTTCCAAGTGTAAGGAACAGGTATCCATCACACCACCAGAAACATACAGGCCTTTAACAAAAAACAAACAACAACAACAGCTTAAACAACAAAGAAAGAGGATGGCAGCTCAGAAAGTACCTCTTCTCTGCCAAAGCAGAATATAAGATTAATCAGGCAGCTTAAGATTGCAATCGGTTGCATATCTCCACATCATTTTCATATTTATTTAATTAAAAATGATGCTTTCTCTTATTTTCGCTTATAAAAGTGCAACCACACACACAACAATGACTACACATTAAATGTAGGCCAGTAATATAGGCCTACATAACAAAAAGGTATATTAGAAAGAAAATCTCAGGGTTGCATTTTACACCGACTGTTTTGGGCAATGAAGAATATGAAATGTACAGTGCAGTTATAATATAATCGTTAAAGGGTCTGTTTTTTTATATCTTTTAAATTCAACTGTAACAGGAAAAATCATACTGATGATATTAAAAAAATAATGTATACAAAACGATGACTAATTACCAACCTACTACTACCACCAACACCACCACCACTACCACTACTACTACTACTACTACTACTACTACTACCACTACTACTGCTACCACTACTATACTACCACTACTACTACCACTACTACTACCACTACTGCTGCTACCACTACTGCTACTACTACTACTACTACCACTACTACTACTACTACTACTACTACTACTACCACTACTACTGCTACTACTACTACTACTACTACTACTACTACTACCACTACTACTACCACTACTGCTGCTACCACTACTGCTACTACTACTACTACTACAGGGTAATATGACTATACTACTGCTAATAAAGCTACAACAGGCTACTACTACTGTGACTATTACTACTACTTCTACTACTAATGCTGCTGCTGCTACTACTATACTACTACTACTACTACTACTACTACTACTACTACTATATACCATAGCATACAGATCTAACATATCTCACAAGCAGGTGTTTATTTATAAAATTTGGCCTGGAGGAAAAGCATATTTAAATTGTCAAAATCATATTTATTCATTTCCAAAACAAGTAGGCCTACAATGACATTTGCATGATATAATAATGCAAACAATATTAGTTTAACATATATACACTATACCATTGTATATGTTTTACTTTGTGAATGAACATAAATGATAAGAATGAATTATTCAATTTTTCATTTTTCGTATTAGATGAAATATGAAATATCAACTAAAATTTAGGGAAATTTGGATGTCACGTCACTTTCTTCCTTATGTCAAAGCAGCGCAGAAGGGCAGACCCCAAAAGGCCTATAACCTGAGTAAACAAAGAATTGTAGATAGACCTACACAGACATTAAAATTAAACAAAGAATTTTGCTTAGTGCTCGAAGCCCCCCCCCCCTAAAAAGTAGGTACATAGGCTTAGATCTATAATAAAGTATAACTCTGCTGCCATTTATTGTAGACAAATTTAACAGTATAGGGCCACTCTACCCACGCTGAGTTTTTTTCTTCTTTTCCTTCTTTTTTTTTTTTTTGTAGTTTTTCTTTTTGGTATGTAGTAATTATTCTTCCAAACTTTGGTGTTCAGTGCCACACAATCCAGAGGATAATTTATAGCAGTTTGGAGGATACTATTTTTTTTAGTACTGCAGGTGATTATAAAGAATTAGTAAGTCGAAAACATTCTTTTAATACAAGTTACAACTCTAAGATAGGCTATGCCAATAACATTTGTTGGTATGTGCTAGTAGAAGTAGTAGTAGTAGTATAGTAGCAGCAGCAGTAGCAGCAGAAGTAGTAGTAGTAGTAGTGTAGCAGTAGTGGCAGAAGTAGCCTAGTGCTGTAGCCTTAATAGTAGTGGTAGCAGTAGCAGTAGTAGCAGTAGTAGCAGTAGTAGCAGTAGTAGCAGTAGTAGCAGTAGTAGCAGTAGTAGCAGTAGTAGCAGTAGTAGCAGTAGTAGCAGTAGTAGCAGTAGTAGTAGTATAGTAGTAGCCTAGTAGTAGAAGTAGTAGCAGTAGTAGCAGTAGTAGTAGTAGTAGTAGTAGCAGTAGTAGTAGTAGTAGCAGTAGCAGTAGTAGCAGTAGTAGCAGTAGTAGCAGTAGTATAGTAGTAGTAGTAGTAGTAGTAGTAGTAGTAGTAGCAGTAGTGGTAGTAGCAGTAGTAGTGGTAGTAGTATAGTAGTAGCCTAGTAATAGTAGTAGTAGTAGTAGTAGTAGTAGTAGTAGTAGTAGTAGTAGCAGTAGTAGTAGTAGTAGCAGTAGTAGCAGTAGCGGTAGTAGCATTAGTAGTGGCAGTATAGTAGCAGTAGTAGCAGTAGCAGTAGTAGCAGTAGTAGTAGTATTGTAGTATTGTAGTAGCAGTAGTAGCAGTAGTAGCAGTAGCAGTAGTAGCAGTAGTAGCAGTAGTAGCAGTAGTTTTAGCAGTAGTAGCAGTAGTAGCAGTAGTAGTACTAGTAGTAATAGTGGTGGTGGTAGTGGTGGTGGTAGTACTAGTTGTAGTAGTGGTAGTAGTGGTACTAGCAGTAGTACAGTAGTAGACTTGTAGTAGTAGTAGTAGTAGTAGTAGTGGTAGTAGTAGTGGTAGTAGTAGTGGTAGTAGTAGTAGTAGTAGTAGTAGTATAGGTAGTTAGTTAGTTATTATTTTGTATGCATTTTTTATAATATCATCAGTACAATCTTTTTCTATTTTAGTTGAATTGAAAAGATTAAAAAAAAACCAGACACTTTAACGTTTATATTATAACGGTTGCGGTTACCGCAATGTACATTTTATTATCATTATTATTATTACCTATCATTTATACTGCGTTTTTCCCATAAGGCCCAAAGCGCTTACAATAAGTCAAACAGTGCAAATACATGTAATTATAATTACGAAATTAATCATATGGAAATCCTAAACTACAAACTGCAAAAAAGATGGGATTTCAATGCCTTTCTGAATATTGTAATTGATGGAGAGACTAATTGTGAGTGGCAAATCATTTCAGTGTTTTGAAGCTGACACAGTAAATGTCCTATCACCAGCTAATGTACGAGTAACTGAATGTGCAAGATGAAGAGGATCACTGGCTGACCTCAGTGCTCTGGTGGGTGTGTATAAATTCAAACAACTACCCAAATACTTTGGACACAAACACAAGTAATTTGAAAATTATTCTTTGTTTCAAAGGAAGCCAGTGCAATGAACTCAAAAGTGGTTGAGAAGGATGATCCCTGGAAACCTATAACACTAATCGTGCTGCCCAATTCTGCAGCCATTGAACACGAAGCAATTGATTAGTGTTTCATGTTCTTCATTGTCAAAAACACTCAGTCGATGTAAAATACAACTCTTAGATTGCCCTTCTAATATACGTTTTTGTTATGCAGGCATATATTACTGGCTTACATTTAATGTGTAGCGTGTGTGGTGTTTGTGGTTGTACTTTTATAAACGAAAATTAGAGAAAACATAATTTTTAATGAAATGAATATGAAACTGATGTGCAGATATGCAACCGATTGCAATCTTAAGCTGCCTGAATAATCTTATATTTGGCTTTGGCAGAGAAGAGGTACGAAACTTTCTGAGCTGCCATCCTCATTCTTTATTGTTTAAGCTTTTGTTGTTGTTTTTTTGTTGTTGTTGTTAAAGGCCTGTATGTTTCTAATGATGTGATGGATACCTGTTCCTTACACTTGGAAATACAATTATATTTTCAACTATACATTTAGTATTTTGACTCGATACTTTTCCAGCGGTAGACTCCCCTCACGTACAAGCAACATCGATCTCATAGTTGGTTGAGAGCCAGAAGGGCATTTGCTGTGCTTTTAGTAAATGGCTTTATGGCCCTCAGCAGAACATTTGAAATAAGTACTAGTAGTACTAATACAGAGTGACAGGGAGAGTGCAAGCACATTGGAGAGAGAGAGAGAGAGAGAGAGAAAGAATGAGCATTATTGGGGAAGGAGATAAAATCAGTGCCTGCGCGAACGCAACAAGTATCACTGATAGGGTCTGCGCGAGAAGACTACAAACCATCGTCAATGAGTCGTACGTGACAGTCTATGGGATTGCGTAGATTGCCTATGGAAAGGTCCAGCAAGAAATAAGTCCACACACATGCGCACAAGGAGGATTTGCGTTTCCATGTACGGAAAAAAAAATCGCAGCCGGGCATGTGAAAGTGTGATTTGGAGGCATAATATTTATGGCAGTGTATACAGCCACAGGCGTGTGTCTTTACCTTACGGCCACACGCGTGTGGTTGTATCCACAGCATCGACATGAGGATACAGCCACACTCAACTGAATTCCCACTTATACATGCGCCGCTGCAGCTATCGCTAGTGTGCACTGCACTGCACAAGCAATGTGTATTCATGCGATGGTATGTGCTGCGACTTGGGTCGTCACGAAGGTTTTATCTCTCGATTTCACTTATTATACAAACAATATTTTCACTTCATTCTCACCTTGTCAGCAAGCAGGCGACAATATAGTACAATATTGTTTGTATTTCAGTGAATTTCAAGAGATAAAACCTTCGTGACGATCCAAGTTCTGGGGTTTGGCAACACAGACACATGGCTTGTGCGTGCATACATACACACTAGCGATAGCTGTAGCGGCGCATAAAGTGGGAATTCAGTTGAGTGTGGCTGTATCCTCATGTCGATGCTGTGGATACAACCACACGCGTGTGGCCGTAAGGTAAAGACACACGCGTGTGGCTGTATACACTGCCCACATTTATTGTTTTCATTGGCCTACACTCATCAAATAAATATAGTAGCTATCTAGCTAATCTCTCCCTCTCCCTGTCTTTGGGTGGCTGTCGCAAAATTGGAAAAGGAAGTCTTCCAGAGAGCCTCGGGGCACTGCCGGAATGATGCTGGTAAGTAAATTCAAAACTTTTCTCCTCTGTTATCATGGTTATAGCAGCTCTAAAATTCTAAGTGAATTTATTTCGCGTTCATGTCGGCAATTAGTTTCTCTATTCAAAACACCGTTTTGACCTAGCCTATGGTCATGACAGTAGTAGTCCTTTTGCGACAGCCATTCAAATTTAGGGATATGACTTGGAATGATATAGATTCTAGAGTCTAGAGTTTATAATAGAGACCCATCACTTTCCATGCTCATGTCTGAAAAGTTAAGAATAGAAATGAATCCAGGTAGATCTATAAATGAATAAAGTGCAGCGACTGCCTCGTCAGCTGCTTGTTGCGCAGTGGTTTAAAGCACTGTCAGAACTCGATTACCAGTCATGCTAATGTTAATCTAGACCGAAGTGTTCTGTCTCTAACAGTCGTCGTTAGCCTCGTATTTTGGTAGGGTCGGCACTCCTCCTTTATAGAGACAGAAGCGCCCTAATGCGATGTCCATGCAATCTCATTGTGCTGGGGCAGCGCAATGAAAAACTCTCTCAAATTAATGCTTGTCACATTTTTTCATGGATTTCACATGTATCATAATACGGTATATAGTATACAGTTTACCAATGTTTAGTCTTGTTTCTTCTCACTCATCATTTTCAGGTGAATTCAGGGTCCTAACGTTAGGTCCTCTCGGTTGAAAATCTTGCCGCAGCCAACCTCTATCTCTAGCTCTATTCGCGCTCGCCTCCGCGCTTTTCGCAGGGAGCCAGAGATCAGCGAATTTGCGACTCGCATTTCAACCGGCCGTATTCAAACGATCGACCACGTACGTACGTTTGGGCATATACGTACGAACGATGTTTTTGTTGTTGTTGTTTCGTATTGGTAGCTCGTTGATATGATTGTACGGTTGAAATGCGAGTCGCAAATTCGCTGATCTCCGGCTCACTGCGAAAAGCGCGGAGGCGAGCGCGAACAGAGCTAGAGATAGAGGTTGGCTGCGGCAAGATTTTCAACCGAGAGGACCTAACGTTAGGACCCTGAATTCACCTGAAAATGATGAGTGAGAAGAAACAAGACTACACATTGGTAAACTGTATACTATATACCGTATTATGATACATGTAAAATCCATGAAAAAATGTGACAAGCATTAATTTGAGAGAGTTTTTCATTGCGCTGCCCCAGCACAATGAGATTGCATGGACATCGCATTAGGGCGCTTCTGTCTCTATAAAGGAGGAGTGCCAACCCTACCAAAATACGAGGCTAACGACGACTGTTAGAGACAGAACACTTCGGTCTAATGTTAATCGTGGCCAAGGTTCGAATCCCTGTGACGCTGACTATTTTTTTGTCGTTATGAAATTGTTGGTAATGCCAAATGGCGTTTATTCCTTTGACAAAACAGTTAAAGTGTGATGAATATTCTTCAATCAGGTCGCTGACAGTTGATCTCCGCTGTCATCCTCACTTCAGAGTCGCCTCAATAGTGCCTACCAGAGACTTCTTGAGAGTCTCCTGACTAGCCTACTGAGTACGGGTACGGGTGGGCCATTCTACAGCCAGTGTAGGCATGGGAGGCGGTGTACATGTATGATGTAGCTTTGCCTTTGGCTCTGCCTGGCTTTGGTTTGCATTCCATTGCTTTGCTATTATAATACTAGGTCTAATGCTGGATCATGCTAAATGTTAGACCTACCTTACTCCTTAGCCTTTTCTTTTCCTTCAATCCGCGCTGTATTTGTACTAGAGCTGTCAATCTGCTGATTTCTATCTTGGTTGGATTTAGTAGTTTGGCTGGATTCATGTCGATGCGGACGTCAGCCGGATCGGACGGACGACGGCGGCGCGGCGTAGCTAGCTAGCTATCTGCGTGGAACTGAACCAAAAAACCTAGCACGTTACGCAATTACGAATCAGAGCGCTGGGGATATAGGCTACATACCAGATACGATGTTAATTTTTAATTATGAAATTAAAGTATGCATTCATGGGGCCTAGATAGCACGGAACTGATGGAAAAGAATGTAATGTTTTACAATAAAATTCATTTGTCATAAATAGCTGATAAGAATGTGTGATTAATTACTATTTTCATTTCAAATATTCAAGTCACATCTGATAAATAGACTACTAGTATCTAGTATTTGGCGGTAATACGGCCGGGGGGGGGGGGAAATATGGACGATGACTTTTACATTGCAATATGTCTTGTATAGGTATCTCGGTATCTCAGATAAATATAGGCCCTGCTAAGCGCCCGTCAAACCAAAAATCAAAATACGGCACCCAATCAACCTGGCAGGTTCATGCATACTTCATGCCCTACAACTCGTTGGGAGTCTATTCGAATGGGGTGCAATGGTGGGGGGGGGGGGGATGAATTACAATCGCACTACTGAAGCCTGAAGTTAGCCACCTTTTACGTACATAATTTTTAGACAACGCGGCCGCCAGATGGCGACATTTTATTCAACCTGCTATTTCAGGCCATATACCTGTTATAAGACCGTTTGTACATTAGGTATATTGCCTGATTTAAGAAGGAGACCAGGTTGTTCTATTTCTATCTGTATTCAGATTATGTGTAACAACTTTTCCTGACATAGCAATTTAGGCCCAATAAAATTAAATGATAGGCTGGTTTGCAAGCTCAGAGAAAATAATGGTTGCTATCCACTGATGGATAAAGGTTTCCTTTTCTGCCTGAACTTAAAGTGAAATTAAGTACAGATAATGCGGGCTATTTTGAGGGGGGGGGGCAGTTCTTCATTCTCATAAATCTTTGCAGTAAACCAAACTCCTGCTTTTCAATTCTTTTTCCTTTCTTATATGGGAACCAATCTACCAGCAATCCTTGAAAATAACATGGAGTGTTCACAGCCACATTTTTTGTGCCTAGGGGAGGACAGAAGAGACCCGAAGCAGGCCGTTTTCATTCTTGAGGAAGATGCCATCCTTTGTCCATCCTTCATGAAAGGAGTGGATACATGTTTCAAATTAACTTATGTGCTTGCCATCCAGTATCAGTGGCAGTGTAGTAATACATGGGATTTCCTGCAAAATGTTATCTATGAGCTGGGAAAGGGTAAGGGGAGGGCGATGTCCGCATCGTCGGTGACAGAGTTGAAAAAAAAAAACTACCTGTCACCCATGATATAATGTAATTCAATCACTCCGGAGACGAGTCCTGTGGCTAGTTTTGGTATTTGAGGTGGGATATAAATCAAGTTTTAAATATGTCATTTGAAGCAGATTGTTGTCGGATGTCCTGATCGATACAGCACCATTTCACAATCGGGTGTCTTGAGCTCATTTACATACATGTATATTTAAACATTTAATTGCAAAATGCCTGAAAAAAGGAGTAATTGGTGGGTCTCGCTTCACTAATTCACTCTCACTACAATATTAAGGAATATCAAGACGGCTCTGCAAACTATATTCCCAGATCCGCGGCTAATAAATGTCATTTCACATTGAGACAGGTAAAAAAAACCCAGCCCTTATGAAAAGCAAAAATTACCCATTTAAAGTGCACTCCTATCATAATATGGTTTTGTACAGCCATACTGAAGACGTCTTACCCAATGTTTATATTTGCCATTTATCACGAATGATTGCAATGAAATGTTAAATGTTAATGTTTTAAAGAAGAAAAGATTCCAATAAAGTTGAATGTTCTTTAAGAAGGAAACAGATTAGTTGATTATTTATTAAAGGTATCGTTTCTCCAAGCAGTGGCATATTTTGAGGCAGTTGATATAGGGGGGGGGGCGAAATTTCAAAATACTCCCGCAAGAGGAGGCAAAATCCTCGACTCATTTTTGTGATTTCCTCCAGATAAGTCTGAACTTGACGAAATACAAATGTAGTGCCCAAAAATTGTACAATTTACTTTTTTTGGTACAAATTTAGGCTGAAATTGGTCGAAATTCCCCACCACCAGTACGCCCCTGCTTCCAAGATGGTGTCAAACATTTATTCCTGTTCCAATTTGATTCAGTTTGATCCTGGGGTAGGATCATAAGCTACATTTACATCCGATCAAGGATCATTATTTTGATCCGTTTCGGTATCATGTGACAAAAATATTTGATCCCTTTTCGGATCAAGCTTTTTGATCTGGAGTATTGGATCATTTTGATCCGGAAAGGGTAAGCTCATCTGACACTGGTTCCGGATCAACATTGATCCAATTCGTCTATTTGATCCGACTAAGGATCATTATTTTGATCCATTTCCGTATCATTTGACAGAAATAGTTGATCCCATTTCGGATCAATTTTTTTGATACGGATGATTGGATCATTTTGATCCAGAATGGGTAGGCTAATATGAGTAACCCGGTTCCGGATCAAAATTGGTCCTTTTTGTCTCATATTTGATCCTGGCTTTCTAAGAGTGTGAAGAAATCTACACAACCTAGGTGAAACCAAAAAATGTTACAACAATTAGAACATAATTCTTAATGAACTGATGAACCAAAATACAGTGGTGCTGCATCCGAGGGGTGTTGAAAATTACAAGCTTTTCTTTTTCAGAAATATTCTAACCATATTTTGCATATAAACGCACACACTAATCCCACCCACTGATAGACACAGAGCACGTTCAAATAAATTGGATATTGTACCAAGTTCTTTTCCTCTATACTTTTCTCACATTTTACTTTCAATTTCTCCTATTGTTCCTCATAACACCCCCCCCCCCCCCCCCCTCGGCCTCGTGGGCGTTCGGTCTCGCGGGCCCTCGGCCTTGCGGGCCTTCGGTCTCGCGGGCCCTCGGTCTCGTGGGCCTTCGGCGAAGTGGGCTGTCACCTCATAAGCGCATGCCCTGATAGCAGAGACTAGTAAAATTACTTCATGTTTACGTCTTTTTAGAGTCTTGTCAGACGTCTTTTTACGTCATACATTTACGTCTTTAAGACTTCATTCTGCAAGAGCACAAAACGCAAAAAAGACGTCATAGTTTTACGTCAATTTTACGTTATATTGGTAAAAAGACGTCTTTATAACGTCTTAACGTCTTTTCGACCCAAAAGAAGCTCCCAGACTGGTAAAAATCACGTCTTATTTTCACATCGCTTATAATGGCAGTCCTTCTTCTGCAAATAATCTTATTTTTGATTCAGTATTATGTTTAACTGAATTACGAAAAAAAAATGACAATTTATCATTTGTTTCGTAAATGATTATTACAAATACTTTGTGTTATGATTCAATGTAAAAATTCTTTTGTATTTCATTTCATGTATGTTATCTGAAAAAAAAATTGTACATAAATCAATGCAGAAGAAAAAAAATAAATCAAATCAAATCATATCAAAGTCCTTTCACGTTATGCCAAACGTCTTTTTAACGTCATTATTTTACCAATGGAAGGCGTCATAAAGATGTTTTAAAACGTCAAAGCTGGTTTAAAAGACATTTTAAAGTATATACAACATTATGGTGTTTTCTTTTGTTAATGTTCTTGCCTATAATCTATCGTCCCATTTTAACCCTCTACACCCTAACATCCTGCATCCTATACCTAAGTACTGATGCTGTGTATCGACATTATTATATATATATATGGATTGTAGTGTACTTGTAAAAACAGTTAGAAATTACAATTTTATTATGTATTTCTGAATAACCTGCCCATGACATTGACTGAATTGTATAGAACGTAATATTTGATGGAAGTACATTTTTCATCCGATCAATAGTCCAATCAGTGCATAAAATATTAAAATCAAATGTCATCTTTCTATTTCCACAAAGTATATTTGTCATGAATCACGATCGATTATTACTATCGGATCATGACGTTAATTGACGTAAAAACACGTCATGTTGTGGTCTTCAACTGAAAAAAAGTTGTTAAAAAGTGGGAATTAATTGATGTAAAAAACACGTCTTGCTCTGGTCTTAAAAAAGACGTAAAAAGCGGTAAATAATTTGTCGCTCTCACCATGAACCGTCCTCTCTGACTAAATTTCGCATTTTTATTTTTTTTTTCTCAGTTTTTTGCATTTTTCGCATGTACTCATGATTACCTACATCATGAGCATGAAAATGCGTGGTTACGTAATAGCAACACTATCATAAAGCGTCCTCTCAGCAATAACTAGGATTTTCCGTACCAAAAACCGTCCTCTCCATAACTGCGCGCAGTGTGCAAGCGCGCCATAGAGTTTTATACGGAGAAGCCTTCATGGCGCGCGCAGGACACTCGTGAAGAATCTGATGCAGTTTGTAGCTGTTGGATTTAGAGCTATTTATTAATCCTTTGATTTTCATTTTTAACGAAGTTGTGTGCATTTTACAAGCATTTGTAGGACATGCATGCATGGTCATAATTACATACTCAGGTTTCTAGTTTAAAGAAATGGTCAGTGAAATCAGCGTGCTTCTTGAATATTTCGCCTGAAAAACAGTGACTGGTGAATGCTGTGGTCATACAGCCGACATCTCAATTCCCATCTAAATTTTGAATGAATTTCAAATATAAGATAAACATTGTAAAAAAATTTAGAATACAGAAATTAAAGATCATAGGTGAGCCGTCCTGGGAAAAATGGGTATTATAGGTGAAATTTTGGATTTTGAGGGTTTTTTTATGCTCATAGGTGCTAGGACACATGTGCAATGTGTACATGAAATATTAAAGTCTAATTCATATGTTTCTTCTAGATATTGCCACTTGAAATGCCCCCTCCCCCTCTTCCCCCCCCCCCCCTCCATGCGCACGCAATTCGGCTGTTTCGGCCTGTTACCCCTATGAATCAGGCAAATAATGATTGTTTAATGTTGATGGAAGGGTGGAGGGATGCTGTGCAAGCAAATGTTGTGTCAGTCATTTCCTTGGTTTTAAAAGATTCATGCAAATTTAAATGCAAGCACGTGACATGCACACACACACACACACACACACACACACACACAAAACACACACACCTTAACCTGCACCCCACAAACATAATATGCACACAAAGGAAAACAGGTCTAACACATTCAGACATGCATAAACTTCTAGATGATATGAAATTGGGTTGTTAGCATATTAAAAAGTAACTTTCAGTGAAACCTTGGTCAATTTTGCTTAAAACAAGAACAAATGAAAGCATTGTAAATTCTGATGGGAGGGGGAGGTTAGGGTAATTTCATCATGAACTGTCAACATCAGATGCCATTGCTGACTTTGGTCTTCGTGATATTACCTCCTCTAACCATGCTAATCCTTACTCCTTCACCTCCTAGATATTTACTTTCAGATATTCGTATCTAATATGTGATCTCGCTCATTTCTGTTTCAATTCAAAAGTAAAAGAACAGAAACTAATGTGCGTACAACCCGGTTTTATGATTTATACAATGTGCAAATTATAAGTAGCAACAATCAGTACTTGTATATGGTAGATATTAGTTCTTCAACTATTTTCCCACACATTTCACAAATTGAGTGCATTACGAGCATTTTATACTGTATACATATATTTCATATCTGGAAGTAAAAGGGAATTTAGCAGTTTCTCTCCTCTGTTTTCCTTCTGCTAAAGTCAAGCAGTTATCTACCAACCCGGGGGGGGGGGGGAGAGATGTGCAAAAACTTTTGAAGAAACTTAAAAAAAATCGAAGAAACTCAACATAGCTGGTCATGAGGGCGCTTTTGCATTTTTAAAGTGAAATAAAAGGATTTTGGTGCACACCTTAGGTGTATTTTCAAAAAACAAAACAAAAACAAAAAAAAAATGTGGGGGGTGGGGGAACTTCCCCCTATGCATTAGACCATGCCATCTGGTCAAACTTTATCAATACTGGATAATAAACAAAATGTACTGTACCGGCCGCACAGAAACGCTGTTAGTAGCAGGTTTGTTAGCGCTAACAAGTCACTAACAAATCAGCCACTAACAACACGGGTAAAATGACCGCACAGAAAGCGCTGTTAGAGCGCTGTTAGAGTGCTGTTAGTGGATTTGAGCCATAGAGTTAGGTAAAATCAACGAACGTAGAGGGCGTCAACACTTTTCAGTGTTGACGCCCTCTACGTTCGTTGGGTAAAATCTATGATTTGTGCGCAGTAATCTATTTATAGATTGATGAATCTTGTTGATACAGCACTACACAGTGCATTGTTGTCTTCGTGAGTGACGGATTAACGAACCTTCGGAATAACGAGCTGTAACCTACATAAAGTAGAGGATGGGAGGTGGGGGGGGGGGGTATTGTGATCATGTATTACAAGTCACCGACCCGTTATATCCTCTGGAAATTTAGAAAAATATTGTTGAATATGGAGACATTAAAAAAATTAAATTAGATTTAAAAAGTTAAATCAAAATAATTTGCATCTAAGAAAATATAGGCATGCTCTAGAATCTATATGAAGTATGATACATTGTAGTCTGACCCCCCCCCCCCCCCCCCGAAGTATAGTTCGTCACCCGTAATTAATCCCACTAGTGTCGGCCGTGGCCGCTTTGTGTAAGAGGGGTCGTAGAGAACATGCACCACGTCCCGCTGTCGCGGAGGTCCAACCCTCTCCGCCCCAGTGGCAGAATGTTTATATTCAAGTCAGATTAACTTAGATAGATACTTTCAAATTAGAGCTAGACTAATAAGATTCAAAGAAATCCAATTCGACGTTAAATCAAGTTTAACTTTAGATCTATTACGTTGGGTTTATTTTCACTTCATATACGAGTTTAAAATCATATATCTAATGTAAGTTAGAGGAATGTAATTTATGAATATATACAACGGAATATCATTTCATGAACAATATTCATATTACGTTGTAAGAAATGACATGGCATGCAAGTATGTTGGTATATTTTGTGCTAAATCCTATCACTTTTCATAGATTATAGGTCTAGTAATGATAAATTTCCTAATTTTCAACAATTTATCCAATAAGCATGAAGAAGAACAAGAAAATTATCATATTAAGATTAAGATACTGTATCACAAAAACAATTTTGCAAGCCCACATCTCATCATTTTTCTTTTAGTTGGAAAGGGCTCTTCCCCGGGTTCTTCACTCATGATAGAGTATTTGGCAATGATGATTTTCATCATCACTGGCTTTAATGCTTATTATGTAGCCTATTACACTATTCAGTTACATTGACTGTACTTAAGATACGTAAGGTACACGGTTACTAACATAGGCGTCAGAAGCGGGGGGGGGGCAACTGCCTCCCATCATTCGAAAGGGGGGGGGGGTCGATTTTTGCCCCCAAGGGCCCCCCTCGGAAGAAAAAAGGGAAATAAAATGGGATCATATACCATATACAACCATGTAAAATGAGCATACTGACATGATTAGTGCTCTAAAATGGAAGCTTTCATTCAAAAATCAAAATTTTCTTACTTGGTCACTACGCAGCCTCGTATAATAATTAGAAGCAACGTTTCTCATTATTTAGAAATTATTTCTGTCATCTGTGAAAAAGGGGCAGATGCTTGCTTTATTCCGGGGATTATTCCCCCCCCCCCTTCCTCCTCAGTATCCTCATATATTGACATAAGGGGGCCCGTATTTTTTTTCATATTTGGGCAATGCCGGAATATGAAATTTCTGTAAATTTTCACCACCAAAATTGTAAAAAATTTGCCCGCTCGTTTCGCTCGCGCGAAAGTTGTGAAACTGAATAGTTGATTTTCGTTCAGAGGGTGTCAGCCCCAAAAATTTAACAGTATGCCATGCATAATCCTCCCATTGCCATGCCCGATCTTCTGAGTCTCTTACGCCATCCTAACATGCTAGAAGCGGTGAAAAATAATCATGTTTCAAGTACGTATGATGAGAGAAAGCTGGGACCCTTCCGGCACGCCTGGTTACTCACCGTAGTGTTCTTTCCAATGCAGGGCCTACATGTCAAAAAGGTCTTCAAACACTGCTTTGGAAAACCGATATTTCCTGAAAAAGTCATTTTCATTTTCTTCTTGAAAGCATCATATTCAAGCTGTGAAGTGCTCTAAATTACCATTTTCCGCTCTTCAAAACTTGAAAATTTTCTCACTCAGTCGCTGTTGGCTTCCTAGCTCACTATTAGTTTGTAATGTAAAGGTTCACTTCATGATCTGGTTTTAATCAATAGCTTTGCTCCATTAAGCGTTACCTGATTTTACAAAGATTTCTCTCTATATCAAGTGTAACAGAAAAAGGTTTATTGGGGCCACTAAAAGCATTGGCGTAAATGTGGGGGGGGGGATGGGGCTATATCCCCCCACTTTTTGGAGAGGGGGGATATATATGGCATGTACAAATATCCCCCTCACTTTTTAAAGGGGAAAATATATTTTGATTTATCAGTTAGTAAAAATTTGAATATCTATCATAAACGACCATCATATTTTAGAATTTCTATTTGAAAATGCGACTGAAAACCAGAAAAGGTGGTTATTTTTGGCTCGCCCACTTCGCTCGCTCATCATCTTCTATAATTTTTTTTTTCTAAAATGCAAATAAAAACAAAAAAGTGGCCATTTTTGGCTGGCTCGCTTCGCTCGCTCGTCATATTTCAGAATATTTATTCGAAAATGCAATTAAAACCAAATAAGCGGTTATTTTTTGTTTGCTAGCTCGCAACATTGACAAATGTGTGTAATAGGGGAAAAAATCGTCCAAAATTCAATTACACCCCCCCCCCCCCCACTCCTCAAACTCAAAGTGGATTTACGCCGGCGACTAAAACTCGAGCTTCACACTCGATTTTTCCATACACGCAAGAAAAAATATTGACTGCCCCTGCCCCCAACATTTTCTTTTGCCCTACATTTGCCCCCCCCCCCCCACTTTACAGTGGTGCCGCCACTGCTCCTCGTGGCTTTATCAGCTAAATCTATGTCGTCCCCTATACCTGCCACATTCTTAATTAGGTGTAGGTCTATTTTGAACCATTTTGAAGTACTTGGTACAAAACATGGGAGACAAGTTATAGCGCACGACAAGAAATTATTCACTAACATTGCCACTATAGGTGCCCTTAGCACTGTTAGTGAGTTGTTAAAACATTACCACTACTGTTAGCTTCTGTGCGGCCTTGAAATGTTAGGCTAACATCCTTGTTAGTGAATTCGACTAACATTACGCTTCTGTGCGGCCAAACCATCGCTATCGGTACTGTTAGTGCGCTGTTAGCGCTAACAACGTTTCTGTGCGGCCAGTACTGGTTTATTTCGTCGGTGTTCATCTCTGTACACATGAAGCAGAACTTTGTCTGTCACGCTGGTCTGACATTATCATACACCACACTTTAGCCAAGTGGAGATGGCATCCTCCTCTGATAGAGAAAAAGTAACTTTTTCTTTAATGTACTTCGTAGTATGGAACCGTTATAATTTTCCTTCCATCAAACACTAACAGAGTTTCCAACTGTTCCGTTTTCTCTGTCAGGCAGGAAGGGTGAGGTGAGAGGTCTGCCTTGTCCTCATCTAGGAATGGGCGGATCTCTTTCCACAGGTACCTTTTGCAGTCCGGGGAAAGTCTAGCTGCTGGCTTGAGTGGGGGCATCTGCAAAAATACTGGGTTGTTGGGAGAGTTCATCAGAAGGGAGAACCTCTCTTCTTTTATTCTGATGGATTTATTGGCTTTAAGCAATGATTGAAAATACCAAATGATTATTTTCCTAATATTATATCAAAATGTGACAAATATTAGTCTTGTCCTTTTTTTTTTTGATAACATACAAGTGAATGATTGACAATATAATAGACAACACAAACTTATTCATTTCTCCAATCAGAGTTTCCATTACAATTTTCATGTCATTTAGTTTTTAAATTGAAGGCCTCTGCTCAAATGGCGAAAGAAGGTGAAATTTAAGTAACATTATCAAAGTTTAAGGGTCATCATTTAAAAGGAAAAAAACAGGGGGTGGAAAAGCCAAGAACAATAAGATTGGGTGGAAAAGTGAATCATTAAAAAGAAGAAAAAAACACATTTCGTACATTTTTTTCTGTACCTACCAAAATGAAACCTAAGAAAATGGGACAAAATGTTGCACAGTTAAAGGCATGCTTTATCAGAACTGTGGGCCACAATGTACATGATGACTATTATTACTACTAGCCACACACTGTAAAAAACAGACATAATGTGTTTGTACCTGAAGAAGTGGTCTTTGCGAATCCCAGAGGCCTGAATTGAATTATGCCTTCAAGTACTGTTGCCACCTGCAGGTCGGTAATAAGGTTTCAGGCTGGACAGCCGTAGGTTCAAAGAATATATTCTGAAAGCACTGGACATAAATCATATCCAACAGGTTAATGTTGTCATTCTGTACAATGCATGCAATACACGACTGTGATGGTAACTGTAACATCATTTCTACATAAATTAATTGAAGTGGCAATAACAAGAATAGTCTTTTTATTGTCTTGATTTAGTTCAAACACATCTCATTACATTGCTTCAGTTTCATTTTGAACCTATACATCATCTTTCAAGATTAATAGTTTGTAACCTTTTTGTATTTAAAAAAAAATCACTTTTATATGCAACGCTCACTAATAAAAAAATAGAATTGGGGAAAGGCATAGTGTTGGTATAACCCACCTACCATAAAATTCCCCCTAACCTTTTCCCTAGAATTTATTATGCAGTAGTCACAAGAAATCTCCATAAAGCAATCAGAAGAATAGGCCTAGAGTCTACTTGTAGACAAACAGAATGTGTTCCCTTTTCAGTGTTTCAAGCATGTGTTGCTATTGTGTATAAATGGGAATAGGCCTACTGCTGTGTAGAAAAAAAAAAAATCACTGACCTACCTATTTAGTACCTAAGGCTAAAGCAGTCATCGGGTCCGGGCCTTCCATGGTTCTGAGTGCATTTTTCAGCAACAATGGTACAGTGCGATTTTAGCACTGACTGCACCAACACAGCAGCCCTGTGAATCCATGACATGTGTCTGCAATACAACAAAATAAAATGTGAAATTCATTTTAATATCAACATTTGCTGGAAAAAAAAATCGATTTACATGACCCTACATACATCTCAACCATTAACATGTAATGTAGATACATGTAAGTCTACACACGGGAAAAGGTAGGCTTAACGTTAGAAATATTTCTTGCAATGTTGGGAAGGTTTAATTCTGTTAAGATTTTGATTTTCGAATAATAAACTTAGTGAAAGGTCCAACTCAGCTATGCCTCACTAAACATAATTTCAGTCTTTTACTAATGTTGTATCTAATTTGGCCTAGACCAACTTAAAAGAAAAATGTACTGGTGTATAGCAGAGTACGAGAAAAAAGCCAATTCATACGACATCTCTATTCTACCGTTGAAATTTAACAGAAGTGAGTTAGAAAGTAAACAGGTTTCAAGAAAAAGAAAAGAATTATTCCACCTACCGACAAGCTAAACTAAGTTTTTTGTACAATACCCTCTGGCACTCAGGAATGAGTCCCATCTAACAGTTTCATGTCTGTCCTCTCACGAAAAGAAAGGACTTGCTCGGCAGGGTACCTGCGAGGTAGCTGCAACAGCTGACGGCAGGGCGAGCCGAGCCTGTCGGCTCGCCAGACATAAATCTAGAGCTGCAGGCTAGGCTAGAACTTTTTTGTTTTTCGTTTTTTGTTTTTAATTTGATATGCGAGTGGTTCGCACATCCCGTTTAGGTTACATTAATTTTGAAATTCCTGGCACTACTGTGAACCAGTTTTCATAAAAAGAAATCGAGCGACAGCACATCTAACTTACCTTCATGGGAGAGACTGAGAGAAATCACCCCCTTTCTGACTGAAATGTTCATGCAAATCCACACAAATTAAAAACAGGGAATTCCCGGACTAGCTCGGTCCACGTTTATTTTTATAGTGATCGTTGTTGTATCTGCGCTGCATTTCCCGCAACCATCTAGCTCAGCGCTCAGGCTCAGCTCAGGCCTGGCGAGCCAGAAAAAAAAAGTATGTGCATTAAATCGCGTCCTAGCCAATCACTTGCTTTTCAGCTACCGTCTGGTTTTTGCGTGACGTCTAACATATAGACAGTGAAATTTTTATTTGACGTTATTTTGACGTTATATATCTGCCATTGTGATGAGTTTCCAAATCAATTCTTTGCTGATTTCAATATCTGTGATTTTACTTATAGCTCGAAATGAAATCAATTTTACACATGTAAGAAGTAGTATATATGTTTCTCTCTTTACACTATGCACATTTTGAACATTTTGAGTTTAACTGTAGAAATTTATTCATATTAATTTTAACATCAGTTTAAAATTGGAAGTTATTTTAAATTAGAATAATACAATGATATCTATGTTCCAGTTAGAGTTAAAAAGCCGTTTTAGTATCAAATGCACATTGTAAAGAATTTGGAAATAATGATTAGAAAGAATCAAATATAAGAAAAACATTAACAATGACATTTTGATTTGAATAATGCAAAGTTACGTCCGCTGTTGTCATAAGTTGCCTAATGCTGCCTACTATATAATCACTTAAATAAAATGTCTTCTTTCATTAATAGAGATAAAGGTATTGATCTATACAGCTCATGGAGGACCACTTGCTGATTAGAATCATTGATTTCTTTTATCTACATTATTTTCGACGAAAAATATATAACGATTTTTTTTTAGATAATGCGAATGTCTACTTCTTATCGTGAGTACATTTTGAAATGAAATGTATCTGACTCATGTTAATTTCGAACATTTCGAAAGTAACTATGAAAATGAAATGTTTAGATGAGTTGAAAGTGATTAATATTTTTTTCTATCTCGTTAGTGACTAATATGAATTTACTATTTGTTATATTATCTTTAAAGTAGGCGCTGTATAAATACTTTGTTGCGCATTAAGCTGGATATTTTGTTAACTCTTTTCATGAAATGACATTGATGATAAAACTCATTCTTGATATCTTAAGTTTAAATCCCCTCAAAAATTTACTGAGACCTCCAAATAGTCATAGAGGTTATTCAGTAAAAAAAAAAGAAAAATCCTGAAAGCATATGAATTCATCTATCAAGAATACATCATTATGTTTCACATTTTTCAAGAAAAAATCTGAGAAATATAATCCCAAGTTTATGAACAACAGTGTATATTTCAATTAGGCCCTTAATACAACCCCCTAAATTTTGAACTGTTGAAAGGGGAGTGAGAGTAATAAATGAGAATCAATGTAAAATGTAGAAAAAAATATTCCAAATATATAATTCATTCGGAAATATGGAATTTTTAACAAAAAGGGGGAGCGGTGTGAGTACAGGGATATCAGTATATAAAGAACATATAATAGAAAAGACAAACAGATACAAAACAATGAATTATATACAAACGAGAACTCATTGTTCTTTAGTTTGTTTCGCTCAGATGGGAAAATTTTAACCTTTCGCATAACGTGGGAAAGTTTGCCCTCTTTAAAGAATGATCTCATAAGGCTCTAGCTATTTAACAGTCCTCATGCAAGAAGAAGGGTTTAGTCAGTTATATCTATTATCCGATTCGAACTTATTATGTTAGAACTATAATCCAAACAACGGAAATATTTCATAGGGTCCTACATGTATGCAAATTCATTTAGCGAGTGAAAAGTCAGCAAAGCCAGATGGGGCATTTATCTGTTCAACAAACAATCCTCTTCGAGACAGTAGACAAACCTACTAACAAAATTGATGCTGAACGTATAAGAACAGTGTTGTCCAATACTCTGAACAAATTATTGTTTATTTTTTTCGGTCAAGAAACGCTTTAATACATATAATTTAAAAAGCAGTCGAAGTTTCTGGGAGATTTTTTTTTTAGCTTCCATTTAATTTGTACACTGCTGGATGAGAGCGGATGGTTCGTGGTGACATATCCCATTGCTATCCCACACTTCATCTTCACTACGAACCGTCCTCTCTGGCCAAAGATTCCATTCAGTTTGTACGCTATCTGGTTGCGCGTAATGAGAGCGGATAGGATAATGGAAAAATGTATGCTGAGTGAGAACAAATATGTCATGGAACACTCTAATCACAATTGGTCAGATCTATCACCCGTTAAACTGTTTGAAAACTTGAATTAGAACTGTGATGTCTTTAAAATCACGATTCGCCCAAAGAGTCTCATCTGCTTCCATTCAATTTGTACACTTTTGGATTGCGCGCATTTAGAGCGGACGGTTCGTGGTGAAGTCGTGAAGCGTGGTGAAATCGTGAAGCGCGATTACGCATTTCATCTTTCCCAAGAACCGTCCTCTCTGTTTACCAGTGTCGTAGACAGGTTCTTACACCTGGGGATGATTTGCCGTTTAAGATAAATCGAGGATCAATTTCGTATACAGATACACACCCACACTCACACACAAACACACACCCTCACACATACACCCGAATGCACAGCATCGGCGTAAATCCACTTTGAGGAGGGGGGGGGGGGTGATCGACTTTTTTGCCGATTTTTTTTCTGTCAAACTCACGCTTAAGTATAAACACACGCCCTGGCCCACCTGCACAGACCCCCTTACACACATTTTGATGATAATCTTGTGAGCTCGCGAAGCGAGCGAGCCATAACACCTTTTTTTCTGATTTTCACTCCCATTTTCAAACAAAAATTCTAAAATATGATGAGCGAGCGAAGCGAGCCAAAAATAAGCGCCTCTCTTTTTTTAAATCACATTTTCAAATAGAAATTCTAAAATATGATGGTTGTTTATCACAGAATATTAAAAATTGTATTAACTGATTAATTCAAATATCATTTCTTCCTTAAAAATTGAAAAAGTGGAGGGGGGGATATTTGTACACGCCATACCCCTCTCAAAAAAGTGGGGGGGGGGGGGGGATATATCCCCCATCCCCCCAGGATTTACGCCAATGATGCACAGACATAAATAGAATATATACGCACCGTGACAAACGAATATAGAATATGGACTGACACACATTATTAAATAGCATTACGCTATTTATTTATTTGTTTTTTAATTTTGTTGTTACACCACTTCAGAAAAACTGTGACGGAGCCGAAATTATCCAAACAATATAGATAACAACATAAATCAGAATAATGATCGATATAGTTATGATAGCACTCATCATTTCAGTCACATTAACGATGATGATGATGATTATGATGATAACTATTATTATTATCATAAGCATAATAATAATGCATTACTAACTATCATCATCATTATTATCATTATTATTATTAGTAGTAGTAGTAGTAGTATTAGTAGTAGTAGTATCATTATCATTATTATTATTGTTGTTGTGGTTAAATGACAGTAATTATTGTTATCATTATTGTTGTTCCTATCATTTCTAAACATGTTAATTCAGTTTAATTGTAAGCAAACGTCCTTGCCTAAAACCTGGGGGGGGATTATTGTACATGTCATCCCCCTCACCCCCCCCCCCCCCCGCAGTCTACGCCCCTGCTGTTTACAAAACGATTGTAGCAAAAATAGCCACATTGAGAAAATATAATGCATACTGTATAAAACCTTAAAACCTGTGCTAACCGGCAATTCCCTTAATTCATTCAATATTTCATCCATTTTAAGATGCCGAAATTTCCATTCCAAAAAGTCCTTTCCCTTTAAAAGCATTTCTTCAAAATCAAGTTTCGCCTCAAAACGCGCAGAGAGGACGAATCGTGATGCGAGCGACGAATTGACGAAAAATGGTCAAACAAAAGGTGAGAAAATTTGGGTCATATAAAAATATCTACTGATCGCATAATAGTCGTCTATACGACATATGACGCGTGGACCAGTTTACGACCAGTTCATGACGTATTAAAGACGTCAGTCTGCTATCACGGTATAAGGTCCTTCCTGCTGAATTTCATTGTTGGCACATAAGATAATCAGCTTGCGCGAAAGACGCTATACCGTCTTCCCTCTTAAGCGTCTTCGAGGAGGCGAAACCACAATAACTCTCCTCAAGGTCGATGTATTTGCTAGGCTCAACGCAGTCATCATTTCATAATTCCCGAAAAGATTTTCACAAGAAAATACGGATAGGAAAAAACAAAAGATAGAACAAAGAACAACAAAAGGATGATAAAAAGAATATAAACGGGTAAAAAAATAAAGAACAATACAGGAAGAATCAAACAAAGAATAACATAAGGAAAAATAGAAAAAGATAGGAAGATAAAAAAACAACAAGATAATTATGAAAAAGGACAGGAGAAAACAAGGGAAAGATAAAAAAGAAGAAGGGATAAAACAAAGAATAACATAGAAAGAGACTGAAAAATAAGAACATTGTAGGAATAACAAAGAATAGCATGAGAAAAGATTGAAAGATAAGATAGAAGGGATAACAGAATAACATTAAAAAAAAGATGGAAAGGATGATAGGAGAAAGTATAAAGAAAGATAAAAAAAATAAAGGAGAAAACATAGAATAACACTAGAAAAGGTAGAAAACAAAGAATAACATAAGAAAAAATTGAAAGATAAGAAAGAAGGAATAGCAACGATAAACATAATGAAAGATAGGAAAGAAGAAAAGAGAAAACAAAGATTAACATAAGAAAAGAATGAAATACAAGAATATAGAAGGAATAAAAAGAATAACATAAGAAATGAGGGGAAAAGAAGAATAAGAAGACAAAAAGGGTAAAAAAGGAAAGAGAGAAAAGAAGATAGGAAAAACAAGGACTAATAAAGGGAAAGATAGAAGAGAAGATAAGAGAAAACAAAGAATAACACAAGAATAGACTGAAAGATGAAAGGGTAGAAGGTATAACAAAGAATAACATACGGAAAGATAGAAAAGAAGATGCAATAGTGGAGAAAAAAGAATAACATAAGAAAAATATATAAAGATAAGAAGATAAAAGGAATAACAAAGAATGAAATAAATGAGGAAAGACGGAAAAAAGATGATAGGAGAATACAAAGAATAACAAGAAAATGATGAAATATAAGCAGATAGAAGAAAAAAAACAAAGAATAACATAATGAAAGAGAGGAAAAAAGAAACGAGAAAGAAAGCATAACAAAAGATACTGAAATATAAGAAATGGAAGGAAAAACAAAGAATAACATAAGAAAAGATGGAAAGAGAAGATGGAAGAGGAAAACAAAGAATAACACAAGGAAAGATAGAAAAGAAGAAATGATAATCAAAGAATAACATACGAAGAGACGAAAAGTGAAGAAGATAGGAGAAAAATGAGTAGCATAAGAAACTTAGAAGCGAAGTGATGTTGCTAAAAACAAACAATAACATAATGAAAGATTTATAAGTCAAGTAATAACATAATGAAAGATTGAAAGAGAAAAAGATTGAATAAAAAACAAAGAATAACATTAGTAAAGACAGAAAAGAGATGCAAAGATGGAAAACAAGGAGTAGCACAGGGAAAATTTGTAAATGGAAAGCTCAACCGCCCCTCAAGCACATGTTGCCAGATGGACCACACACAGCGAAATCGACTGCTTGTAAATTTGCTAACTCAGCCTGTTGTCCACATCTGTATTTAGCACTCTGAAGCGAACATAGCATGTAAAATGTTTTCATTTTTTTCAAAAATGACATGGTAAATTTCAAAAAGCTGGTCAATCCATCAGAAATATACAATTCTCCTAAAAAATCGCGTCAACTCACTGCACGACTAAAATACAAACTGCACCGACGGTGTTGAATGCGAAGGTGCAAGGACAAGTTTTGGACCGAGAATGCCAGAATTAGTAGGCCGAAGAATGTCTATGGTGGGTCAGCTTGTTTTTCTGTGCTCCAGATATGTAGCTCTATTACAGGTGACATGACATCGGCATCCCGGTATCGGCACACATAACGATGACAACTTGTCAAACTAGATCCCACTTTTGCGCATTGAGGGAATTTCCCCTACTGACTCTGATGCAGTTGCGAACAAGATTAGCAACTTTTTTCGTGAACATTGCAAACGACATTCCGAGATTGGACCTATCCAGTCTACCGTCATATCTGCCAGCTGATCGACCACTTCCCCGTGTTCAGCTATGGGAAGTTTACCGTGATTTGAGAGCCATTAGTCAACGAAAAGCTCCCGGTCCTGATGGCATTTCAGCCGGACTTGTCAACAAAATTCGCCTATGAGCTAAGCTGCCCGCCGACTAATATTTTGAACGCCTCCTTTAGTTAGTCACTCGTACCAGAGCGACTGGAAGAGAGCACATGTTTTCCCTATACCAAAGACACCCCAACCAGTTACCAATGATCTTAGACCAGTCTCTCTGACGGATCATTTTTGCCAAAGTGGCTGAGAAATTCATTGTTACGTGGACTTTCAGCGATATGGAGGACACCATCGACCCGGCACAATTTGACAACATGAATGGTATTTCCATTTCGCATTATTTGTTCTATCTGCTTCAAATAATAACAACACAGACAAACCCAAAATGATAACCACAACAGATTTCAGTAAAGCGTTCGACACAGTAAACCACAACATAGCCATTCTGAAATTGCTCCAGATGAACGTCCGACCGAGTGCTGTTGCCTGGATAGCAGACTTTCTCACTAATTTTTTGTACATGGCTGAGCGGCCATGTGTTGACAGCTGACACAAAGTCACACTCGTGCACCACAGACGTGCACGAGCTCATCGTACACATGATATGTTGATCTATTACACAGAAATAGAAAACATCTTCTATTTCTGGGATGCATCCTTCGCACTCGCACCGCTCAGCCATGTACAAAAAATTAACGACCCTAGGTCGCCAAATATGCGACCTAAGTCGCAAAGTTTGCGACCCAAAGTCATAAAATTCAGGGCTCAAAGTGACAAATTTCGCGACTACAGGGCGTCTTCCCTTTTCTTTTTTAACAACGGGGGAATTCATTAATTGTTAAATGATACGGCACCTTACCCTTGCCAGTTATTTTACTAAGTTGTTCACAACTCAATAATGTTGTCTTTACCCTTGTCATATTACAGTACGTGTGTTTTACCATTTACATATTCGGCAGACTAGGACGTAGCATGTATAGCATTGTCATGAAACCTATGTAATTGACCTCTCCAGCTTTTGAATTCTCTCTCTCTCTCTCTCCCATTTCCCTTATCCTATTCTCCTTAATTCTCCTCTCATCTTCTCCACTACCCTGTTCCCCCTTTCTCCCCTCACCTGTCCTAATTTTCTCTTTGTCGTGGTGAATTCCAAATTAATTTTATTGTCGTTAATTAATTCGTTTTTAATATGTAATCTTTGATGTTTTGTACATATTTTATCAATTTTTTTTTTGTTTATTTGTAATAACCGAGTTAGGTTCTCGATCAATAATTCAGTTTATTTTGAGCCATTACGTTAGAATATCGCAGTTCCACAGCTCCCTTTATAATCAATGTTGTGCCATCTACAACCTACTCCCTATAAACTATCTATTTCTCTTCTCGATCCTCACTTCCTCCACTCTTCTTTCTTTCTTTGTTTCACACTCTCTCTCTCTCTTACCCACTTTCTCTCTCTCCCCTTTCTCTCTACCCCTCTCTTATCCCCATCACAAAGCCAGTTTACCTGTCTTTTTTTTCCAGTTAGTTATGTCTATGTCGCTCATGATTTGTATTGAGGCCCCGGATTTGCCATTCTTTTTAAATTGTAATATTTAATTTGTGCATTGATTATCTATGTACATGCATTTTTATATCGTATGATTGTAAATGAATCTGCAATTCGGCCGCCCGGACGCAAAAGATTTGTTTTTACCAATAAATTGAATATTTAAATAAAGGAAAAATTAATAAAATAATTCAGTTTTAGATTTAATCATTATTTGTTCATGGTGCGCCTTTAATCGGTCTTATTATCGTAAACACTTTTATTGTTATCATTATTGTCATAATTATCATTTTTAATATAATTCGGTAGTACAAGTAGCAGTATATGCAATTATAGGCCTAATCATCATTCCCGAAAGATCGTAGTAAGTCACTTTTGCAATTAGCGTCCTAAACCCAACATGCCCAACGGAAAGTACATGCACTTATGTTACCACTCATACAATTTGTGATTTTACGAAGCGTCATAAACCTGCGCGCATGCATTTCATGATGACGTCGCAATGCTTTAAGTCACTTTGTAAAATCACTCGAGGCGATATGACGTTTTGATCGAATTTTTAATTGTCTCTTATTCTTAAAATAATTATAATTTTGGTCTAAAATTGTCCTGATCAATCTGCTTTAGACGAGATTGTGCAGAATGTCGCCCGAGTTGTCGCACAGCGAAGACAAACACCCAGAGTATTAAAATTGTCGTTTGCAATTTTTTTCTCTCTTTACGGGATAAATTGGAATTTTAAACAATAAACTTCACGTTATTTCTAAACATCGTCTAATTGTTTTCTTTTCAGTGAGTGCTCACTTGTTATTGAAATAAAGGTAATTATAAGAGGAAATAAAACAGACCACACCCCCAAAAAGCTAAACAGAAATAGAAACAATAAGAGAAAAACCACACATACCCCTACAAACAAGCTCGTCCGATCCTCGTTCATGCACATCGAGTGATTTGCATACATTATGAAAATGCTATGTATCCAGGATTATGTTCATTCACTAATTCTTTCATTCATTCATTTAATCAAAATATTTATATAGCCATCAATAGCTTTTTTGCATCATTTTCATTTTCATGAACAAAGACCAAAAAAGGAGATGTAGGGACAGAGAGAGGGAGATGGGGGGGGGGGGGCTAAGAGAAAAGAGAGATTAAGTAAATTGAACGACCGAAATATTTCGCATGCGATTCAAAAATCTACTAAGCAAAAAATCTGGAAGAAAACGAACAGAAAGATAGAGAGATAGAAGAGATAGGTAGAGAGAGAGAAAAAAAAACAGGAAAAGAGACATAAAATGAAATATTACTATGATCGATAATAATCACTGCAACGACTATTCCTTTTGTGTAATTTGAGGTTGAAATACATTTCTTTATACAAGCCCTAAGTATTCTATGGCCTTTAATGTTTTCAGATATTATTGCCTCGGCTAATTATCTTTTTATCGGTGATGTGCGTACTAGTACATACAAATTTGGAATCTCTATGCGCAAAAATTGTCCAGTTGGTATCCAACGTTCCTGTTGTCCTTTGAAACCTCGGGTGCGCCAGCTTCGGATCACAGACGATAATGTGACCTCACACATTCATGAGCTTAAGAAATTATTATCAAACCGTTGCTTGTTGTCTGATTGTGAATACTCGTTCTTCAGTTGCTGGTGGAAGCTCTTAGGAAAACTATGGAAAAGCTATTGTTCATACTTTCAGGATTTCTAATCCATACAGTTTGTAAGTATGATCAAAGAAAATCTACGAACCATCTGATGAGACATTGTGGATATTGTGGATTGAACATAAGATATACTTTAAATGGATTATCAGATTGTAGCAGGATTACTGCTCGATAACCTGAAATAATAAGAATAGGAAGAACATGAAGAGGAGGAGGAAGAAGAAGCAGCAGCAATATGTATTTTCCGATTGTTTAATACCTAGCAAGCCATCTTGATACCCGGGTAGATATAGAAAGCTATATGGTGATGATTAAATTACGACTTCTCCCCCCCCCCTTTTTTTTACATTTCTGTCGTGAAATTACAGAATAATTGTTTTATTAATACCAATTCATTAATGTGAATTTTGATTAGTTAGCTAAACCTGCATTATTTGATGATTACAATAATTAATTTATTACAATAATAATGATTATAACAGTGATAATATCAAAATCATTTACCTAATCATTATTTTTTTTTTTTATTATTACTATTCCATATTGTTCGATTTCCCGAACAGTATATTATGCACCATATGGTTGCAGGACAAAATTTAAGATAATTAGACCACAGAACTGGCAACTCATATGGGGAAAAACTTGATTTGTATTGGCTTAAACCTTGATTTCACAAAATGTCCAAATATCCATTTCGATTTCTATTTAACTGTTTCAAATTACAGAATTACAAATATCTTTGGAATGATTGCATGATTGTGCATGTAAGCACAAAAGGCTGTGCTTTTAATAATACATCAGTTTAAGAAAAGTAGGTCCATTTCTACATCAATTATATAAATATGAGATATTGTTATTATCATCAAAATATTATTATCATTAAAATGTATTTCATTTTTCTGTTTTCTACAAAGGTGTATCAGTGGAGATGACAACATATATTGGTAAAGACATCGATTTGCACTGCCAATTAGACAAAACAGATGACAGAATATGGAGAATAATCTGGAAGAAAACATATGGCTCAAAATATTTTAGATGCCACGTCGAGGACTGTGAAGTTAACAAGAGTGTTCATTCATTTGCAATGGGAGATAACTTCCGTAGCACTCTACATATCAAAAACGTTTCATTGAACGACGACGGTGAATATACCTGCACGATGTCTTCTGTAGGGGAACCTTCAAACTGCGAAATCCGCCTTACAGTAAATGGTATATTGAATGTAATATTACAACTTTATTCATGTCTACTGTCCACCTGGTTGCACTTATCCTCAGTATACCTACGATGTTTTGTTGTTGTCAACATGAAATGATAAAAATAACCACCTTTAGAATCCTATAAGATAGAATCATCAACAAAACTGTGAATTTGAAGATGTAAACATCTCATATCTAATTCAAATGCGAGTGTTTTAAGATGCTAGCAAATCTGATGAGATTGATACTCTTTGTGCGACTTCCCCTCTTTTTCCTGCATTTTATTTTCTTCACGAATGACAATTTTTATCACCAGTTGTGGGGAAAATTTGACTGTTCATACACACCTTTCCCTCTTTCTTAACTCTACTGGCATTTTTTTAAAAATAATACCAATTGTGGGAAAAAAAAACTGTTCATACGAACTGCCAGATATTGATACTGACAATTTACAATAAGGATGATCGGTTAGTATTAATGAGGCTCGTATTTGTTTTGTATACCTTTATTAAAAGCAACGAAATTTATCAGGACAGTGCATTAGAAAGAAGCTGAGATGCCATTATTTGATTGATGTTTTAACAGTTTGGGATACATTCAAGTTACTTTTTTCTGACCTTCATTTTAGGTGAACTTTAGTGAAAAATCTTCAAGGACAATCCATAAATCACATTATATTTAATAGATGGCAAATCCATTTACGCTTAACCCTCTGCACACATGCTATAGGTCTAGGCTAAAGGCAATCACACATCGCCGATTTAGACAGCGGCTCACGGCGGTTTGAGAACCGCCGTGAGCCGTGTCGAAGCGATGGCGGAAAGCCCTTTAATGCTTTTTGAATACGTTTTGACAACGCGATGTGAACATGAGGGTTCATGGCGGATGAATGACGGTTGACTAGGGTTGTGTACGGTATTAACACGGTCTTTGGCGGTTCACGGAGGATCGCCGAACCGCCGTGAACCACCGTCTAAGTAAATCGGCGATGTGTGATTTTGCCTTAACTGACGTGATTTTTTTGGACAATCCGACAGGCCATTTCATTTTCAAAGAATGTGTGTAATATAATCGAGCATAACAGAATATCAAATATTTCAACACAATGATCATACATAATAAGAGTATTCTAAACAACCATAATAGAATAGTGAATTTTACAGGAAAATGTTTGTAATTTGAACATGAACATGACAGAATATACATAATGAAACCACCTGATAAATGACATGTGAAAAAGTTATTATCACTCATGAAAATCATGAACTTTTTCTTTTTATCTATAGCCCCCCCCCCCAAAAAAAAAAAAAATAAAAAATAAAAAATAAAAGTATGCAGACTATGTCGATTCCAAGAGACCTACGATGTAGAAAAACGCAAAAAATAGATGTGTGCATTTATTGTCATTACTGTATCCTAACCAATTACATTATTCAAATGAATTTAAGTTCTACCGACGGGGTTGATCTTATTCGACAAAGACGACGATAAGCTGCTTCAGAATAACGGATCGTTGAGAGTTGCAGATGGACAAAGCAAGACGTTAGTTTGTAAAACTAACACATCAGTTAAACCAGCCATCAATTTGGAGTGGATGACCCCAACGGGATTAAATGTGATAAGCAAGTATCGTCAACATACTCAGGATAAAGGAGATGAGCGTCTTTTTGTACCAACATGGGCATTAACCTTTACACCAAACTACACGTTCGGTGAAGATATTTTCGTTGGCTGTAAGGTTGTTCCTAATTCATCTTCAGAGTACATCCAGACATCGATTCATATCGTGGAAGGTTGGTCTTATTATATTCTTGCTATCTAACAATAACGTTAGTATCTGTTAGTCATCATAAACATGTCTTAGTGGTGAATTTACCTTCCGCCGGCCTGATAAGAATATTGTTATGCAATATGATATTTTGCTGATCCTTCAGTCCCTTACGGTCCTCAGTTCATCACTCCACAAATTTTGCTTATCATATCACACTGAATAACCATCAGGCAAACATATCCGCCTACACATGCTACATGTTCTATTGCATTCCGTGTCAGTATATATGTTAAGTTAAAAAGACAATTTTTGAAATATTCTTATTTGCTAATTATATTTTTGTGTGTAAACCATATCACCACAGCGTTATATATCGGTTTATGTTATGACGTATATGCATGTGCATATTAAAACAAAACAAAAATATTTTGTTATAATCAAACTAAATATGATGATCAAATCTTCACAATCTATACACAACTAAACGACTTCATCCACTGAATATCTGTCATCAAATGCTACTGAATTAGAAAATACGCGGGCATTTTACAGTGAAAACCCAGCCCACGTGAAAATAACTGTTATTTACCATTTGATTCATATATATCTGTTCACTCGTATTTAACACTAAAAATGTATTATATAGGCGCAATCAATACCGCCACCGATAATCCGCGGGCAAGTTCTGAGGAAACTCAAGCGTTTACAACAAGTGCTGGAACCTCGGAAGGTTATTTTTTTTGTTATTTTCTCTGCCCCACGTACAACTGTAATGTATACTATTCATTCTATTTCATATACAATTTTGAGGAATAATTTACCGTATTATGAAGTACTATGGTCACCATGGTCACATAACAGAAGTGCGCACATCGTGAATTCATTTCGATCGATTTCCTTTTTATTTCTTCTTCTTTTTTGGAATGCCCATATAGTCGTAATGTATAAGCCATTCAGACAACATTTCATTTGTTTCCGGCAGCATTTCAGTGTGACTGGATGCCAGCTTTTTGCCTTTCTTTCTTTTTTTCTTTTTTTCTGAGTTGATGAAGCTGTAATATAGTGAACAGATTTCCAGAATGATTAGTTTGTGATACTATTGACAAAGATAAAAGTGAGAATGAAATTGGTAACCACCCAGCACTGTAAAGGCTGTCGTGCATTTGCCTTTTCCTGTTCACATCTGTGCAAGGATTCTTAGCTTCATAATCATTGAAATTTTCGCCTTTAGAATATATGCATATAGATTTAAGTCTACATTTCCCTAGGATGGTATGTTAACCACTGGATTTCTTTCTCTTAGTTATCGAAAGGGAATGATCTTTTATATTTTTAATTTCGGAGTGTTCTTTTAAATGTATTAGTTTAAGCCAGTTTATCAAGTTGATATTCTGTATTTGATATGCGTAATGATATGCACTGCTTTGACGATCGTATAGAAATGTACCAGTTACTGCATATAATGCTAAGAAAAAAATATTATTATTACAACAACAAAACAACAAAAAGAATGCTATCATCTATGACAACTTGTTTAATGAGCATGCAATCAGGTGTAAATAAATAAAAAAATATATAGAAATGGAAGAAACAAAGCTCCTATGTGTCACAACATATATAGGTAAGATCATATCACTGTTCAGGTTAATTATGTTTTTCTTTTATGAAACCACAACTACTCAGTCTAGTATTTTGATGATCTAAGTAACGACATTGTTATCGTTATTTGTAATTTTTAAAGTCTTTTTTAAATGACCAGTGAGCAGTGAATTTCCATTTTCAAAGGCCGATAAATCAATTTAATTCACTTCACTTCAATTCAATTTAGATTTCTCAGGCAGTGATCCGCTTAGCACAACATCCACGTCCCATCCAGCTGCAGGTAACAACATTAACACTTAAGATAGCTTTAGTATAGTAGTAGCAGTAGGAGGAGGAGGAGGAGGAAGAAGAGGAGGAGGAGTATTAGAGTTTAGTACTCGAAGTAGTGGCAGAGTAACAGTTGCAGCAGTAGTAATAGTAGTAGACGTAGTAGTAGTAGTAGTAGTAGTAGTGGGGGAAGGAGGAGGAGGAGGAGTGGTAAGAACAGTAGACGCAGTAAAAGGTTTTAATAGAGAATTTGGTTAGGACACAAAACAATATTTTATCAGACGAAAACATAACAAGAAGAGAATATGAAAGGAACCCCCCCCCCAAAAAAAAAAAAAGCAAAATGCAAGTCATTTGAAAAAGGGATTTGCATAACAAACTCATTTAAGATACTTACATTTTCAAAGCGGAACAAAAAAAAAAATAAGAAGAATAGAAATAGCACAGATTTAATAGTTGAGTTTCTTTCGTTCCCATAAATTTTCCTCTTTTTGGCCTATACTTGCACTTCTGTTGACTCTTTTAAGAGAAACCTCCAGAGCACCGGCGTAAATCCTTTTCTAGGGGGGGGGGGGGTTATAATCGACATATTTTGCTGAAATTTCTTGCTCACACTCGAGTTCGCAAACCCGCTCACCCGCCCGCACACATCCCAAACACATACTATTTTTTATTTATCTTGCGAGCAAAGCAAGCGAGCAAAAAATGGCCACTCCTTATTTTGTTGTCAAAATACTCTTTAGACGTATAGTTTTTTTTTTTATTGTAGATTTTGGGCACCACACTACCAGTTATATATATCTAGCTGGTCCATGTTTTCTGTCTTAAACCACCCTGCTTCTAAATATTAAGAGCGAGCGAAGCGAGAAAGGAAAAGAAACACGCCTTTTTGATGGTAAATTATCATTTCGTCGACAAAATACATCGTTGTATATCTAAAATATATTAATTCGGCCACCTCATTTGCACGCCCAAATCGTTTACCTTCCCAAATAATTCTTTATCTATATGAGTGAGCGTAACGAGCGACAAAGAAATATAGAAAATACACTAGATGATTTTATAATCTACAGCTCCCTGCAGAATTCGAGGATAGTCGGACACTTCGTTGCAAAAATATTTGGGCATTCGGGCATCTGCCACGGCATGGAACACGGGTGATTGCTGAATCGTAAACATCTCGTTTCTAGATTTTATGAGCAAATGAAAAAAAAAAAAAATCAGTTTAATTCTAAGAACATGTTCAAGTGTATTGTACTCCCTCTGATTTTAGTAACGTACAACAATTAATAGGCATTTTCTGTTCTCACAAAGGTATGGTAGAAATAGGTTAGTGGTCACAGGCCGGTATCTCATGAAAATTCATCTATAAATTTAGATCAACTTGCCGCTTGAATCCTTGCAGTTATATGAGTAACATTTTATTAAAAGAAGAATAGTATAAACAATTGATAGAGAGACAAGAAACAAACTTATTTCCTTTGTCAAGAATAGTAGTTTAATCGGCATTGGATACGATACTGGAAATGCGAGCAAACGAAGCGAGCGATCAGTTCAAGGTTTTCCTTTATTTTTATTCTTCTTTTTCATTTTGCTTTCCCTCTCTTTTACTGCTTCTACTGGCGGTATCTAAAAGGAGTACAACAATATCTTGTGTGCTACAGTCTTTGAATGAAAACCAATGAACATGATGAACAGGAAGCAGGAAAAAAAAAAGATGCATTAGAGCGATATCAACAATACCTAGTCATGACTATAGTAACATGATATAGTAAATGCTTTGAAATAACATCAAAAGTAACACTTCTCTCATTTTTAAAATTCTGTTTAGCATTTCAGTCATTTTCTTTTCTTTATTTTTTGTTTAGAAACACACGCATACACACGTTGATATCAATATGCCTGTAGTACAATAGTTTATTAAATGTGCGATAAAAAGCACTGTAAATAAAATACCTTGCTCACGGGCATAAGTGCCATGCTGGGATCCAACCTCTAAGCGCCTCTAACCACTCAACTACAACTCCACTTCATGCTTGAAATGCCGTTTGATTTGAATATACAAGTTCACCTAATGATGGAATAAGTGCGAGGTGCATGTAAACTGCCATGATGTTATGTGAGACTTTCACCACACACACACACACACACACACACCCCAAACAAATTCATCAAGCAACCCACAATCTAACCCAAAGCAGGCCCCTGGGAACAATTTTTTTCACACGGGGTGCTGAACCCCATAGCCACATGTTAGGTTACCGCACCTTCAGCAAGCAGTGTTTCGAGGAACATGAAGGGGGGGGGGGGTGTAAGATCTAAATTTGTCTACAGCTAAGCGCATTCTAAGTCAAATAAACCCCCTCCCTCTCACATCAAACACAAGAAGTTATTTTCAAACAATATCACAGATTTAGATTGTTATCATCTTGATGAAACATTTAGGGGTTGCGAAGGTTTTTTTTTTTTTAATCATCTATTTTTTTGGGGGGGGGGGAATGACGCTTCTTTCTAGATTACATGAAACATCTTGTTTAAAAATATTGCGAGCGAACGAAGCGAGCGAACCGAAAATATTGACCTTTTTGAAAATTCTTGTTAAGAAAGATCGATGTGTTATTTTGTTATCAAAATACAGTGTGGGCCTATAAGATATCTGACACCGGTGTAAATCAGTTTCGAGGCGTGGGGAGAGGGGCATGACGGAAATATTTTGACGAAAATTCTTGGTCACACTTCTATATATACATCCTTTTACTTGCCAACCCCCGCCCAATTTTATTTATAAAAAATAACGACTTCTTGCTGTAAATGAAGTTTTCTTTTTTGTCATCAAACTGCACTCTAGGCCTAATGATATTTAAATGGCATTTTGTCACCTCACTACTAAATGTAATATACCTCGCTGGTCCAATAATTGTTTGCTGTCCCTAACCACCTTGTTTCTAAATATTACGAGCGAGCGAAGTGAGCAAAGAAACATACTCTTTTCATGGCAAAGTATAATTGCCTCCCACAAACTGACTCTGATCCGGACCCGTGTAGATTCGAGTCTCAGTCACGTCTTTCGGATGGTGACGTTAAAGGTCGGTCCCGGACGTATACTGTACAGTTTGTAAAAACAAACACACATCAGAATACACCATATGCCTAGAAAATATCCAAAATATATTCGGTCACCTCCTTTACATGCCGAATTCGCTTACCTTCTCATATACTAACAATCCTCTATTTATAAAAATTCTTAAATGTATTCCTGCAGATTTCGAGGACAGTTCTGGCACGTCGCTTAAAAAACCTGATATCTGGCATCTTCTGCGAGAAGACTTGAAGAGCGAGCATTTTTTTTTTTTTTTTTTTTTTTGGTTAATACTGAGAACAGAATTTAGTGCATTGTTACCCCTTCTAGTGCTTGAGTTAAGTACAATAATATTTATCGGCATCTTCTGTTCTCACAGAGGGTATAGGAATAATAGTCACTGTCACAGGCCGTTATTTCCTCAAATTTCATCTGATTTATCTTAAGCGAACTTGCCGCTGGAATCCTTGCAGCTATATAGGCTAACAATTTGGTATCTATATATCATAAGAGCGAATGCAGCGATCGAGCGAAAATAAGTATACACCTTTTGTAGATAGAAGGGACAATTTATTTGTCATCAAAATACACTATGGGCCCATAAGATATTTAAAATCGGCCAACTCGCTTGCCGAATTCTTTTGCTTTCCCAACCGTCATGTATTTAAATATCATACAAGCGAGTGCAGCGAGCGAGAAAAAACCCTATTTTTCATGGTCGATATACGATATAATCCTCTAAAAGATATCAAAATACTTAATTATTCGATCACCTGTCTGCTAGAAATGAAGCTATTTGGGCGCCTAGCTGGCAGTCCTAAACCGTTTTGTTTCTACAAGTCAGCAAATCGAGCTATATCGACAAAAGCTCTATTTTCTTTAAAAAGTAGATTTGTCAATAAAATACAGATGAATTTTAAAATGTACATCTTCCCAAAGAATTCCTTGATATTCGGGCACCTTGCTGCTGGAATAAGAGGGCTTGCTGCGAAAACATTTCGTTTATTTCTAGATTTATAAGACTTATTGCACAACTAAGAGCACAAAATCCAGCGCAATGTGTGTGGAGTATAACCTACAATGTTTCATATTTTAATCTACTGCTGCATAAAGAAATTTATAATATAAAGAAGATGCAGATGGGGAGAGAAAATATCTTTTTTTATGGATGCTGCATTACCCCTCATAAAAATCAGGGGGTGTTGCAGCACCCCAACCAAATTAAGCCCTAAGGAGGGGGGGGGGCTCCGAAAATTCCCGAGGGTGCTGCAGCACCCCAGCACCCCCGGCTCCCAGGGGCCTGACCCAAAATGGCTTTATCTTGAGCACGAAACTGAATCTAATAATAATGATAAAACAATAATAACGAGACATTTGAATTCCTCACTGGAGACGAATTAAGCGGTCTGTCAAAACGGTTTTAACATGTTGCTGACGCAATATTCACGTGACGTTGAAGGTTGACTAGCGGTATTTGTCTAGTTCTGGAAATAACCTGATGATCTTGATAATTTTGTTACTTTTTGCCACTTTAGCTGATAACTGATTCAGATTAAGAAAATTGCCCGATTGGATTTTTTTAGTAAACGTCTGCATGATTTGTCTTTTATGCGCGCACTGACACACAGACGTATGTGCGCGTGCGAGAGTAAGTAACGGAAATAGTTCGGAATCAGATGAAGTTTATTTATTCCAGATAAATAAGAAATGGTATTCCGTTATGAAGATATGACCATGAGTTGATTTCTAATAAATGGCACCGGGATGACGCCATGGGAACTTGATGATCTTGTACCTTCTTTTTCATGCGACTGATAACTCATACAAATTTCAAGAAAACTGCCTGAACAGATTTTGATTTTATAGACGTCGCACTGCAGACCTCAACTACAACATATTTGACGCTAGGAGAAAAAGCAAGCAATGGAGATATTGCTCAAATGAGACTCAAATGGAGAATCAAAATTTGAGAAAAGTCACCTCCCACAGAGAATACATGAAAAATGAGAAAATAAAAATGACATGTCTCCATTTATTGCGAAGATAGCTAGACCATATTGCCATTGACAAAATAAAAAGAATGTCACGATCTTGTAGTCAACTGTCTCAGCTTTCTATATCCTAAACCTTGAGAAAATTGACTAGCAATAAGCAAGGTAGTCTTAAATGAATACAGAAAATAGGACGTCATAAAACGTCATTTTTGAAATGGATCCATACCTACAAGTCATATATTTTCTGAATATGTAAATAAAGTGGAAGTTTCCACCCATACTGAGGATTTATGATGGATTATAAGAAGGCATGTTTTGCGCGTGTTTGTGTTATTTGCTCCATGGAATTACGGATTTGGAACTTTGGAGCCCATGCGATATCATGCTAATTTGAAACTGACTGTGAATGCTTGAAAACATGTCTAGAATATCGTTTTTAATTTTCCATACGAGCTGCGTGCGGACGCGCGGAATTATTCTTGTATGCATCAGAAATTGCCACAGCGTACAGGAATAATTGCTTATTCAAAAGTTATGAATTATTCTCATATGAAATATCATTTCTTTGAATGCGAACTGCGGTTTGAAATTTTATCCTTACATGTATTTAATTTGTTGTATCATGCACTATTTCAAGACTTATATGAATCTTACCACTCTTTGCACCTCGCAGCGTAGCTTTCTCCGTATAGGCTGCATATAAGTTTCTTTTCCTAACCTGCTCTTCTCAAATCCTACTGCATGTAACCATATAGATTTGAAATTTCATGTTCGTTATGTAAAATATGAAACAATAGACTGATCTGAAACTGAAACTGAATTGAAAGTTTTGAAACGCTTAAAATGGCCTGAAAAGTAAATGTATGCAAATGAAATTTGAGACAATTTTTAGGATTGTTAAGTTTTCTCGTTCACTGGCCTGCGGACGTATGTGTACGTGTGCGTTTAAGTATCTGGAATTGGTTGGATTTAAATTAACTCTAAATATGCTAAATGTGAATGAGAAATGACTTTCCGTTATGAAGATATGAATGCAAAGTGATTTCCACAATATGGCGCCTGGATGACGTCACTATGATCTGCTGATCTTGAAAAATATTTGAAGACTTTACCTTATTAGGATTGATAACTGACCGGAATTAGATGCAAACTGACCGAGCTGAGTATTCGACTTCACAAAAAAGAAAAGAAAAGAAAAGAAATGGGTGGAAGAAATATGAACGAGAATAGAATTCGTCATAGACTCGTGACGAATTAGGTGGTCTGTCGGCATCTTTTGGATTTGGACATGGATTGTGATTAATTCGTTGGTAAGACTTTTAATAAAATTTTTACGCCTCGATAGGAGACTAACGTCATAGAAATTGGATGGTTTGATATCGCAGAATACTTAAAAGATGATCCAAAGCTTGAATTCACCTTAACGAATCAGATTTTCTATAGGGTTATACATAAACTACTGTGCGCTGCATTGCTATTGTCATAACGGGCCAAAATCAGCAGTTTATTTTATCGACTGTGACTGTATATGTAATCATATAGTTAAAGAGGATAGTAATATAACATGTAAAAATAAAGCAAACGGAAAAAAAAAAATTGCTCCCTTCCCTCCGGGACTCGAACCAGGGACCTTGAGCATGTGAGGCAAGTGCTTTGACGGTATACCTGAAAACAGCTCATAGAGATAACACGTTGATTCAAAACGGAATTCTAATATCAGGTTTTCCAGTCAAAATTTCACATGTTTTCGACATTTGATTAAAAAACATATGAATGCCTAAGATGGAGAATTTTCTCAGCTGCAACATACTTAAAGATGGGCGAAAATAAAGCAGAAATAAGGAAGATGTTGATCAAAGAAAACGAGAATGTAGAATCAAGAATTACATAAAGGTCATGTCCCATAGAGAATACACGCAAATTGAGAAAAATTGACGTTGTACCTTTAATCGTGAATTTAGACCATGATTTCGTCATCAAAATGAGTAACAATGATAGGAAATTTGTAGACAATTGTTTCAGCTACAACATATCGAAATATCAGCGAAAATTGATGAATAGTAAGCGAGATAGTCTCGGTTAAAGGTAAAGAAATATGACGTCATTATTGAAAAAATGAAATTTTGACTTCACCTGAGAATATGACGACGTTCCGACTGCTCGACCCTCAATTTTTTTTTCGTGAATTCAAATCTCCATTTCATAGGCTTTCAGAGAAAGCAAACAAAATTGGGGGGTCCCCGTGCTATTTAATGAGCTATGGCAGATTTCAAAAGGGCATGTTTTTGCATGTTTTTGCGTTATTTGCCCCATAGACGCGCGCACGGATTTTGAACTTTGACGCGCGCGTGCGGCCTTATGAGGAGTTGAAATCGAATTTCAATTGTTGTGAATGGTTAAGAAAAGTATTAGGATCGCAAATCAAGTGCAAAAACGGTGTTTTTACGTTTTCTTTGGTGTGCGCGCGCAAATATGGCGCGCGCGGACGCGGACGCGCGCAAATTTTTGAAATGCTTAAAATGGCCTAAAACGTGTGCAAAATGAATATGAGTCGATTCTGAGCATTTCTTTATTTTTGCGCGCGCGCTGACGCGCGGACGTACGCGTACGTGCGCGTCTCAATGAATGGAATTATTCAGATTGATATGAATATTCATCATGCTAAGTATGAATGAGAAATGACATTCCGTTAAGAAGATATGATCATGAAATGATATTTACAAAATGGCGCCTGGATGACGTCACGATGATCTGATGAACTTGAAAATGAGTAAAAAACCGAGATTTTGTAAGGACTGATAATTCATAAAAATTTGACAAACAATGACAGGGCCAGTTCTGAGATTTCGACTGCACAAAAAATGGGTACCAATAAAGAGAATAATTAAAAATAATGAAAGAAGATTCGGACGAAATGAAAAGGTGATCTGTCAAAGATGACAGACCACCTAATGAAGAGTAAAGAAAATTCTGACGAAATTAAGAGGTGATCTGTTATGACAGACCACCTAATAATGAAGACATTCAAACTGCGCTACATATCCACCCCAAGGGGTGCTCAAGGCGCTTACAAATGATTATCATAATCATTGTTATTACCCCAGCAGTTACCCACTTATGCACATTCCTAATGTGAAGCGTAGGTTGATTAAATGTCTTGCTGAAGGAAATAAGGAGTCAGGCATCAGTGGGAATCGAAAAGACGATTGAGAGCGCCTGCTCTTACCAGCTTTGCCACAACCCTTTGATATGAATACAGGAAAAGTCGATATTTGCTTTATATGATGTGCACGTTCTCTGCTACATTCACAGTTCTTGGAGCGGGAATTCAATTTTGGATTTTAGGATTTCGCATTTTTTTCACTAGAATCAAAAGCTATTCGTACCGGATATTTCATGCCTCACGCATTTTTTTTTTTCACTGATTTCTTTCTCAAATGAACTCTTATCAGAGAACAGTAAACAGTTTACTGCTTTACCAAATTTTTATGATCTTCATCTTAAAGCAGTACAAAATGGAGAGATTCCGCTATATCATTTTATACACACTCACGTGAAGCAATTAACACACATTCCATGGTCTAAACTAACTGCTTATCTTTCGAATTAATTTGCCATCTTTCAGGTCTACGAAGACAGAAACAAAAATATGAAATGCAATAAAATCAAATAAAATCAAACAAACGAACATCACATAACTTTGCAAGATTTCTTTGGTTGTAGTTTTTTCCTGATTTACTTTCGGTACCAAGGAATGTGCAATATATCTTCATGTCATTTCTCTTTGAAGATGTCAAACAGGAGCAATGGCTGGTCATAGCTGGGAATTCATGCGTGGTATTTCTGCTACTTCTACTTGCTATTGTTGGTGCTATTATTCACTCGAAAAAAATTGCCGGTAAGCCTCTTTTTAATGCTGGACGAATTAACCATGTGCATGATTTCTTTTTATGTACATTTTATTTAAAATTCATTTTCAAGTGAATATATGACAGTATTAATTTACTGAGCTTACTGGTGTGGCTAGAAATTCCTTAAGCTGCTTTCACACATGATGCTACAGTGTGGTACCACAATGTGTTGCCACCCCGTTTTCTTCTTCACAATGCCGGAACTTTCTGTCGCCACATAGGCTAATGAACGCGCATTAACGCGTCAACTCTCAATAAGAGAGCATAACTTGCGCAAGCAATCTCATGGTAACAATTTTTGCGCTAACTTTTTAGAACTTTGATTGGTGCGCATTTTTTGTGTATCTAGGCAGCAAAAAAAGAGTGTGTCCTGCCTCGGCGACATTTTTATGTCGCCCTATACCCCATAGGCTTGTACACCCCCCAAAAAGTGTGGTGACACAGCGTGTTACCACACTGTCGCATCATGTGTGAAAGCACATTTATCTTCTTATTACGCCAAGGAAATCTTTACATTCTAAATTATGTGGGTTTTTATTTACTAGTCGTTGTTCTTTAAAGAAAAAAAATTCTTCACGGAAGGAACGGGCAATTACAATTAAAAATGATTCGAATTCGAGTAATACAAAGAAATGTAGTTGCTTTCATTACATAGTGGTTGTTAGATAACGGCAATTAACCATGAAGAAAGTGGTGCGTTAGGGCAGGCAGGTATTTGAAATGCAAACGCTAGAGGATCTAAGAAGGTGAGATAGTAAGACATATGGGTAGTGATAAACACATTTCCCAATGAAATTGCTGAACAAAACATTTTTTTTTTCCTGCAGTAAGACGTTCTACCAAACCAGAGTGTACAGGAGATGTCACTCAGTCCAGACCTTCTCAGGGTCGAGGTGCATTGCCTCTGCCCCCATCTGTCTTCTTTACACGCAAATCATCTACCCCGCCAACAACCATCACCAACCCGATCGTTCAGGCCAGGGCCTTCTATGCCGCCGGACATTCCAATGCGACAAATGGTACCGGTGTCCGATGACACTACTGGAAGTACGTCCGAGAACAACCGATTAAGAGGAGCTACTTCTCGGGGAGCCACTGCTAGCAATCCTGTCATTCATTCCCAAAGGGTAAGAAAGTTAAGACTGAAAAATTTTAAGGAGATAAAGTGCGGTGTCTGAGAAGAAACTTTATTTTTTTGTCACAGTCTTGCCTTTATAGGTCAAATATGACCCACCCCCTCCCCTCCCCTTTAAAAAAAAGAGGAGAAAGAAGGAACACATAATGATAAAAATGGGAATGTTTTCTTTGAATAAAGCACAACAAAGGGCATATTAAAACTTATATGTGCGGTATCATGATCTTTATTAGTAAACATTTTGTTAAATTGAAATATTATATGTTTTTTGTGTGAAATGTTTCCTTTTGTCTCATGGATTGTGTGTGGTATGTGGGTTATTTTGTGAGTTGGGTTGAGATGGCAGAGGGAGTTCCCTGATTCTATTCAAATTGTGGAACTCAGTTTTTCCCTTCGGCATTTTGTTTCGCTACCACTTTTGTAGAGGGGTGGGGTATTGCTCCATGGATCCGGGTTTTGATACTTAAAAAAAAAAAAACTATTTCAAACTCGCTGGGGAGTGTTAACATGCCGTTAGAGACATGCTGGATTAAAAAAAAAAACGTTCGTAAAATGCTGGGTAGTTCTCCCTTCAAGCAGCAATAGTAACAATTATGGGACATGTTTATATCTTTCTCGTCTTGTTTTCATGTTTTTTTAACTAAGGGAAGAGGTGCTGACATTCTGTGCTTCTCTCTCCCATACATTACAAATTACAAGTAATATTCATGTCATAGAAATCTCTGGAAATCAGCTGCCTAATGCCACGTGCCAAAATCGAAGAAAACTGAACGTTCGATGTTTATTCATAAACTCGACTTTACTTGGTAAAGGTTACCAAATGTAAATACCTGAAACTCGCCCTGAGAGGCTTAATGCAGTAAATGAAAGGAAATGTGCTGAGAAATTATTTATGAAAGGGAAACTATAGAAATAATAAACTGATGAGAACATTTATCGGACCTACTTTTTAAAGAAAATTACGTTCTTCTACATCTTCATTTATATTTCATTATAGGGACTAGATGCTGATATGGAGTACGATGTACTAAATGATATGGAGTATGATGTGCTGAATGATATGGATTATGATGTTGTAGACAAAGCACCAGTCAAAGCGCTTGGAGCCGTACCACACGTATACCGAGAAACAACAGACGGTTTGGTAAATATAAATGTATTTATGCAAAGTCGTTTAAAGATAGGGAGGTTTCGCAAAAAAAAAAAAAAAAATGATAACAGATTTTGCAAAGTCATACATGATTATGTAATAAGTAAAAATGTAAAGGACGCATACGTACAGTTTTGTTTTTTTAAACTTAAAATCATATGGTTATCCGTCTTTGAAAGTGAAATGTTTTGGAGAGTCAGGCAAATCTGAGGTGCAAAGTTTTTGTGTGATTTTATTATGAATATATCTTAATGAATGGTGCAGCCTCAGCTGCTTTTTGCGTAAAACAATGTGTACATGGTGTAGAAAACGTGTTTCGATTGCGCCGATAAACCACCACCGCTTACTGGAGCTTTAAGTTTGGAAGCTCACTGATATTTAGTATACATGCATCGTTTACCTAATTATGTTGTTTCTTTTTATTTAACATGTTTTAGGCTGAATATGCTCTTGTTAGTAGACCAAAAATGGGCAAAAAGGCACTTCAACCACGATTTCGCGATACTGAGGTAATATTTCTTTATACTATACATGAATTTCTAAATTAGTATATAAAATATACTAATATACTAATCATATTATGATCAACAGCAAAAGTAATATGCCTTGTATGTAGTTCCCTTAAATCTTGTAGAGGAAGGTGCCTTTAACACTTACTCAGGGAATTGATTATAACGGTATATCACCAGTTCCCTTGTGATCCCCAAAGTGGCAAAATCGGGGGGGGGGGGGGAGGTCATTTGCCACTCATGTCCTGTCCTAAGTTTTGGAATAGTCTTCCTGAAGACATCAATTGTTTAACTTCTGACTCCTTTAAAAATCATGTAAAAACTTTTCTATTCAATTCTAAATTATTTCTAGACACCTTGAGCACTCCACAGAGTGGATTCGGCGCTTTTATTATCATTATCATCATCATCGTTATTTATTATTATTATTATCATCATTATTATTATTATTATTATCATTATTATTATTGTTATTATTATTATTATTATTATTATTATTATTATTATTATCATCATTATCATTATTATTATCATTATCATTATTATTATTATCATTATCACTATTATTATTATTACCGGATGGGCACGCTATAGTTATAACTTTCTACCAGCCTTTGGAAGTCATATTCATAAAGGACATGGAGCCTATGTGCATTGATTTGTAATACTCCAATATTTCTCCCACGTATTTATTTTAGTTTTGTTTAGTCACTATCACGCCAGTAAGCAATGTGGATGATTTTTTTTTTAATGTCACTGTAATCAGAGTCTTATCTTTATCAGTAAAACACCGTTTACCTGAGGGGAACTTCTATGAATCATTTCTATCAACGTTGAACAAATTGTTTTGTATTTTGATTAGTTGTTTTCTTTGTAACAGTTGGATGCTGAGTTTGAGTATGCCGTAGTCGATAAATCTGATCGAACGGGACGTGAATCTGTACCACACGTCTTCAAACAAGCGATGAGCGGCCTGGTAGATAAAAAATACTATTATTTACTTTCCGGGGGGGGGGGGGGGTGTTGTAGGGAATTCTATGCTAGTTTGTCGAATACATTACATATTACAGCTAATATTTCAGTGCTAGAAATCTCCAGAGCTGGAGATGCCAAAACAAACTCGACATTACTTGGTTAAGTCAGGAATCATGAATGTCGAAATACCTCGGACTTACCTTGGTGAAAGAAAGGAGAAGCTATATGAAGCAATGTATGGAATATATACGTATGATAAGGAAGCTATGGAAATGATAAGCTGAAATGAGGTCGCTTTGCCAATGTTACTTCTATGACTGATGGCGGCACTGCTTCGTAAT
>JAPZVO010002179.1:0-10701 GCA_029962745.1 Echinometra lucunter | reverse complement strand
TCGGAATAGTCAAACTAACTCAAGATGTAAACGTTAGGCTCATATTGGTCCCATCACCATTCATGCCACCAGCATTTGGCAAAGTTATATGACATAAAGAGAATAGTGGCCTCAAGCTTCTGCTTATCCTGGAGTCCTATAATTCTGTTCAAATAAGTTTCTATGTTCATATCAAATTCTTTACTATGTGCTTGTATTTCTGTTCATATGAAATTGTATATTATGTACTTGTATTTTTTGTTCAGAACTGAGTAAATGAAATGAAATTAAATTAGCAGCCTGTGCTAATGATAGTCATATAATGTAGCCCTATACACGTAAGGACCTATACGGTAACTAAGGACTATACGGTAACAGTAATGTCATCCTTAGCAAGAGACACAAATGAAAACGAGTGGAACATTTGGAAGGTTCCAACTATACCCTCAACAACTCGATAGGAGTGCTCCTGAAAATGGGTACTCTCCAAAGTATGGTGCCCTAATCATCCCACTTTAGGGACAACTTTGGACTTGAAACCTTCCTGAGGAAAAACAACAAATCAAATTTGAAATAACTCTCATTGGTAGGCATCTTACCTGCAATGTTTTCCTGTACCCATTCAAGAGCCATCACTTGGTCAAACATGCCGTAGTTGCCTGGAGAAGCATCGTCACCTTGTTAGAAATAAATAAAGTCTCATAATCAGTATAAGACGGCAATTCAAGTTATAAACTCTCTTTAACATGTTCATGATGTTTAAACATTAATATGTAGGGACAGTAGGCTATCCCACCAAGCGAAGAGCCGACTGACGCTGTACAAAAATGAAGTCACAATGCATGCATTAAAATGATGTTAACATTATTTTAGAAAGGGTCCATACAAGGGCATATGTCGGCAATGAAGATGTTACAATTGTTGCATATGTAAACATTACATATACATCTTACAAATAATTCGAAGTAACCATATTGAGCGATTATGAATTTTCAAAAATCCGTATACTTATTATATTTTTGATGTTTATTGTAGCTGTATTTTCAATCAATGTACCTTCATGGGGGGGGGGGGGGAGCTCCATTTCATTTCATTTTATTTTTACTAACCTGTTGTTAGGTATCCTAATACACCGAGACGGTAGTTGATATGGACGACGACGTACTCTGATGAAACACCAAAGTAAGGATGTGGGTCATACGATCTCGATGAACCAGACCCTGAGGTGAAAGCACCTCCATGGATCCATACCATGACAGGTGCATTGTTCGGCTTATAATAAATAAATAACAATTAAAAATGGAAGTAGCCCCCTCCCACTTTAAGTAAGAAAAGAATAGAACAGATACGTCTATAAGGGAGTTTTTTTTAGATAATTTCAAAGCTGCCCATCATCAGAGGCTGCGATGCTGTCAATACCATACACAACTATCAAACTAATGAGAAAAGGTTCCTATGCACTATGAGGCGATATTGACATTAATAACCTCGTTTACACATTCTTTATCTTAAATTAACGTCACTGCTTTCTCTTTCATATTTTCATTTAGCAATTTCTTACTCTTTCTTTTCTCTTCACCCTTTTCTGTTTCTAATAGTTCATGCACTGAAAACTAGGTATGATTTTCTGAAAAATTTATGGTTTACAATTTATTTACAGATTCAAATTTTCAAATTGCCTCATTTATTTTTCTCTGTCTGGTCCCACCCCCCCCCTCTCTCTCTCTCTCTCTCTCTCTCTTCATCTCTCTCTTTCTCCTTCTGCTTCTCTATGACCGTCCTCTGTCCTATTTTCATGGAATTTCAAACTCATACAGTTTATCAACTGTATTTCTTATCCAATCCATCTTACCCTTGGTGAAGAAGTATGAACACTGAGATAAAGACAATCTTCACTTCCACTATCGCCTGCCTGAGGACATACCGACCTATCTCTATCGGCTGTATAGTTTCCACCAAGGTCGCCCTTCTTGACGGGGTTCTTGAACCTCAGTTCTCCTACCGGTGGTTCAGCGTACGGTATTCCAAGGAAAGCCTCGATAATGACACTGACGTTCAGGTATTCTGATTCGTTGTACTGGATGTAGATACCTGTCAGGTTAGTTGAGGTCCCAGGGAGGGTGACTTGAGGCAAAGCATCAACCACCTGCCATCCGTGCAGCCCGAGCATCAGCAGAAAAACAAGCTGGGATCTCCACACGGTAACCATGATCATGATAATAGTGGCAGTTTTCCTATCACACCCTCAATGCTCTATTTTCTGGCGTTATCTTTCTATTCGGCAGTATTATTTAGTAATTAAAAAAAAAATCATTCAGATATTCATTCGATGATTTCTTTCTAAATATATTTTCTGTTGTGAGTCGAGATGCTTTTCCAAGGTCTAAATAGCTGCCCGCACATCCAGACAATATCAACCTTAGTCAACAGATGTGTTTAGCTTTAACCCATTCGTGACAGGAATTATTTAAAGCCTAATTTGATCAGCTGTTATTCTTCAAATTGGCAACACAAACATTTTTTCTTTTATTGCTACATTTTCTTATAAAACATCATGTATCTGAAATAAATATAAATTGACAGAATGTACGATGAGAAGTCAGAAAGTTGCAATTTGCAGGGAAAACAGTAATTTTAACATTTTGATCGCATTGCCAATTTAAGGATTTTAATGCTTATTTTCCTTTAAAAAAATTTCAGCATCAAACAACAAATATTGATGCAACCAAAATGGGCACAGTAAGTGTAGAATTTTTTGCTCCTTCTGCTCGTGTATTTGGTATGATTTTTAAGGCTTTGCATCAAAAGTTATTAAACCAAACCACAAAATGTGAACCCTCTGTCACGAATGGGTTAATCAGATTATGGCGCTTTAATCGTCTTTATTTGATGTTGATATTGATAACAGAATGTTGATATTGATAACGGAAGTGAAGTACCATGAAGTAGCATACTATAACCGTAATTAAGACAAGCTAATTTTCGTGAGATAAGATAGTAATATCTTAATTTTTATAATTTCAAAACTTTTATCACGTCTCTTCTGATGAACTTTGCAACTTGAATACAATGCGACGAACCATCCATATCAACTGCACTGGCTTGCCCACCATCAACCCCCCCCCCCCTTCCTCTCTTTCTCTCTCTCTCTCTCTCTCTCTTTCGATATATAGGTATATGCGACTGCATATTATCTTTTTGTAGTTTTTCTCCTTCTCCTTTCCACGTCTCTGTCTGTAATTCTGTATCTATTTCTCTCTCATTCTATGTATCTATCTCTTGCCCTATTCCATTTCTTTCCACCATGTCCTACCCACATGACTTGTTTCATTATTACTGAAGCAGTCATGAAAAAAACAAACAACCAAAAGGACCGATCTCTGAAAAATAGACCATTAACCGCTAATTATTTAACATCATTTCTAGGGGAACTTTTTTTTTTTATTTGAAGCTTGACTAAGTTTGACCTTTTTTTCGATATATACCGAACGCAATAATCACGATGTCATTGTTTTGGAACTGTTACGGATTAATTAGTTATTAATACATGCATGCATATCGTTCCATTTATTCAATTTACATAACATATAAATGAGAAAAAAATACAAATGAGAAAAATACAAATGAGAAAAGAAACACAAATGAGAGAGAGAAAAAAAAAGAATGGCTATGTATTCATTTGGAATGTAAACTTATTTCAGATAATTGGGGGCATACTTCTACCTATCGAAAAATAACATTTGAGAGTAGCCAAATAGCAAAATATGAATAATAGTTTCCTAATAAAATTTTGTACGTTTTAGTTAATTCATCTATAATTTTGTCAACTATGCCGCTTTTAAACAACACAAAAGAACAAACAAAGTAAAAGAAAACAAAACAGAGACGAAATAAAACAATTTTGATATAGGGGGAACTTTTTTTTTTATTTGAAGCTTGACTAAGTTTGACCTTTTTTTTTCGATATATACCGAACGCAATAATCACGATGTCATTGTTTTGGAACTGTTACGGATTAATTAGTTATTAATAAATGCATGCATATCGTTCCATTTATTCAATTTACATAAATATAAATGAGAAAAAAATACAAATGAGAAAAATACAAATGAGAAAGAACACAAATGAGAGAAAAAAAAAAGAATGGCTATGTATTCATTTGGAATGTAAAACTTATTTCAGATTAATTGGGGGCATACTTCTACCTATCGAAAAATACATTTGAAAATAGCTGAATAGCAAAATATGAATAATTAGTTTCCCGATAAACTTTTGTACGTTTTAGTTAATTCATCTATAATTTTGTCAAACTATGCCGCTTTAACAACACAAAAGAACAAAACAAAGTAAAAGAAAACAAAACAGAGACGAAATAAAACAAATCTTGATATAGGGGGAACTTTTTTTTTTATTTGAAGCTTGACTAAGTTTGACCTTTTTTTTTCGATATATACCGACGCAATAATCACGATGTCATTGTTTTGGAACTGTTACGGATTAATTAGTTATTAATACATGCATGCATATCGTTCCATTTATTCAATTACATAACATATAAATGAAGAAAAAATACAAATGAGAAAATACAAATGAGAAAGAACACAATGAGAGAAAAAAAAAGAATGGCTATGTATTCATTTGGAATGTAAAACTTTATTTCAGATAATTGGGGATACTTCTACCTATCGAAAATAACATTTGAAAATTAGCTGAATAGCAAAATATGAATAATTAGTTTCCCGATAAAATTTTGTACGTTTTAGTTAATTCATCTATACTTTTGTCAAACTATGCCGCTTTTAAACAACACAAAGAACAAAACAAAGTAAAAGAAAACAAAACAGAGACGAAATAAAACAAATCTTGATATAAACAGTAAAAGGGGATGATCTTGCATAAAATCTGGACCATGCACGTAGGACAATTCTTGCAGGAGACAGAAAGTCATTCCCATATTTCATCTCTTCAAATTAAATGTGTCTTTCAGGACATGGATAATACCCTGTCACCTGCCAACGTACATCGTTCGAAACATTTAACAATTCAAGCATCATTGGGACTCAACAGAAAAGCCTAATCCTCCACTCTATTTATGTCAATTTAGAGAAAGAGAAAACATGAACGTTCCAATCAAAGGCTGAAAAGGCGTTAAAACTGTTTTAAATCTGTTATGATGATACACCATTCCAAATACCGTAAAAACATGTCCTATAAACTCCCAATCATCTTATAATGCTTGAAAATGACATCAAGGTGCGTTACATCCAGAGTTGTCCTTGTAGTCTTCGAAGGCTTCCGACCATTCGGGCATGTACACGTTCTTCCATTCTGCATACTGGAGCTTCCAATCCTCATAGAGATCATCAGGGTCTCCTGTAGATGACACGTTAAACAAAGAAATCAGCACTTGCTATAGCAGTCCGGCAAGTGTCCACTGAAAATTTCGACATTTCGACATGAAAATCAATATAATCATTATTATTATTGATAGGGAATGACGATTGAAGATAAGCCTACGTCGCAAATGTGTCACAATGAATCAAATATCACACGTATTCATAGAATCATTGATCCACGCCTCTCATACCCCCCGTTGATAGACTAACTCTTAAGTGAAACAAATACAATGAAAAGAAGGGGAACATGTTGAAGATATTTCCTAGTACAATACATTACAGAAAAAGACATGTCAATGAACCCTTAATGAAAACATACATACCATAATTATAAAGAACTGGAAGCGTAGTTCAGCCAGAATGCACAAGTATCCATCCTCATAGCTCTGCTGTTCTCCATGGTAAGAGATAATTTCTTGTATTCTAACTCTGGTACAGTAAACATCGGCCAGTCTGATATTCCCCTGTTGATTCTTCTGTATTTGGGTCACTGATGACAATTTATTGTTATCAAAAGAAGGATTATCAAAACTTTTAAATATTGACAGTGATAAGTATTATATGAATTGACTGCACCGGGATATCTCCACTTTGAGGAGGGGGGGGGGGATGATCGACTTTTGCCGATTTTTTTGTGTCCAACTCACACTTGAGTATGAACACACACACCCTCACCCACCTGCACGGCCCCCCTTACACACATCTTAATTTTTATTTTGAGAGCAGCGAAGCGAGCCAAGCCAGCCAAAAATAACCACTTTCTGGTTTTTAATCGCATTTTCAAATAGAAATTCTAAAATATGATGTGGTCGTTATGACTGATTACAATTTGTTCCTTAAAAATGTGGGGGATATTTGTACACGCCACCCCCCCCCCCTTCAAAAAGTGGGGGATATATCCCCCCCCCCCCCACCCCGGGATTTACGCCAATGATTGACTGACGTATACTTTCTCCCATTGGCAACACCTTTTCTTGCGAGACACAAAATCATTAATAACCATTAATATATGTCCAAGTTACATTTTTTAAAAGCAGAGAAAGAATCAAATTGATTATGGTGACAGTATTCATTCTAAGTCTGGTCTGAACTCACCCATTCGGATGTGAAATTGGTCCAGTATCGCATGACTGTACTGACATCTCTATCTCTTCTGGACTCTGTCTCGTCACTGTCCCGGGAAGTGATTGGCTGAGTCCCCAGCCGACGACGAACTGTATCTCCTCAGCATGACCAGCACCCAACCATCCAGGAACTCCAGCAAGACGGACTGGGTTGGGTATGGGTCATCTCATAACGGTACACCGGAGTTCCGGTATCCGCCATTGCTCGAGCCATCGCTTCAGCAGGACAGGCAAATGTCTGAAGATAATGTACATTTAATGAATACGAAGAAAAAATAAGCTTTATATGTGAAATTAATTCCATTTTGTTTCAAAGCCAAAATGAACATTTCACATGGATAAGAACTGTTGTATGCACAAGCCCTTTTTTCTTCTTATGCTTTGTTCGATTTTTAAAAAGGTTGGGTGAAGCGATACCTCACAATAAGGATTAATTAGTGTGAGGGAAATTTCTTGTTGCTTTACATTCATATAGTTGAATTTTTTCTTTCTGGCAATTTTTATTAAGTTCAAGTTTTTGCACGAAATATAAATAATTGTAATGTATGTCTTTTAAATGTCAAGGGTTGGCCTTTTGAAATTCTCACCTGGTCCGTGTTCAGATTGATGAATGAGTTAACGTGATTAGCTGTAGGGTCATCTGCTTGTGTCCAATCAAGATCCATTGCTCTACGGCCGATGCCACCATAGGTGAGCTGTAGTAGAGATACAGAGGTATCATCTCTCTCAACTCACTCAGAGTAATATTGGGGGTTCTGTCTCACTGCATATGATGGGTAAGCACGCAAGCAGAGTTATCAAGGTTCCTTATCCTCGTTGTTCCGATCAAAGTTGCACCTTGTGGAACTCTTGTCGTCTTACGATCTCCATAGGGATGTCCGTAAGAAAGCATTGTCCACAACAGGGGTGAACAAGAGCTCGTTGATAAGGTACTTGCCGGTTAGCTGTAGAAAAGACAAAATAAATCCAAGCTATATTTTTACAGTTTATGTACTAGTGAATTTCTCATTAGAAAGTCAATGAAGGTGACACCTAAAAGCTACTTCAATATATTGTTGATTGTGTTCAAATAAACATCAGTGTTTTATGGTGACTCGATTAAAAGAATGCTAAATCCAACGGGCATAGAAAGATATTCAGTCATTAAGAGTTCACATTTTAAGCTCCAGTCTACAGTGGGGTATTAATGAACTACTTACTGTTATTTGAGCCCTTGTAAGTTCGCTCTCTTCGACTTCCCGAAGACATGACATTAAGGCTTCACTATCTTCTTCAGTACAGTTCACAATCTCAGCAATCTCTCGCGTAAACCCCACCTGGCGTTCCATATTCGTATCTACAGCCCATGGACAAAGTGCGTTGCCGCTCTGAGAAAAAAGAAGAAGAAGAAGAAAAGGGTTTCAAAGATTTCCTGCCACATATTGCACGAAATCAAGCTGATTTTCTGATCAGATTGTTCCAGAACATGTGAAAGATCGACGTTGAGATAACAGCAAGTTACGATATTCATATTTTGGGTATTATCTCTTTAGGTGATTGCATTAGGTAGCTGCATTACAGTTATTTCGTTAAATTATGGTTTTTATTTCCCCATTGTATTAAAATCCAACGATGAAAATGATACTCATGCAAGCAGCCATTTATAAGCAGACTTTCTTTGAAACAGCTAGTTTGGTACGACATAAATATATCAACAATTTTATATTGCATTTCCATCTCACTAAAATTTAATTTTCTCATTTATGTTTCACACTACTGGAGGAGTATATAATGGCCGTTGGCAGTCCATTCAATTTCTTAAACTATTTTCAGGGACTGAGCATAAATCATTTTCTACAAATAGTTGACATAAACTCACCTCCATGATAGCTTGATGGAATAGGCCCTCACTTAGTGGTGATAAGGTATGGAGACCAACGCTACTAGCTCCTGCACTCTCACCCATGATTGTCACTCGTGTTGGATCACCTCCGAATGCTGAAAGAAAAATAATTAATTATGAAAATATCACCCCAAACAAATCGAATGAAGTACGAATTGAATTATTAGTATGCCTACCCGTCCTTGCCGTTTTGGTTATCTCATATTGCTTCCAAACTTATCCAGCCCTTCATAATTAATCTCCCGACTGATAAAATTGACTGTGATTTGTTTTTTTGTGTGTGTGTGTGTGGGTGTGTGTGTGTGTGGTGTGTGTGTGTGTTTTTTGCGATACCTGCTGGAAATGTGAAACCAGGAGTTTAAACCTGAGTAGATATTCTAACTCAAAGTCAAGTGGATAACAGAATAGTCTAGAAACTGTCACCTGATAACTGCCAGGGTGAAAAAGCTCAAAACTATATCATGTATATGATTCGTTGATTTTGCGATAAGCATTGGTTAATGTACTTATGTTCTAAACAGTACCAGTTCTACGACATCATCCCAGTGAGAGTTATACCTTTGAATTAATCTATCCCAAACATAACAAACTATTTTCTCCTAATGTGTGGAAAAAAAAAATCAGTTATGATCATGAATAGGTATACGAGTCGTCTTCAGACGGGTTTTATATTCGGGGGAACACACAAAGGATAGCTATATACACAGGAGAGGTGGACATTTCGAGTATATTGTTGGAAAACCGACTATTAACCATATATTTCTATTTATCATTATTTCTTTAATTTTTGTGTTTTGCGTTTGTGTTTACTCTACCAGCAATGTTTTCTTGCACCCATTGCAGAGCCATTAACTGATCATACATTCCATAGTTACCAGGAGATGCGCTGTCACCTGATAATAAAGTAAACCGATTAGAGCGATCATTAACATAGGTGTTCGACGTCGAATATAATTTTCAAATATAATGTTTTGTGACAAATAAAATGATATGGTTTAGAGACTTACTAAGTGTTGATTTTAAAATTCATATACTAGTATATGCAATGAAGATCATAAACATAATTCAGGTCTTTCTTCAACTAAGATAGATTCATTATGTACTTAAATTTATTGCTTTTACGGATTGAGCGAAGCGAGCGAGCAAAAAATGGCCACTTTTCTGTGTCTTTAATAGCATTTCAGAAAAGAAATTATAAAATATTACGAGCGAGCGAAAAAATAACCCCTTTTTTTGTTTTCAATCGCATTTTCAAATAGAAATTCTAAAAATATGATGCTGGTTTATGATAGATATTCAGAATTTTATTAACTGATCATAAAAATATATTTTCCTCCTTAAAAAGTGAGGGGGTAATTTGTACACACCATCCCCCTCCAAAAAGTGGGGGGGGGGATAAGATATATCCCCATCCCCCCCCCCTTTACATTAAAATAATAGGCCGGAATTCACAACAGTGGTTTATTTTAGTCCATGGTTTAAACCAGGTTTAAAACCATGTATCAAATTTAGTACGGTGTTTAGACCATGGCCAGGTTTTAAACCTGGTTTAAACCTGGTTTAAACCATGGACTAAATAGCACATCGTTTGTGAATCAGAAATGGATTTAAACCATGGGGAGGTTTTAAACTATGGACTAAAAAAACCATGAGGGGGTTTAAACCTGGTACTAAATTAAACCTCTTTTGTGATCGGCCATAGTGTGCGAGGGGAAGCCAACAGCGACCCCACGAGTGGAGAAAATTGTTCAAGTTTTTGAAGAGCGGGGGAAAATGGTATTTTAGAGCACTTCACAGCTGAATATGATGCTTATGATAACATCTACTTATTACTGTATAATTTTCTTTTCAGTCCTCAAAAATTTCTGGGGGGGGGGCAACTGGGGGCAAAACTTCTGAGTTTTGGTGTCGCCAATGTGGATAACCTACTTATTAATACAAATTACTGTATAATTTTTCTTTTCAGTCCTCAAAATTTCTGGGGGGGGGGGGGGGGCAACTGAGGGGGCAAAGCTTGAGTGTGCCGCCACTGTGGAAAACCAAGTGACATAGAAAAAGGCCTGCTTTGCAATGCTAAGTCGAAAAGACAAAACGAAAATGAAAATCGAAATGGAAATGGATACATTTTGCAGAGATGGTCTATAAATTTTTGGAAATCCTTCTCTTTCTCTTTCTTTCTTTCTTTCTCTCAGTAGTTCCTTCTCTTCCCTATCCCCTCCTCCCTTGCAGCATAATCTTTGTCTTTCACTCTCCCTCACTTATTTCCTTTGTCTTTCTCTCTCTACCTGCCTTCCTGTATACCATATTAAGATTATATCCC
>JAPZVO010002178.1:0-10711 GCA_029962745.1 Echinometra lucunter | reverse complement strand
TAGATTGATATTTTGATGGCATATAAAAGAAACGATGTTTGTGTACGCACACGTCTACTTTGCTCAGACGTTCGATGTGATAATATTGAAGTATTATGTAGTGACGTATGATCCATGTGTGAAAGGAAAAATCTTGGCCGTGTTCCGCTTGTGTGTTGAGCTGTGGGCGAGGAAAGGTTCAACAGGTATGAATAGCAATCCTTGGGCGTACCCCGCTTCAGGAGTTACTGGACCAGAACCGGTCTCTTTTCAGGATGGGTGAAAGGTGGGCTCTGAAAGGGGAGAGCAGCTCAGCGCTTATTGTCATGCAGATGGAGTCGGCAAACAAATTGGGGTTAGGATGGTCCCGCACCTATTTGAGCCTCAGTCACATCAACGAGACCGATTCCGGTCCGACAAGAGATCGAACGGAATATTACCTTAACCGTAAATGGCAAAGAGTCGACCAGTAGAGAGTCCGTGAGGAGTCGGTTTGGAGTGTGACTGAACAATATAGTGTTTCATGGTCGTTTCATAGTCATCCCTATATAGAGTCGTCTTCGCAGCTCAGTCACACCAGGGAGATCCATCTCCCTGGTCACACCAACGTGAATGACAAAATACCGAACAAATAAATTACATATATCCCGAATTGCAAAGAGTCGCTCGGTTAGGAATCTCAGTGGAGTCGGTTTGGCAGTGTGACTGCAGTTATAGCCTCAATCCTCAAATTACTGCACTTTTGACGCGCTGGAGTTGACTTAAAAGATCAGCCTGTAGGGTTGGGTCGCTTGGTTTGAGGAGAGGGCGGAGTCCAACCACTGAGTGAGTCCAACAACCAGACCCTTGCTCTGTAGACTCTCATTCCTGTATTTGGATCGAGTGTAGGGTATATGAATGCGTTGCATAATCAGAGAAATAGAAATAGATCGGCAGCTAGGTGACTTTTGATTAGATGAACGAGGAACCAACATCTGAGTATTGGAACACCTGGGAAGGAACCCCGCATATACCAAACTGGGCGTCTGCCGTTGCACCTCAGCTGCATGTGGCCCCTGGGGCCTTTTAAAAGGGGCCCCAAAATGCGTTAGATTAGATGAACGAGGTACCACATGAAACCCACGGCAGATTTTGCGGCTCATTACACTGAATTCGGAATGGCCCATGACAGACGAATTTTCTGCTGCAAAGTGCCCGGCAGACGCTCCCAAAGGGCCAATTTTTGCATAGAGGCTACATTACAGGTTTTGTTAGATGAACGAGGTACCACACGAAACCCATGGCAGATTTTGGGGCTCCTCACACAGATTATATTGTGACCCATGACAGACGAATTTGCTGCTGTTTTGTGCCCGCCAGCCGCCCCCAAAAAGTGGCCCGAAGGCACTTTTCGTATGTTTGACCCAGGTCAAACATCCTATACTACTTAAAACAAATATGAAATGGTTAAATCGATCTTACAAAGTCCTGAATGGGCTATGGCAGACGAATTTTCTGCCGCTTTGTGCCCGGAAGACGCCCCAAAGAGTGGCCCGAGGGCCCTTTTCATATTTTGACCTAGTTAGCATCTTGGACGTCACTTGAAACCAGTGCGAAAGGGTCAGGTCTATCCTACAGACTACCGAATGGGCCATGACAGACAGTGTACTACTGCTTTGTGGCTGGCACTTAGCAACAGAAAATTTGTCTGCCATGGCAATTTCGATAGTTTTTAAGGTCGACCTGACCATTTCAAACTCGTTGTTAGCGATACCTAGGATGGTGACTAGGTCAAACATACAACAGAGGCCCTCAGGTCACTCTTTAGGGGCATCTGCCGGGCACAAAGCAGTAGTACACTGTCTGTCATGGCCCATTCGGTAGTCTGTAGGATAGACCTGACCCTTTCGCACTGGTTTCAAGTGACGTCCAAGATGCTAACTAGGTCAAAATATGAAAAGGACCCTCGGGCCACTCTTTGGGGCGTCTTCCGGGCACAAAGCGGCACAAAATTCGTCTGCCATAGCCCATTCAGGACTTTGTAAGATCGATTTAACCATTTCATATTTGTTTTAAGTGGTATAGGATGTTTGACCTGGGTCAAACATACGAAAAGTGCCTTCGGGCCACTTTTTGGGGGCGGCTGGCGGGCACAAAACAGCAGCAAATTCGTCTGTCATGGGTCATAATATAATCTGTGTGAGGAGTCCCAAAATCTGCCATGGGTTTCGTGTGGTACCTCGTTCATCTAACAAAACCTGTAATGTAGCCTCTATGCAATAATGCCCTTTGGGGGCGTCTGCCGGGCACTTTGCAGCAGAAAATTCGTCTGTCATGGGCCATTCCGAATTCAGTGTAGTGAGCCGCAAAATCTGCCGTGGGTTTCATATGGTACCTCGTTCATCTAATCTAACGTATTTTGGGGCCCCTTTTAAAAGGCCCCAGGGGCCACATGCAGCAGAGGTGCAACGGCAGACGCCCAGTTTGGTATATGTGGGGTTCCTTCCCAGGTGTTCCAATACTCAGATGTTGGTACCTCGTTCATCTAATCAAAAGTCACCTAGCTGCCGGTCTATTTCTATTTCTCTGATTATGCAACGCATTCATATACCCTACACTCGATCCAAATATATTTTTGAGGCGGATTTGACTGATAACACGTCTAGGAAATGTGAAAGCATTCTTTCTTCTTCCTCCTCCTCCTCCTCCTCCTCCTCCTCCTCCTCCTCCTCTCCTCCACCTCTTCTTCTTCTTCTTCTTCTTCTTCTTCTTCTTCTTCTTCTTCTTCTTCTTCTTCTTCTTCTTCTTTTTCTCATTCTTTTGCTTGTCATTATTATAATGCATGGGAAGAAAATCTTCTCCGTCCCGCCCCCACTTCGTTTGAGACAATCCCGCACTGTATTATGAATGATTATGGTTATTAAATGTGCATAAAATAATCAGGGAAACTACATGTATGTTGAATTAGGCAACAACACGGCTCCAGACAATTCCTAAATGGGTTTATTGGTCGTAAACGGATCAAGTACAAAGTATAGTGGGTCTGCTGAATATTACAAAGCAAAAGGGTTAATTCGGCTATTTTTTAAAATTAATATAAATCACTTTTTATTAATCAATAAAGGGAATACAATAAGCCCAGGTTACCAGTTCTTAACGAACGTGATACAGGGCAACATGAAATGAACACACTGGACAAATGAAACAAAAACAAACAAAATAATTAAATATGCACATATCAGAGGAACAGTTTCGAAATAATTAGCGAAAAGATATTTTAAAACATATTGAATCGTCTCTATAGGTTATTCTTAATTTTGCTGATATCCCATTACTCGCTTTTGTTTCGTATAGCATAAAATAAATATTTAAAACTGGAGCGACAGATCAACGTTATTAATACTAATGTAGACATAACCTAATTATTTCTGTATACATATCAATATTTATGCGTTAACTAAGAATAATTTTCTATAGCATTTCATTCGTAATCAGCTATTTGCTAAACATAATAAATGGTATACCATCAAATATAAAACTGTCATCTATATATTTTTTTAAAAAGCAAGAAAGCGGTCAGTAGGCCATGTCTTACTTTGATTTTTGTTTCAATGTGATTAATTGGTTCGATATAAAATGATAGTACACTTTTGAGAGAAAATAGAAATGAAGGAGGGTGGATACTAGAGAGGGAGAGAGGACAGAGACAGAGAGAGAGAGAAGGAGGGAGAGCGGAGGAGAAGAAGAGAAAGGGAGATAAGAAGGTAGAGAAAAAGAGCAAGAGAAAGAGGGAAGAAAGAGGGATAGAGAAATCAGTCTATAGATTCATACAGCAAAATAATGCTCAGAAAGTTCGCTGTTCATGCTGTTCATGCATGCTTTATACGCGTAATGTGAACACACCTGTAAACACATATACTAACGAATACTAGAAAGAGGAGCCTCATTGCTCAGGCAAAAAAAAAAAAAAAAATACAAGGTGCATTCAATAAAGTTGACAGATTGATTAGTTAATCAGTGGAGAAGTGCCATGTCAGTCCACTGTGGCTCACCCCTTGCGTTATAGATAACGTACGATCCAATCAGTGCCAATTTCAGTGTGACATCTTTACATTTCCTTGGACCGACAAGGTGGAAAATATTTTTGATTTGCGGTTTGTTTTCTTTGGTAACCACCCCTCTACTTCCGACTTCAAAGTAGATGAGATGAGATTCATAATCATTAGAGTTGATGTCCCTATTCAATTGAACACACCTCGCTTCTTTTCGTTCCCTAGCCTTTCGAATATTAGGTTCGAATGGGACCGTTAGCTCAATCAGAACCACTTTTGGAGGGCTACATTTAGGGAAACAGGTCGGAAAGTTAGCTGGTTTCTCCGTGGTAGCTAGAACATTAGAAGGGATTGTGCCTCCATTTATTCTCAGCCCGGGGAGATCAGCATATAGATCAAGTTTTACTTCATTTTTTCGGCACATTTTTTCAGTTCTTTTACTAGATATCCTAACACACTCGGTAGGTAAATCTGCCCTGGGTGAGGGCCACAGTGCACATATTTAGAATATGGGCCAGAGAGCCCGTACAATTCGTCGCCGCTTTCACGAACCGGCACACTTAGCATTCGGTGCGAAAACTTGTTTTCGAGATAATCGCATTTAAAGAATTCAACATTTTAAAACCCCAACTTTTATAGGCTATCGTGGTCGGATGCTCGAAAAAATTCACATGTGATGAGTACAGATTCTGAATTTTAAGATTTGCTAATATTTTTTCCGTATAACTCCTTTTTTCTATGAAATAATCACTCTCTACTAAGAGTGTCAGTTCGTGAAATCCGCCTTTTTCTGAACGCGCACTTGTTGTGTACTAAGCGTAGATTTCACGAACTGGCACAATATCATGAGTGTCAGTTCGTGAAAGCCATCTAGGCAATGCACGCGCTATGCGCCAATCATGCACTACGCGTTACGAACCGGCACTTTATGCAATAACCACTGCACTTTCAATACATGTATGTATTACGCTGTTTCCCAGTACAGTAGGCCTACTATGCCCATAATCATCATGGCCACAAAATATTTAAAATCAAAATGTACAAACAGAAAATGCTTCCAAAATGTGCCACTCCCCCTCCATGAATTTTGGATTGAAAAATAGAGCTAAAGGGTGTTTGCTCTTGTATAAGTCCTTCCGAATTTAGGCTTCAAAGAGACGGACCAGTATATCTAGTTTAAAAAATCATTTTGTTTTTCGTTTTCGAGGGGGATCCGAGGGGCGTCACTAGGAAAAGATTTTGTGCCCCTCCCACCCCCTCCCCCATGTGAAGTCCTGAATATGACAGTGAAGCGGGCATGAATCATGAATAGGGAAATTCATATATTATTTTGTCAAGCTTCCTTCCCCCTATCTTCCCATCTCTCTCTCTCTCTCTCCCTCCCTCTCTCTCCCTCCCCCTTCTATCACCCCTCTTTCTCCCATTTCAAAGCTACATTCATTGTCCTATATTCATATTCCTTTGCCCCATTTGATTTTGATTTTCTTTGTACATGATCTATATTTATGTAATGACATGAACATATACATTATCATATCAACAACAACAAAAAAAAAACATACCCTCCATTCTTGTCTCAGTGAAACATGCTCTCTTTAATCATAATACTTCCTTCAAACATCAAATCAGTACTTCAGACGACTTAAGCCTTTAATTTCAAAGAAATTAATTTGCATTTCAGTTCATTAAACAACATGGCTAAAACATACAACTTAACAAGTTATATGATTTCAAATTATTCCATGTGACTGTATAGGCCAATAAGCTTTAATAGTCATTTCTGGTATACTAAAACCAGCTTCAGCAATAACAATGGAAACAATTTGTTGCAAAAATTAGACTGAAGTCCGATTTTATGATGCAATGTAATTTGCATCTGAAATACAAATACTAGCAATCAGCTTTACATTAGTTCCACATCTGAAATTTGGTAATTGAAAATATGTTAATCCATTTAGATACTAAATTCATGAAACAAATACTAAGACATAAGGCAACAGAATATCAATGAAAGCTATAAAGGAATGATATACGCGTAATTAGAATGTCATTTTCGAACCTTACTCAATATAACCGATGATATATTTTGATATAACATGTTCATCCTAATGTTATTTTATCTTAAGTCTGTCAATTTCAAGTCTTAAATATCTCACGTATATATGTATGGTTGAAGTTATATCGATCTCAAGGTCTTTTTAATGCACTGGTACACCGCTTTACTAGATCTTAGAAATTACACATTGCATTACATTTCGTATGTTATAACCATTCTATAATAGTCCATTAGGTTCATTCTATTGACATCTATTTAAATGTCTGTCTCAAATTAATGTCATACTTCATTTACAGATCACTAGCATACATGTACTCGAAAAGGAAATTTTTTATCATAAGGGGACTTGGTAACTAAAAAAAAAAAAATGAAGTTTATGGCCTCCATGCTGTCAAGGCATGTAATTATGTTATAAATGAAGCCCTGAAAATACAACTCAAACGCATCATCATGAGCTTTTTATAAAATAAATAATAAAAAGTGAGCGAAATGCAAGGCCAGACTGTTTCCCTCATAGACTGATGTTTAAGTGTACCCCCAGTACGGTTTCATAAATGGCGGTATGTACATTATACACGTTGGCTTATATATCTTGACAGTTTCTGGTTTTGAAAATATTCCTGTGTGTTTGTTTATCCCTTCTATCCCCTCTGAACATCTTAACAAAGCTCACACATTAATATGCAGAGTTGTTAAATCACAAAGTTATAAAATCATTTTGATATTTGTCTGAATTTACTCTCCGTCAATGGCAGATATTGCAGTCATGACAGTACATGTTCATGAAGTTTGACATTAATCAAATAGAAAATTGTACATTACTTTGTCACTTGCAGGGGACACAGTTTCCAAAATTGTAATCTTCAAAACATCAGGTAAAACGTTGAAACCACTAAGATCAGATTTGATTGTTTAATCACCTGCAGTGCTATATATACTGTGACAAAACTAAATTATTAGCTGAATTCAAAGGTTTCTAGATATTTTGTTTAATCACTCTGCAGTGCTATATATACTGTGACAAACTAAATTATTAGCTGAATTCAAAGGTTTCTAGATATTTTCAAAAGCAACCCTGTGCATTAATAGCTTAAATAACCTCATTATTTACCTATTCCTTGTCAGATAACACACCATGTCCACGCAGAAGTTCCGCATTTCTGAAAATTTAATGACTTGTTTCATTTGCCTGTTGGCGAGTATTTTCCTTCTTTTGTGAATTTTCTTCTGATGTGGTTTATGATGAAGTCAATGTATCCATACTTAAAAAGGTGTAAAAGAATAGGACAACTTGAAATAAATGAATAGGTATTAATATCTAAGAGTATGAATCAAACTGTTGCACTCAAATAAACCATACTAGGGTCCATGATAAAACCATGTCCTGACTTATAGCTGGTGAGCAGTGCTGCTGGTAAGCTTATTTAATTCAACTGAAATTCCAAATCAGCTTGAAGTTACCCTTTCGTAAATGTTATATTCTGTTTCATTGATGTTATTAAATATGAAAACTAACTGTTACTATTAACTTGGAAAGTCAAAGGTCCTGAATGTGTTACATCATTAACATGGATGTTGCTAGGTCCTGGGTGTGTTCACCATTAGCAGGGATGTTGCTAGGTCCTGGATGTGAGTGATCATTAGCAGGGATGTTGCTAGGTCCAGGATGTGTTTCACCATCAGCAGGGATGTTGATAGGTCCTGGATGTGTTTTATCATTAGCGGGGTTTGTTGCTAGGTCCTGGATGTGTTTCACCATAAGCAGGGATGTTGCCAGGGATATCGCTAGGTCCTGGATGTGTTTCACCATGTGTTTTCAACATTAGCAGGGATGTTGCCAGGTCCTGGATGTGTTTCACCATAAGCAGGGATGTTTGCCAGGGATATCGCTAGGTCCTGGATGTGTTTCACCATGTGTTTCAACATTAGCAGGGATGTTGCCAGGTCCTGGATGTGTTTCACCATTAGCAGGGATGTTGCTAGGTCCTGGATGTGTTTCACCATTAGCAGGGATGTTGCTGGGTCCTGGATGTGTTTTATCATTAGCAGGGATGTTGCTAGGTCCTGGATGTTTCGTTATCAGCAGGGATGTTCCATTATAAGCATTGATGTTCCTAGCACAAACCTCAGCAGGTAGAGATACATTAGTGACGACCTTGTTGGCGGCACAGCCTAACAAATGAGAATGAAAGTGGGGGAAAAGTGATACATAATCTGATGGCAATATGAAAAGAAACCAATACAATTTTCAGTTTTATCCATCATTTTCTAGATTATTGCTTTTCAGAAATATATAACCAAGAATATGGCTTACATAATACCTCTCAACCTTTCGACCTTAGAACAGAAACAAATAAAAAAATGATGAAATGATTAATTGCCGTAAAATGTATTTGCCAAGATGAGTGAATGAACACAATATTTTTTTCTCGATTACGATTATTTTCGTGTTCAAAGTAACAGGAAGAATGGAATACACAAGGGGTTAACATCACAGCATAACCCTTGTATATCATTATTACAGAGAAGTATATTTGCTTACCAATTGCTGATATGATACTGAATGTGATCCTCGTCATCCTCGTCATCATCACTGTCATCTGAAATGTGGTTTGTGTTGGGCCTATCATGATGACCACGTTGAGAACTTTCCCGTCCACCATCTATTCCTTCTTCTCAACCTTACTAGTGTTCCCTTTCTTATCTTTGGAGTGGGCTTTCTCTGGATGACACATGAGGTCCAACATTAACATAGGCAGCCATCTCTTTTCCACTTGCCAAGTACATCAAAATGTTCTATTTTGGAAATAAAGATGGGAGAGAAAAACAGAGGTTTTCATCTCAGGTGACGAACCTTCACAGAAAGTATATAGTCCTACACCTGAAGCTTGCCAACTTTACATCTATAGTTTTACTCTACGAATCATGAGCAAAAACAGTTTATGAAAAAGATTTATCCGCTGTTAACATTAAGATGACCAAATGAAATTAAGAAAGAGCCGAGGGTGATTGATTTTTTTAATTAGATTATTTTAAAAAACTCAACAAAGTAAATAGAGGACCTTACCTTTTCCCCATTTTCATATTTCACCTTTCTGAATAAAAGACCACACACTATGCAGACTCTGTGAAAGAAAGAAACAAAACAGGTTCATAATATTTTGACTGAACAATGAACAAGCCTACCTTAGACTGTTGTTATTCTTTACTGTGGTAGAGAACAAAATGTATTTTTTAAAATCCTCTTTGGGTGGATAAGATATCGAATTACTTTTATTACATCTTTAACAATTATAAGACCTCCCAATCTGCAAAGACATAATTATCAGATCCAGTGGTTTCACATTTTCTGTTGAACTGTTCCCATGAACACCCCTCCTCAGTCCAATAACATGCGTATTAGAAGTTCTGACCAAGGATAAGCTCTCACTCTGATGATTTAATTGGTCCAAGCCCTGTCATATTGAAAGAAAATATAGATTTACAGAATACAGATCTGTCTTCAAAAAGAGGGGTCAATCTGAAGTAGATGTTGAATTACTAAAGTAACTAAGACCTCCAGTAGGCCCTACAAAGTATCAGCAATATCCATACATGTATTTTTTAAAAACCTAGTAATGCCAGAACTTAGAAGTTCATAAGCCTACAAGCTAGCAGATCTATGATTGTTCATTATGCATGACCGTATAGCCTAGGTAACAGGGGCATGCAGTGTTGCCTCCGATCCCCCAGAAATTCTTAAGACTTTACATTCTTTACCAAAAATTCCCCCCCAAAATCCCCCAAAGATTGCATCAAATCTCTCTATGCCCATCATTGGCTCCTTTGTTAGATACTTTTGATACTTTTTGTTTAAACCCCTTGTTGTTATATTCTTGCCCCCCTCCCCCCCCCCCCCCCCGAAAAAAATCTGCAGGGATCTAGAGACTAGACTACAGCCAGGTTATCATCGTCATTATCGTTATCATCAGTATTATTATCATCATATCATCTTATATTATCATTCATAGTACATGAATCACAATGATTTGGATTGTACGAGGCGTCTTACTCCTGAGTCTTACTCTTAGACAGATTATGAAACCCATCCTCGAGGAAGCATTATTCGCAATGTGCGGGACTACATGGATCGCTTGGGGGAAAGTGATTGTTTTGTGTTTTGCTTCGGTTCTAGGTTAAAAAGAAACATATTATGGGCAGATCATCACACCTTCAATATATATACTTTAAAATGACATTCTACTTACTTCTACATCAGTGAAAACGATGAAAACGGGAATAATTCCTATTCAGTGCCAGTTCGTGAAACCACAGCTCCCAAATGTAGAGAAGACATGTTGCATCTACGCGCATTAACGTAAAAAACACGCGCGCTGCTGTTCGATTTCACGAAGTGGCACTCAGTTAAGAGTGCCGGTTCGTGAAGTCCAAATTTCGCAGAATCAGGAATTTTTGGACACAGGTGATTTTTAACAATGCCTTTATCTCGAAAAATAATCAAGATCAGGAACTGAAATTTGGTGAACATGTAGATTTTTACATTGCCTTTCATAATATGTAAAAACCTCAAAACCCAAAATTTACACGTAAAATGGTTATTGTGCCGGTTCGTGATATCGGCGACGAATTGCACAAACTACAATTT
>JAPZVO010002177.1:0-10737 GCA_029962745.1 Echinometra lucunter | reverse complement strand
ACCATTGAATATATTACAATTCTACTAATTATTTGCTACAACAGTTTTTTTAAATTTCCAAAATATAAGGGGAGCATGCATCCCAACCCCCCCCCCCCCCCCTATTGTAATAGTGTGCGCCTAAATGCTTTTTGATTTTGGCGAATATCCATCTATACTTTTTTTTAAACAGATTTGTACAATTCAGCTGATGTTGCGAGATGACTGGGTTTTATTTTTCCAAGTCTAATAAGTTAATACTCAGGCAGAAGCTGAAATATTATCTAAGGAAATTGATTAAAGAAATGAGGAATCAATGAATGCATAGATGAATGAATGAATGAACGAACGAACGAATGAATGAATGAATGAATGAATGAATGAATGAATGAATGAATGAATGAATGAATAAATGAGCAAATAAATAATTGACTAAATAATGCACAAACTACTTTTTTCACTGACAAACTTGATAATGATAATCATTGACTTAAATAAATTTTTCTCTGGAAAAGTTGGTGCCTTCAGGGAGAGCCGTTCTTCTGAGAGTTGTCCTCAGGGGAAACCGTCCTCCAGGGTAATGTCAGATATAGGCCCTGTGGAGTCGTCCGGGGGCGTGTTGTCCTCCAAAAGAGTAGTCCTACCACCTCACTTGCACCCCTCACAAGTACCTCTTTGAAAGATATTAAAACCCTCGCTATAATATAGCGAAAAGCTAAAATGAAAAAATTAACCGATTCTGAAATGGTATGACATGCGTATCCTCAGTTATCATGATATCATTGGTGTAAAAAAGTGTCGCCAAGCAATTATTGGTAGCATTAATTTGTCGGCTTTGCAGATGTCGGCGGAGGATTATGTCGTCCGAGTGAATGCCATGTAAAATTATCTGCCTCGCAGGCCTTCGGTGAAGTGGCCATGGACCCCCCCCCCCCTTCAGGTCCCAGGTACACGTGGTATATAATTATGAGACGACAGTCTGAGGGAAAAGTAGTCTACTATATAGCCATAGGCAAATAACTTTTAACGAAATGTTATTTTTTCGATTGTTTAGACACTGTTCTTCAACTTTCACATAGTTGTTTCTTTAGGCATTTCCTGTAAACTCTCGCGAACCTATTCAAGCTGCCCCCTCTTCTTCCTTATTCCCTTATATATTACATGTGGAATATAATATGAGATGACAGTCTGAGGGAAAAGCTTAAATGAAAAATTAACCGATTCTGAAATAGGTTTGGCTGTAGGCACATAACTTTAAATAAAATATTATTTGTCGATAGATTAAACCCTGCTCTTCAACTTTCACATTCTTGAGGTATTTCCTGTGAACGCTAGCGGACCTAGTCAAACTCTCCCCTGCCCTCTCCTGTAAGCCTGTAAACTTTATTTCCTGTAAACTCTCGTGGACCTATTCAAACCGCCCCACCTTCCTTTGTCTTATTATTACTCGTGGAATGCATATGATATGACCCCGGGAGGGGGGGGGGGTATGTCTCAGTGATGCCTGTACATCATCCACCGTAAACAAAAACGTCTATTAGAAAAAGGGTCGTTTTTGCAGCACAGGGCGGGGGAACCCGGGGATTCCAGTTTAGGGTATCAAAAACAGGTAAAATCAGAAAAAAAAAGGGTATCAAAATCAGGAAAATCCGGGAAAATGTTACATTATTAGGAGATAATGATACAATCCTTGATTAAAATCCCCGTTAAAATACAGTAATTTTCAAATTTCGCATTTTTTTTTTTGCGACAGATGAGAGAGAATTGTGCCTTTCATATTGCATGTTTTTTTTTTATTTACATGCATCAGTGGACTTCCCTCAACATCGTATTATGAAAGGCATCCCGACACAATTTTGCTCTCATCTCTCTCCCAAAACTTGAAAATGACTGTATTTTAAGGCATGGGCATAGAATCAAAATTACTTCACCAAATTCAGTGATAGCGGTATCATTCTTCTCGGTAGAGGATGCTGTCCCAATGATGTAGAAAAATATACCTTTCGAAGGTGAAGTACAGAAAATCCGCCGTGCCCGCTTTTTCTGGGACTGGCCCCGGTATAGTCTTTTCTGGGAGAATTTTTTGTGAACGCCAGCGACCGATTCAAACTGTCCCTGCCCCTCCTCCACTCTTATTTCCCTATGTATATATGCATAAGGAATATAACATTGTGGGCCGGGGATAGTCTGCAAGAAGACTGCTGTCCGTTGTGGTCAAGGCACGTTAATAATGAAATATTTTTTCGATGGATAAAATTTAGACTCTGTTCTTCAGTCTCTTCTCGGAGATTTTTTGTGAATGCCAGCGACCGATTCAAACTGCCCCCCTTGCTTATTTCCCTATATAATTATTATGGAATATATAATCTAGATGTATTCTGTTTGATATGCAATGTCTTACGTTTTGATTATCTAAATAAATTATGTTTGAAGAATGTCCGCGAGATCCCAAAATATTTTCTGTATGAAATTAGTTATGAATTCTGCAAAAATTGTCATTTTATAAAAATCAAATTAAAATGTTCACCTTGTTATGATGCGCTCTGTATTACTTTGTGTGGGGTCGAAGCTTTGGCTGAAGCTTTCCCCGTTGCATCCTTAGTTCTGTTTGATTTCGATGGAAATTTGTGATGATGTAAAACAGGGGAAATAAAAAGGTTCGCCTAGATTTAGGGTCGATCCCAGTGGCGTAACAGCTGGGGGGGGGGGGGCACGGGGGCAGAGTGCCCCCCTGAAGGATTTTAGCAGGAAAATCCACCAAACCACCGGGAAAAATGAAAGGGACGGAAAGGAAGAAAAGGAAGGTGAAAGGGAAAAGAGAAAGGGAAAGGAAGAAGAAGAAAGGAAAAGAAAGAAGAAGAAAGGAAAAGAAAGAAGGAGAAAGGGAAAGAAAGAAGGAGAAAGGGAAAGAAAAAAGGAGAAAGGGGAGAAAGAAGAAGAGAGAGAGAGGGAAAAGAGGGAAAAGGGGAAAAAATTAAAATTAAGTACCAAAACCCCGGAGTTTCCGGGGGCTCCACTCCCTGGACCCCCCGCAGTGGCTTTCCCTGTAGACCCCCATCAGGGGCCCTAAGCCAGAACCCTGGGCCCCACCCTCTAAGGGCTTCGCAACAAGCAACTCGCGGTGCGGGCTCACTCCGTATATTCTATTTCTAGACTAGTACCGGGAAATTTTCGGCTCTGCCCCCCCCCCCCCCCTATAACAGGCAGAGAATGTAAGAGACCGGAAACAGACAACGAACAATTTCAAGAAACGTTAGAGCTTCCGCGCTTCTCGCGGGAGGAGAAAATCACCATCCCTGCACCCTCCCCCTAGCATGCCTAGGGAGCGCGCTTTGCACTATCGTCCTCCTAAAATGAAATCTTAGCTACACCTCTGATTCTAGACTTAATTGCCGGGAAATTTTGGGCTATGCGTATGCCCCCCCCCTCCCCTATAACAGGCACATTGCGTAAGAAGAGCGGGAACTGACAGCGAAAAAACGTCGGAGCTTTCGCGCTTTGCGCGGGAGGGGGGGGGGGGAAACTCCCCCCTCCCTGCACCCTCCCCCCTAGGGAGCACTACCGTATTCCTAAAATGAAATCCTAGTTACGCCGCGAAGAAGAAAATTACCGACAACTAACAATTCAAAGAAACATCGAGGAAAATCCCCCTCCCTGCACCCTCCCCTATAGGGAGCAATAGATTGGGGTAAATTCCGGGGGTGGGGGATCTATCACCCCCACTTGGGGGAGAAGGTGGATGGTGTGTACAAATCCCCCACCCCCCCCCCCCCAATGCAGACACACTTTTCCAGGAAGACAATATATCTCAATTAATCAGTTAGTAAAAATTCTGAATATCTATCATAAACAACCATCATATTTTAGAATTTCTATTTGAAAATGCTATTGAAAACAAAAAAGTGGTTATTTTAGCTCACTCGCTTCTCTCACTCATCAAAATCTTAGGATTTCCATCCGAAAATGCGATCAAAATCGAGAAAAGTGGTTATTTTTGGCTCGCTCGCTTTGCTCTTCCGTCATATTTTAGAATTTTTTATTCGAAAATGCGAGTCAAAACCGGAAAAGTGGTTATTTTCTGCTCGCTCGCTTCGCTCACTCGCAAAATAGATATCAAAATGTGTGTGAGAGGGAAATAAATCATTTTAAAAGTTTTTCATCCCCCACTCCTCAAATTGGATTTACGCCGGTGGAGCACTACCGTCCTCCTAAAGTGCATAGACATAAACTAGTTACCGGGAAATTTAGGGCTCTGTCCCCCCCCCCCCCCCCCCCGATAACAGGTACCTGTTACGCCCCTGGGACTCGATCCTCTACAATTTTTTTCATTATATTGGTTATACATTTTTAAAAATGAATGAGGAATATTCACACATGTAGCAGGCAGGGGCGTAACAGGTCCCTGCTATCGGGGGGGGGGGAAACCAAAATTTCCTGGTAACTAGTCTATGTCTAGAATCTGTGGCGTAGCTAGGACTGCATTTTAGGAGGACGGTAGTGCTCCACCGGCGTAAATCCAATTTGAGGAGTGGGGGATGAAAAACTTGTTTAACAATTTTTTTCCCTGTCACACACATTTTCATATCTATTTTGCGAGCGAGCGAAGCGAGTGAGCCAAAAATAACCACTTTTCTCGCTTTTCATCGCATTTTCGGATGGAAATCCTAACATTTTGATGAGCGAGCGAAGCGAGCGAGCCAAAAATAACCACTTTTTTTGTTTTCAATAGCATTTTCAAATAAAAATTCTAAAATATAATGGTTGTTTATGATAGATATTCTGAATTTTTACTTACTGATTAATTGAAATATATTTTCTTCCTTAAAAAGTGTGTCTGCATGGGGGGGGGAGAGAAATTTGTACACACCATCCCCCTCTCCCCCAAGTGGGGGTGATAGATCCCCCTAACCCCTGGAATTTACGAATTTAGTGCTTCCTAGAGGGGAGGGTGCAGGGAGAGGGGAGTTTCCCTACTCCCGCGCGAAGCGCGGAAGCTCCGACGTTTCTTTGAATTATTAGTTGTCGGTGATAAAGTCTATCTTCAGCGGCGTAACTAGGATTTCATTTTAGGGGGACGGTAGTGCTCCCTAGGGGGGGGGGGGGGTGCAGGGAGGGGGGGAGTTTCCCTCTCCCGCGCAAAGCGCGGAAGCTCCGGCGTTTTTGCGCTGTCATTTCCCACTCTTCTTACGCTCTCTGCCTGTATTGGAGGGGGGGGGGGGCAGAGCCGAAAATATCCCGGTAACTAAGTCTTGGAATAGAATATGCGGAGGTGAGCCCGCACCGCGAGGTTGCTTGTTATGAAGCCCTTAGCGGGTGGGTCCCAGGGTTCTGGCTTAGGGCCGCTGAAGGGGGTCTACAGTGAAAGCCACTGCGGGGAAGCCCCCGGAAACTCCGGGGTTTTGGTACTAAATTTTCCCTCATTTCTTTTGTTTCACTATGCTTTCTTCTTTTTTTTTTCTTTCCCTGTTTTCCCTCTCTCTTCTTCTTTCTCCCCTTTCTCCTTTTTTATTTCCCTTTCTCTTTCTTCCTTTCCCTTTCTCCTTCTTTCTTTCCCTTTCTCCTACTTTCTTTCCCTTTCTCCTTCTTTCTTTTCCTTTCTTCTTCTTCTTTCTTTCTCTTTCTTCTTCTTCCTTTCCTTTTCTCCCTTCCTTTTTCTTTCTTTCCCTTCCTTTCATTTTTCCCGGTGGTTTGGTGGATTTCCCGCTGAAATCCTTCAGGGGGCGCACTCTGCCCCCCTGCCCCCCCCCCCGGTGGTTACGCCACTGGTAGCAGGGGCAATGGGAAAGTTATCTAGTTAGGAGGAGTGGGGACATTAATGTAGATTTACAGGAGGCGTGCATGCAGAAAAGGATAACAAATCTGAGGGGGGAAATGATTTTATTCAAATTCTCGTTTGTAGGGGCCTACATGCCGTTTCAATTAGTTCCTTCGGTCAAGTGGCCGGACCCCGCGCTCAAAGGCTTTATGAACTTCAAAATTTCTAAGCCATGTCTTTGGATATCATTAACGCGTATCAAGAATTAAGAATAGCTAAAGAAAAACCAAAACAAAACAAAACAAAACAAACCAAAACAAAACAAAACAACGCCACAGTCCAATTCAGAATATAATACAGCAGTTTCGAAATATATACGAAACAACCAAATGAAACAATATGAATATAATGCAGCACTTTTTCGAAATATATAACAAAACAACCAAATGAAACAATAAATGATATTAATAATCAGTGGCGTAATGAGCCAAAATATTATTATTATTTTTTTTTTTTTGGGTGGGGGCTCAATCTTTGCGAGGAGCGAAGCGACCAACCCTGAGGGAGTGCAGCGACCGATCGAGCCGGGGTACCCCTCCCCCCTTCACGCTACGGAGCTTTTTTCATTTTTTCGACTTAAATTCCAACCTCAGTTCAGTTCAGTTTTTATTTTCTCTCATTTCCAACAAAAGGATTTCATTTTAGTGGGGCGGTAGTGAGCACGCGAAGCGTGTGAATCACATAGAGTTATATAAACCTAAATCACTTAATGAGCGCGCGAAGCGCGCTCCCTAGGGGGGAGGGTGCAGGAAGCTCCGACGTTTGATGACATGTTTGATGACATGTACTGTTATGGATAAACGTGTCATGAATCTACCGACCGGAAAAGGATATTTTTTCATGAACTTAGAAACATGATTATGAAAACATGCAGCCCAAATAATCTTCTTAAGTTTCAAACAAATGCCAGCGTTACACAAAATACTTTATTACTTATGATAATAATACAGACAAAGAAACTATGAAACAAAAAGGACGAGCATTGAGAGGGTGTGATGCGGTGGGGTACCAGGGTTTCACTCCCACAGTGGCGTAGCTAGGATTTCATTTTTGTGGGGCGGTTGTGAGCGCGCGAAGCGTGTGAATCACTTACTGGCTCTCTAGGGGGGAGGGTGCAGAGAGGGGGGAATTTTCCCCCTCCCGCGCGAAGCGCGGAAGCTCCGACGTTTCTTTGAATTGTTCCTTGTCTGCTCCCGCTCTTCTTACGTTCTCTTACCTTTTTTTTCTTTTCTCGCTTCTGCTTTTTTTCCTTCTACTTTTTCTTTCTTTTTTGTTGGTGTTTTGGAGGGGTGACCGCCCCCATCGTCCCTCCCCCCTGGCTACGCAAGTGCACTCCCATGGTAAACGAGTTTTTTGCAGTATTGATGGTTTGCAACTCTGTAAAAGAACACTATTTGGGACTGCAAACTTAAAGCACGTGGCTAGTTTTGGTAAATCTAAGAATATTCATTATCAAAGTTTGAATCCATTGTCAGATAAACAGATAAAACCAAGTGTTATCTCATAAAACACATGAGTATTGATATTATGCGTGTTTTCTGCGTTGCTATGCATGCCAGTGGCGTAATGAGCCAAAATATTTGGGGGCTCAATCTTTGCGAGGAGCGAAGCGACCAACCCTGAAGGAGTGTAGCGACCGAGCCAGGGTACCCCCCCCCCTTCACAATACGGAGCTTTTTCATTTTTTGACTTAAATTCCAGCTTGAGTTCAGTTCAATTTTTATTTTCTCTCATTTCCAACAAAAGGATTTCATTTTAGTGGGGCGGTAGTGAGCACGCGAAGCGTGTGAATCACTTAATGAGCGCGCAAAGCGCGCTCCCTAGACGGGAGGGTGCAAGGAGGGGGGAGTTTGCCCCCTCCCGCGCAAAGCGCGGAAGCTCCGACGTTTGATGACATGTTTGATGACATGTACTGTTATGGATAAACGTGTCATGAATCTACCGACCGGAAAAGGATATTTTTTCATGAACTTGGAAACATGATTATAAAACATGCAGCCCAAATAATCTTCTTAAGTTTCAAACAAATGCCAGCGTTATACAAAATACTTTATTACCTATGATAATAATACAGACAAAGACACTATGAAATAAAAAGGACGAGCATGGAGAGGGTGTGATGTGGTGGGGTACCAGGGTTTCACTCCCACAGTGGCGTAGCTAGGATTTCATTTTAGTGGGGGCGGTTGTGAGCGCGCGAAGCACGCTCCCTAGGGGGGAGGGTCCAGTAAGGGGGGAGTTTCCCCCCTCCCGCGCGAAGCGCGGAAGCTCCGACGTTTGATGACATGTTTGATGACATGTACTGTTATGGATAAACGTGTCATGCATCTACCGACCGGAAAAGGATAATTTTTTCATGAACTTGGAAACATGATTATGAAAACATGCAGCCCAAATAATCTTCTTAAGTTTCAAACAAATGCCAGCGTTATACAAAATACTTTATTACTTATGATAATAATACAGACAAAGACACTATGAAATAAAAAGGACGAGCATGGAGAGGGTGTGATGCGGTGGGGTACCAGGGTTTCACTCCCACAGTGGCGTAGCTAGGATTTCATTTTAGTGGGGCGGTTGTGAGTGTGCAAAGCGCGCTCCCTAGGGGGGAGGGTCCAGTAAGGGGGGAGTTTTCTCCCTCCCGCGCGAAGCGCGGAAGCTCCGACGTTTCTTTGAATTGTTCCTTGTCTGCTCCCGCTCTTCTTACGTTCTCTTACCTTTTTTCTTTTCCCGCTTCTGCTTTTTTTCCTTCTACTTTTTCTGTCTTTTTTGTTGTTGTTTTGGAGGGGTGACCGCCCCCATCGGCCCCCCCCCCCCCTGGCTTCGCAAGTGCACTCCCATGGCAAAGGAGTTTTTTGCAGTATTGATGGTTTGCAACTCTGTAAAAGAACACTATTTGGGACTGCAAACTTAAAGCCCGCGTCTTGTTTTGGAAAATCTAAGAATATTCATTATCAAAGTTTGAATCCATTGTCAGATAAACAGATAAAACCAAGTGTTATATCATAAAACACATTAGCATTGCTATTATGCGTGTTTTCTGCGTTGCTATGCATGCTATTTGAGAAATTGTGAATGCGTTACTTAACAATAGAAATGGAGTCTAGGGAGAAGTAATGAAATTCGTGTGATAACACTTATATAAAATTGAAAATAAACCATGGTTGAAATTTATTTGGGGGGCTGGCGCCCCCAAGCCCCCCCCCCCCCCTCCAGTACGCCAGTGTTAATAATTATGTTTAAACAGTGTGATTATTCAGTATTTGTTCATTACTACACGCCAGGGCCTAAAATATACAACCCGAGAAATACTGGCCTGATTCTCCCCAGGTTTGAAAACCAAACAAACAAACAAAATAAGGATCATACGAGGTAGACCTAGATATTTTTATATGATGATATTTATATTCATGTTGACAAGAAAAGTATTTTGTAAATATTTACTAAAAAGAAAAAAAAGAGAAAAGAATGCGAAGCAAGACGATACTTAACACCCCCCCCCCCCACACTCTCAAAAATTTATTTTCAAAAACAAACTGTAACAGTACTAACAACATCAAACCTACTAATAAATAGGTCTCTGCATGATCTGTAGCCTGAATGCATTCGTGTGTATTCGTGTCCGGGATTCCTGTGCTGAGGGGGGGGGGGGGGGGGGGGGGGGGGGGGGGTTGAAAATTCGCTCGGATCCCCCACTGCATAGGCTGGTACAATAATCAAGGTGTATCTAAAAACAGGACAGCCATAGAGAATCATAGATATAATTAGTATGTATCTCTATGTAGAGAATACATCTCTAAGAGGGCAGCAAAATGATTTAAAACTCTGAAGCAAAACAAAAAAGAAAAAAAAATAACGAAAACAGTAAATGTAAATCTCACAATGGGAAGAGCCCCGAACGTGCTCATGGTACAGCATATTCTGGCCAAGCAACGTATTTACTCTATTTGCTCCCTCACCCCCCCCCCCCCCCCCCCCCCCCCTCCAAAATCCGCTGCTGAAGTTCAGTTCGCTACTTATACGATATTGCGCCTTGATACGAGGCTGTTAAAATCGTCCTTGAAAAAATCGGGATATAAATCGGGTACGAAATTAGTAGACGCGCCGATCGCGCCGATAAGATCTAGCACTGCTCCCATTCAGCGACACCCTCCCATGCCTTTTGCACTACGTTTGATCGCTAATTTCAATAACTGCATCTTCAAATTGGCAACGTTAAATCAGCCTATTTCGGATACCACTTTTATATGTGATTCCGGCCAGGATCAACACACGGAGAGCTTTATAGCTAGCTTGCTGCATGCAGAGCTAACTTTAACAGTTAGACTAGAGTGATTCTCTTTTCGATCGATTTTGCTTCAAAATACCAGCCTAGTACTTGAAAGAATGCATGGTCTCGGGATGCAACCGGTAAGATTATTATTCAAAATACGTTCCATTTACATTTCATTGTAATTGAGTCGAAAACCTAGAACTGTTAAGTGAATTTTTTGGACTACAGTCAGACAGTATGATGGGGGACCCTTGTCTGCGCACCTTATATTCCTCTTAAAATTGACAAACTTTCTTTTTTGTATTCCTCTATTGGCTGACCTCATTTTAATCCTCATATCCTAAGGAGTAACTGTGCCGAAAATCTCATCGAAACCCGAACAAGAACAGTGTGATTTTTACAAGAAAAGGCGATGGTGTAAATTTGACGCTAAATTCCTAAAAAGAGGAAGGTGCCCTTGTCTGCGCACTCGTTCACTTTACATGCAGTTCGGAATTTTTTGCATGAAAGTGGCATTTTCAAGGCATGTGAGTAAGAATTACATAAAATAGACGCCTTTCGTCCATTTTTTCATAATTTTTTCGGCATAATCGTGTTTCAGGCCCCACTCAATTAATGCATGGTGAGTGGGGCTGATGCCCACATACATCATGATCGATTATCTCTCCCG
>JAPZVO010002176.1:0-10744 GCA_029962745.1 Echinometra lucunter | reverse complement strand
TGTGACAGAACCATGGTTTCTTGGATTTAAAGATAAAGGAAAATCCAAATTCATATAATTAAACCTTCCTAGGGTGAACACCCCCTCCTCCACTCCCATGTGATCAGTGTTTATTGTCTAGAGTCTGATCAAGATGCCAAATGAATGATCATCTGAGCGAGAAACTTATGAAAGTGATTCAAGAGTAATAAAATTGCTTTTGAAATTGACATGAACTGGTAATCAAGAAATTAAGTGTTTATTTCAAGATTTCAATAATCAAATGTTTTAAACTATGGACTATTGCTCAAAACCCCCGCACCTAATATGGTTTTACTTCAGCATGATCCCTGTCATAATAGAAGGATGTGCACAGTGTCTTATCTGGAGATTTTAACGCTGGAACCATGTGCCACCATTACAGTTTACTCAGAACTTCCAAAGGCAGCTATAAAGGGAGTCGCAGGAAATTTTCATATTGTGATGTACAATATACCATGCTTCCTTATAGTTACTACAGATTTTGCAGTATTGCTTTATATTTTTTGGTTAAATATAGTTATATGTCATGGAGATCAGGTATACTAGTGATTGGTACAAAGTGCTATTTTTCTTTTGCATTTTGACATTGTAGTATAGGCATTGATCCAGAGGGAAGGGGGGTACAGATGTAATTCCCCCGCCCCCAATAATTTCCGAACTGAAAAAAAGAGAAGGGGCAAAAAAAAAAAAAAAATGAAAGTGAAATGAAAGGGAAAGCAAGGGAAAACAGGGAAAGAATTGGAATCCATGATGCGGTCGATTGCTTCGCTCGCTCGCATTTAAGTATTATCAACCTATATGCCATTGATAACTACTGTTCGTATGAAAGGAAATTGGTTTGCATCTTGTGTTTCTATCTGATGTCATACTATTCTTCCACTCATAGAATGTTAATTAGTAATATAACCAGGCCTGAATTTCACTCCAAGAAATCAGGTGGCAAATTGACCTAAAAATTGATACACTTTCAGTAGATGATTAGATGAAAAAAAAAATTGTTTTTTTTTTGTTCGCTTGCTCGTGACTCTCGATCGTAAAAGCTTTTGTGTTCTGTTGTCACTGACAAAGAACAAGACTCATGACTGCATCGATGTAGTATCAAACTGCAAGTAACTTTATTCCATCACAACAACTCATATATATACAGGTACAGTGATATTCCAGACTACCAGTTACATAACATGTCTGGTGTTCGCTGCCAGAGTGATTTACAGTCAGACCGCAAGTCGCGTAATTTCCACTCTCTGTACTCAGCTCGTATGCACGCACGTCGGCAGTATGCATACTAATGAGGGTTGGGCATACGTCTTTTCATTCCTCGATTTGAGGACTTCCATGAAACCAAATAAGGTGAATAAGGTCTCATTTTGAAACGGAAACTATAAGGTTTCCCATCAAATATCAAAATGACGATATTTCTCGCAAAATCATTGTGTAAATCTCATTTGAATGTAAGGAAACAATGAAGTAATCTTCGCCCTTTTTCTCCGGCCTTAAAATCATATATTACGCTATTGCTCCGAAATAAAAATTATATGAATGTGAAGAACATAGTATTATCATTTCTTTTGCCGTATTTTCCACCTTTTCAAAAGCATAATCAAGTCGAGTTCCATGGTAAAATACGAGCTTGCACAGCGACGAGATCGGACAAAATCATCGAATTTGGTGGGCAAAAATAGAGCTCGCTGATTGGTCAATAAATGTCACGCGACGTGAGCATGCGATGGTTGTTCGAACGTCCGAAGGAATCGTCTGCTCTTCAATGATTTGGGAAATATATTTCGGATTTTCCTTCATTATTTCCAGTTGATGCAATATCAATACATTTATTTAACATTTCAACATGAATATATTTATCTGTTAGGTAAGACGATGTGGGGTTTTCGCTTTAAAATATCTTTTCGATGCGCATGTTCCGTACCGGGAGCTTGATCCATTAGCAATTGAAGCTCAGTCCCATGTATTGAATGAAGAGTTTGTAAATTGTATTTCTGTGCGCTTGTGTAGACATAAGTGGACAACTGATACATGCATGGCTAATCTAGAGCAGGGGCCTCGGGGGGGGGGGGCTTCATTTCCCCTACTTTTTTCAAAAACCATGTACAAAACGTAAAAATAACCAGAAGATTGTGATTGTCTGGCAAAAAAAATTGACAAGCAAAAAAAAGAAAGGTCATCAATAGGATATAAAGGACATTTCACAGTGGAAAAAAATTGGACAAGCAAAAAAAGGGTATTCAACTTTTTGTCGGGGGGGGGGGGGGCAAGGATGCATCCTTTGCATGGGTTGTGGCTCGTCAGGGGGGCAGACTTCCCCCCCCCCCCCTGTAGGTACGCTAGTGTTGAGGACATGTTTTGAAACAGATAGGCAAGGCAGAATTTTTTTATGTTCATAAAAAATCAGTCGTAGCTTGAGTCTCGTGGATCAAGAGGTGCAGCCTTGTAGGAAGCCCCCCCCCCCCTCCCAAAAAAAAGGTAACAAGCAATTCAAATCGGAAGAGCATATCAGCTTCGGAAAGATATTTATAAATGGTGAGGGGGAATGCAATCCTTAAATTTTTGTAAACCGAGTCACTCATATATAATAGTTTTTGTTATTTGATTTATTTAATGACAAATAAGTGTTACATTATTATCCAGGGGCAGTATTACTTAAATAAATGGGAGGGGAGATGGCCTATTTTTTCTCCAATTCTGGATCAATACACACAACCTAACTCTGTTTCACAACCTTCTTCATGACTACTCTTGCTCATACACATCTCCTTTTTTTCAGTGTTTGAAAAGTCAAATGGGAATATATGGACTTTTATTGCCCTTGGGTACCGGTAAATGGGCCGTTTCATTCCCATGAACTAGGAGACCATCTTTTGCAATAGGATTCATTTCTTGAATGAAATTCAATCACCAGAATGTAATTTCTTTAAACCGTGACTCGAAAATTAACTTTAACCTTTGCTTAATAGGTCTCCTGTTTCATATTTTATTGACTGTCAAACACAATTGCTCTCTAAACATTGAACACACAATCTCTCATGTCCTGCATGTAGCTTGTCAGAAAACAAGATGGTGAAGTTATAGGCAGTTTTCAAATTTTTAACAGTATTTACAGAATTTAATCTCCATGTTAGCTCAAGTAACAAATGTTCACACACAATAGTTAATACTGATATTGCAATACAGCATAATACTTAAAAATCTCTTAGGTAAATTATGTGTACATACACATACATTGTTAAATAAACAGAATTTCTCAAATGGCAGTCCAATCATTGGCTTGACATCAAAAGATTTGAACTATATATGTGAACCAGTTTGCTTTTAAACAAGTCAAACTTTAGCTGACCTAAAACTACAGGGGAAAGTACAGTATGAAATAAAAGAGAAATTCTTTCTTTTTTAACTGGATGGGAAACACAAACTGGAAAGGAATTATTGATGCGCAATTGTACGTACGTGTATTAATCTAAACAAATTTACATATCCAAATAAAAACACTGACTGAATGAGGCAAGAAAGTTGCATCACCAAGACATGTAACTGGTTGCAGAATGACTTGTTTACAACCTTCATGTAAAGCAAAACTGAGGTAAACAGTATTTGTTCCCACTGCAAATCTTGTACGTCAGTCATATTTGACATCTATGATGTAATGCAATAGACAAGCCAGTTATATCACATGCAAATCAATGTTCTATGCTGTATCAGATAAATCATACGAATACTGAAGTTTGGATTTCCTGAAAGCAACAATAGTTTTGAAAGAAACGATGACCATCCAACATCTGAAATATATGACCATCAATCTTCTAATATGAAAACACGAAAATATGAACTATACAGCAAGTAATGCTACCTTTTCATATTAGAATGAAATACGATATAAATAACCACACACTAAATAATGGCATGATACATAATAAGAAAAAGTACTCAAAGATCAACAGCTATCATACTTGGCCATACTAGTAGCTTTCTCCTGTACATGTATGTCATTCTCGGTCAAATATGAAATCATGTCAAACACACAAAAGAAATTAGCCAAGGCACAGTTACATTGTTAACTAAAAAAATCTCAAAATCACCATCAGCAAACCTTGGGAATAGTTAAGGGTTAATTCCCTTATGAAATGAATACAAAAGTATGGATGCCATGAAAGACAAAAAAAACAGCTGCATTAATATAATGAATACATGTCAGTCAACATCTTAAAATCTTAAATACTGTTCATCAATGTTACATGTTATATATATATATATATATATATAAGTGCTTCACCACATCATACATGTATAATACCTGAGCTAATGTTGTATGGAAATACAACATTCTGGAAGAGTTACGTTTTTAATGATCACACACTGAATCGTTCATCTTACGGAAGGCATATTACAATAAAAAGCTTACATGACCATACATATAACTTGCGTTTCTATCCATACATGGTACATGTAAATGATCTACATGTAAGTTTGCATATTCTGGTAGAAAAAAGGGACCTTGTAGTTTCTAAACAATCTAAAAAAGTATAGATGACATAAATGTAAAAACAAGCATACAAATGTATATCATATTCCTTTACTATTTTTCTTCAACAAAAAATATACTGAAAGCTGTGATATCAATATACTTGTAGTAATGCATGCCAGTCAACATCCCAACAGTTTTACCGACCATCTGCAATGTTACAGTTTAATGTTTTTTTTCATTATGTAGTACATGTACTGTACTTATGTTGTATTGAAAAAAAAAAATCAGTGTGAAAAAGCAGATTGCCATAAATCATCACACACTGATTTGTCTTTAAGCACAAAAAGATCAGCTGCTAACTTATTTTGCCTGTTGGCCATACTACATGTAGGCAGGCAACCTGCAATACAGGTATGTGCATCTTGCTTCTACATCCATACTTCACGACTACTGTTCATGTATTAGTTTACTACTCAAGGTCCTGAATAGTAATGATACATGTATATACAACAAAAAATCAAGGTCACACATCATTATGTACATCTTCTACATGTGAACTAATTGCAGAGTCAAAGATCTCATCATCATCAATATCACTTTTATCCAGAAACTGGGTAACCACAGTTTTCTTCACCATCTGAGCCCGAGTCTGTGTCAATAGAATACGTAAATCCTCAGCTTCAATATCAGTATCATCACTATCATAAATGTCTGTCGCCGGTTGAACATCATTGATATTTTGACAATTTTACATGTACAACCAGGACCACACAGATTACCAGCCTTTTTACATTTACACACCTTGTTTGCACATTTGCTTTTGGAGCATGAACAACCTCGGGTAAGATAAAGAACATTAGATTTTATTTTCTCCATATTCTCTGATGTGTCCCACTTCACATCAACATGAATCTCTCCTTCATTATCTGATACTACAAATCCATATAACTGTATATCAGGGTAATGAAATCTAGGAGTCTGCACTTGACTCCAAACTTTTCTGACCCAACAGGTGCGTAACCAGTGTAATTCCAAGGCTGAACTGGAAGGGAACCAGCTCATCTTCGTAAACACCCCTCCATGATGCTTTCCTAACAATATCAAGGCTTCTAAGTGACGTTCCATGCAATTAGCTTTATGCACACTATTAAACAAATCTGCAGGTGTGTTAAAATCATGTAAACAGGCCCGATTTGCATTAAAATATACACATATGATCAACCTATAAAAAGCTAACAAGCCATCCTTCCAATCCACATCGAGGTCTGTTTGACTCAATAGGCCCGGTGAAGTTGGTGAACTGGAACCTGTTATAAAAGAAGCATGTTGGAAAAATGTCTTAAGAAATGTTGTCTTCCCAAGATGTGCAAAAAAAGACACAAAGTCACATCCTGAGCAAATGTAGAGAACTTGAAGACATGTTTTAATGTCGACTGCCTTACTTTTAAGCAAGGAAAGATCAGAGTCATTTTCACAAGCAGATTGTAGAGCATTTAAGTTTAGAAATTTTTCTTGCCCTACCTTGGCATCATATTGGATTACAACATTTTTTCCTGAGAAATCAAGAGGTAAACCTACCATACCAATATCTCTATCAATAGAGTATACTAAAACATTTGAACATTTTGTATCAAATACATGCAACCATATTTGGGTATCACTTTCCTCATGGTTATGAATGATATGATGCCTATCTAAACCACTTGTGGAAACCATTGCACCTGTCCAATCTGGAGAAGAATCTAATCCAACATGAAAACCGCCAGACGTTACAAAAATTTGAACTGCACTCTTTAACACACTCTGACCAATTCTAGAAATTTTGAAGACAGGTATCTACATAATGAATGTTTGTTCTTCCGAATTCGTAAAAAGTTCATCCAATTTGGGGGGTAAAGGAGTGTTGTCATCTATAACTTTCAAATTCATGGTATTCATTATCGATCCCATCCCTACGCAACCTTTCAATACCTTTAGGAGATGTTCCCTGGGTACCAGCTTGGTCAAACAATATCCTAACTTCCTTGAAGTTTTTGTCAAAATATGTGGTTACCCATCTTCTTACAAGAAATGAGGCATAATCACTAAACACTTTGAAATGCTTGAGTGGCGCTGTATAGATAATATTCATGCCTTCAATAATGACACATGTATCAATCACAGGAAGGTTGAAGGAGGGCATAATTATCTCAAATGTCTCTTTGTAGCGCTTATCAAAACAAACCATAAATCACATGTTTTGCACCTTTGTGAGGTAGATTATCTTTCCCACAGATTGCACGAGGAACAGAAATGAACTGACACATATCTTGTATTGGTTTTTTTGTTGCAATGGATGTGCGATGTTCTCTTGTAACATAACGTTATCAATTTCTTTTCCTTTTCCATATCTGTAATTTTTTTGGCCCGCACTTTCTCCTTTGCAAAAGTTTTAGTCTGTGTTTACGTGTAACTGGTTTTTGACTGATGTATCCCCAAGGAGAAACGTTTTACAATATGCTATATGTGACTCTTCACCCAGCTGGCGATAACTTAGAAGAGAATTTTCCCTGGATCGATGTGCATGAACATTGGTAAAAATATGGAACAATTCTTCAGGTTGATCACAGCTGAAAACATTTGTGTCCCTGACTTTTGAAAAATATGCTTTAATGTTTTTCAAACTCTGATTTTACAACTGACATGTCTGCATCACGCTGAAATTTATGGTTCTCGACAAATGCCCAATTGTTCCTCTAAGTTGTTAATCAGCTCTGATTGATATTGAATAGTTCCAGCTAGTTTGTTCATATCCTTAGGAAGCGAATGTGAGAGAGCCGTTTTGGAATCTTATTTATCAACATTTCGTGCGATTCATCAAAGCCAACACTTGAGAAATTATTACCACTTATACTCGAGACAAAAGCTCCATTTTCAAAATGTTCAATCACATAAGGTGGCAACCCAGAAATCATAGAGAGGTGTTTTGGAATCAATGATGAATAGTTCTGGCGATCAAATGCCTGAAACAAAGGGACCATCTTTTTAATGCAGTAACACGTAGCTCCCAATTCCCAGACCGGATTGCTATCCAAAGGCTTAATGTATGCAAAGCAGTCCTCTCTAATAAATTGGTTGCCAAAATTTGAATGTTTTGAATTTACTGGACATTTCATTGCAAATTTATCAAATTCAGTAAGAAAGGGTGTGTGATACCTGAAAAAAACTGCATCTCAGCTTCATGAAATTCAGACATGCCTTTGTATTGACCATTCTCAAAAGAAATATGAGAGAGAACATCTTGTACCCGTTGCATGAATTCATAATTTGTTAAATCTTCTTTACCTTTGCAATAGTCTAAAAGCATGCAAGCTGACACATAAGTAATGCCTCATAGACCTGCATTAAAAATCTGGTGAGTTCTCTTAAAATTGGAACATGAAGCCAAACTCTGAAGTGTCATGTTTTTGTGGCCTAATTTAGCTACATCTTCAATCCTGCATCCCAGAAAATTTTCATGAGGACCTCCTGATAATTCTTTAATACATGCCAATCTCCAAGCATAGGTATTAACCAATCCATTTCTTGACCATATTCTCGTTTTAATATCTAACAACATTTCATAGTAGCTCCATCCCCAGCAACAACCAAATGATTACATGTTTGTTGACACCAAACATTTCATATAAGATGCCTAGGCAATGTGTCAATGTTGAAGGGGAATCTGCCTTTTCATCCAGATGTAGAGGTAAGAAAATTGTGATTTTTTCAACAGATGGATTTGACTCAAATGCTAATTTACACTTGAAATTTGGTAAACATGGCTGCAAATTAGAGGAAAGGTAATGAAATCTCTCTGCAACGTAAACAAACATTTGACAAAGAAGTCTGAAGTAATTTCCTCTTCTTTGGTTGTTATACAAAATGAATCGATTGATACCTGAGAACCTATAAATGTTTTATACTGAGGGGGGATTCAAAATGTGACTCGCGACAACTTTCAAACATACTTTCCATCTCAAGACTTCTGCGTGTTAAAGGTTTCCTAACAAGTTTTTTCTCAATGACTTCTTTAGATTTAACTGACCCAGCAATTGTTTCACTGTTTTTTTCATCACATGAATTATCTTTTAGTTGTTCTATAGGGTGTTTATATCGAAAATTGGGCTTTGGCTGCTGTGCCATGACAGACGTTGCCATGCCAACTTCTTGAAGAGTTTGTGGTAACTGCTGCGTATGGGACAACACATCAACATTGTCAATAGAAAATGACAGTAAAGGCATCTGGTTTAAGGTGTGCAGAACACCAGAATTATATTCCCACGTCTGTGCAAATCATTCCAGAATCGTTCTAGTGTATCTTCTGAACAAGTAAAAACCCAATCTATTGCATAAGAAATCAGTTTTGAGGAGCGAGATATCTTTTTATACAAGTACCTGTCCATAATGAATGGATATAACTATCTCTTCACTAATAATGTACGTAGAAGGCACATTACTGTGATTCGCCTATATTTCCGTTTCTTTCCAGAATCAGTGGCAGTCAGTAGGATATTGTATGAGATCTTTATCAAAGAGAATTGATGAATTTCTGAAGTACTGATACTCTTCTCTGTTAGGCAGTCATGATCGAACAATATTCCACACAAGGGGGTCAAAATAATTGATCAATAAACTTAAGTCACTATTAATACAGAGAACGGACTTTGCATGAAATTTGTGTAATGTGCTTTCCTTGAGCACGTAAATTTTGGTTACAATCATTTAAAATACTTGGATATTCAGGTGTGTTTCAAGCACAGGTGTAGGCTCTGGAGTTTGTGGCGCTAGTACATGGCAATGATTCATCTGCTTCATTTTTAATGTACGACCTTGAGCAAGAACTATGCCATGCATCTAACATATCACTTGCACTCATTCCAGAAACATAAAAAAATACTCCTTTCTTGGACATGACCTGTGAGTTGAAACAATATTACCAAAAAAATCAAGAATTTGGTCATGAGAAATGTTTTTGATCTGAGAATGGCACCACAATTGATATTCATCCTTATATTTGATCGGACAGTTTCACAAAAAAAATCATATGCAGAAGACAACAGAAAACATTTTTGGGTAAGATATTCTTTACATAATTGATGAAATGTTACATTTAATACTTGATTTAATTTTGTATGAATATCGGATATCTATTTACTTCTTTCAATTCCTTTTCAACATCTTCTTCTAATTTTCTCTCAAGGTCTCTTAAGGTCAATTTCTTGCTTCCCGAAAACAGAATCTATAACAGGACTGACAAATAGCATTGTTCTGAGTAACAGTAAACTGATTACAAACATCACGCAACTTATCAAACACTTCTCTCTGACAAACTGCTTGTCATGTATTTCTTTTCAAAAGTAATATTAGATTCACATACTGAACAGAACACTGAATTTATTGAAACTTGTGCATTAGTGAGTTCACTTCTGTGCCTTCTACAAACATGAATAGTAGTGGGTATCGATTCAAATGCAATGAAAATGTATTATTAAAGAGATCCAAGTTACACTCTGTTTCGATTTCTGAACTCAATGGCAGATTAAAAAATTCCTAAATAACAGGGTGGTCTTCTTTCTTTCTTGTTTTTTCTGGGGTATATTCACATGATTTTAATTTACGATTATATTTCATCCGACAGGCATTGCATATGGGTTCTTGAGGATCAACATGGGATGAATTCTTTTGATAATATCAACTAACTGTATGTTGGAACATGTAGACAGAAAAAAATACCGGTTTGAGGAACGATTGCATAATTGACAAGGTCCAGTTTTCTTTACATGCAAACTTTGACTTTGGGTTCTGTGTCCCCTACCCCAGTGAAACATTACATTCTTTTGTATTATTATTTGACAAACTTTATTGATTGATGATGATAATCACGGCAAGGTTCCTCCTTCAGCAGGTGAGTAGCTGGGAGACTGGCAAGATACTTGAGATGGTGATGATGAAGCTCTGGGGGACGAGGTTGATCATTATTGGCTGGCAAGGTACTGGTGTGAACTGGCAAGGGTCATGGTGTGGACTGTTGATGATGATAATCCCGGCAAGGTTCCTTCTTCAGCAGATGAGTAGCTGGAGACTGGCAAGATAATGTACTTGAGATGGTGATTGATGAAGCTCTGGGGGACGAGGTTGATCATTATTGGCTGGAACGGTACTGGTGTGGACTGGCAGGTCATGGGGTGTGGACTGGCAAGCTAGGGTGGGAGATGGATGAGCAGGCTC
>JAPZVO010002175.1:0-10745 GCA_029962745.1 Echinometra lucunter | reverse complement strand
TGCAGCATGTGCTGTAGGCCTTTCCACAGCACGTTTGAGAACTTTCATTTTTGTAACTCTTTCAACCAGTACTCGTAGCAAAGTTGTACATAAAAGTTATAACTTAATATTTGGTCGTTGTACATAATTATTACTTTTGTATTGTGTGGTGTGTATTATCATATGTGACCATATGAAACTTTTTTTTTTGAAAGGTCACTACTTTCAGCCTCCTACATTGCAAAGTTTTTGTATACACTCAACAAAAAAAGAAAGTAAATACTTTTTCATCTTCAGATTTGTCATAGAAGGCTTTGAAAAAAATCAGTATTTAATACACCACCAATCAAAGGAAATTTAATGGTCTTTTGATCTGGTAGGTGAACATAGAGAGCAACTTTAGGCATGAGTGAACACATACGTCTTTCTCTCCAAGGTACAAAAGTAAAATTGCAAAGATGGACAGTTTGCCATTCATGTGTAAATGCCCTTCCACATAACAATGGGAGCAAAGATTAAACTTACGCAAAGAAACGACATAGTAATGAGCTTTCGCTCTCTAAATCTTTTTCCACCCCCTCCCCCCCGGAAAAATGGAGAAAAAAAAAAAGAGAAGTTTCTGTCGAGTCCAAAATTTATTTAAGTGACATCTGAAGTATACAAGGGTGACTAAATGCCCCAAATTTGACTTTAAATCATTTTTTTTTCAAGTAGGAAACTTAATTATCTTTCAACCTGGTAGGTAAACATAAAATGAGCTTTATGTATGAGTGACACATTCATTCAACTTACTGTTCCAAACCGTTTAAAAACAGCCATTATGGGCTTTTTTCTAAGTCAAGCGACTTAATTGCAAACAAATCATGACTTAAATTTGCATGGTTTGTTGCACTTGAAAAGAAAATCGACTTTCAAATCTATAAATGGACCAGAGAATAGCCAAAGTTGCATGGCGTGCCAGGGAGATTAAGGAAAATTTATTTTTTGGGTACGATATTGAAACAAAATTAGTTTGCCTGGAATTACAGTGTGCTTATATCCACCATGTCCACAGGCTACACCACTGAGTAACCATATACTTTCATTACATTTGATTCATAAGTTCATAAGTTCATAAATTCACCATGAAGTCATGAATTGATAGCAAAACAACATCAAAAATCACATTTAGGCATGTAATCATCCATGTGGCTATTCCAGATGTCATTCAAAGTTGGACGTAACAAAAGCTTCTTCTTTTTTTTCTTCCTTTCCTTTCTCCTCTTTTTTTTTTTTTGGGGGGGGGGGGGGGGGGGTGTGGGGGGGGGGGGAAGAGATATAGGGAGCAAAGGCGCATTTATGTAATTTCAGCCAAGTCTCACAATATGTTAGGTTGATCTTTTGCTGCCATTGTTGTGTGGAAGGGCGTTTACACATGAATGGCAAACTGTCCAGTTTTGCAATTTTTGCTTTTGTACCTTGGAGGAGAAAAAAGAATGTGTTCACTCATGCGTAAAGTTTATCTTTATATTCATCTACCAGATCTGAAGACCATTAAATTTCCTTTAATTTGATGTATGATATAGTGATTTTTATCAGAGTCTTCTATGAACATGAAAAAGTATTTACTTTCCTCTTTTTTTGTTGAGTGTATGATGTGATATTATTATTAAATTGATATTGAATAACATGCTTTTTGTGCTTGAGGCCAACATAGGAGTATAGATTTCGAAATTTGAAACGTTTTGTAAGTGTCTTGGTACTATTTTCAGTTGTTCAGTCAAGCTCCTATAGTTCCTGTGTGAAAATTAAAGTTTCTTGAGAGTTTGAGTGGAGGAGCCGTCATGGTAATGAAATTCCAAATCTTCACACTGAATTAGCTGATGTGTTTATTAAAGGGGACAAAATATTTCAAACTTTGCAAACTATGCAAATGAATGCAAGCAATTACTAGTGAGAGCACTGAAGCTGCATTGACCAATTAGAATCATCGTAGCTGTTATGACATATCAAACGACCTCTCATGATTTGTAAATCAGATCTGTAGCGGTAAGAACTGTATGGGTCAAGTATATTATTCTCTTTAAATGTTTGCCAGATGTGTGTACTCTACTGGCGTCATTGCTCTTGGAGCTATAATCAATCGTGTATTCTATGGAATTAATTCCGTAATGTATTCTTTTTCTTAAAATTATATATTTAGGTTTATGTTTAATGTGATATTTCTGGATACAGAGAAGAATATCTTAAAAGGAAAACGTAAATGGATGTGGTGAAAAGGTGTATCTTGATTCGTGATATTTTATATAGCTTACATTCCTGTTAACTCGAAATAACGGCATACAATCCGGCAACATTTCAGCTGCAAGATTGTTATCAGTACACATTGTCCAGATGGAACAATAGGCAATAGCCAAAATCGTTGACAACTTGCCCCGTACTTCTTTGGGGGATTATATAATTTTCCTTTCAGCGCGTTTTAGATGGATATAGAAAATTACTCTTTTTGCTTTATCCTCAGATAAACTGGGCTTATGCAGATTGTTTTGCCATTATGAAAGTGCTAGAGATTGTGATGTTGTCTTATATAATATAGTACAGAGCAGTGTTGTAGTCTAGGCCCAAACCCTCAAGGCCAAGGCCAAGGCTAAGACCAAGGCTTCAACCTCCAAGTCTAAGGCATGGAAACCCAAGGCGAAGGCCCAAGACATGAAACCTCAAGACACAGCCCAAGGCATAGATCATGAAATATACGAAAAAGAGATCAAATAAAGCAGGATCACGCATGCACAAAAGAATTATAAAACATAGACTTTGACATTCAAAGTGATGTTCATTCTAAGTACCCAAGTCCTGCTTGGCATACAAAGGAAATGCTTTGAAATGACCTTCCCATGAGATCATTTTTTAAAACCAGTTACACATTATTATGCCTGAAGTGTCGCTTCCACTGATATCATACGTACACATGTATGTTGAAGTTTCCTTTGTTAGTTCAGAGTCTAAAGTATGTACAATAATTTTGTAAAACTTCTTCCTGTCTCACTTCACTTCAGAGCAATAAGCAGAACAATGTGGCAATCGGTATTATGCATGTACATAATTATGGCTACAGAAATAGATCATGTAGATAAAACAGTTTAGAATGATAAAGCATGAACTTTAAATTCTCAAGTCTTTATCGGAAAGGACGTTAAAACTTCCCAATTCCTGGAAACCAGAGTAAAAGATGTACATGTACACAAGGTTTCAAAATTCAGTTGAAATAAAAACTACTATGAAGACTATGTCAATCTGACATCTGCTAAACTTTATAAAAGTAGCCTAATGATATTTGAAAAGCATTTGCACAGCACATTCACTGGTCTTTGCCATGCTCACTACCCTCATAGGGCCCCACAACTGCCCCCCCCCCCTCCCTCTCGCTCTCCAAGCAAATAAAAAGGATTATTGGTGACAAGAAGTACTATATCATTGTAACACATTCAGTAGTTTCTGTAATGCATACTTACCCCTAGACCTACACGGGGCTGTAACATGCTGAAATCCAGTCTTGTAAATCTCCATTTTCATGATTAAAAAAAGAAAGAAAAATTAATTAAAAATTAGAAATTGTATGGAATATTATGCAAAACAAATCATGAAGTGCTAATTTGCGTTATCAATGTTACCTCCACCGTCATCAGTCATCATTAATCATCCTCCTCATCATCATCATATCATTATTTTTTTTTCATTATTAATACTATGATTATTTTTGTTATTATTGTTTTCATTATTATTACTATTATTACTGTTATTATTACATCATTATTATTATCATTATTATTATTATTATTATTATTATTATTATTATCATCATTATTATTATTATCATTATTATTATTAACATTTTATTGTTATTGCTGTTGTCACATTGTAATTATTATCATCATCTTCTAATACTAGTATTAACCTAAAATTGTCTAATACAAGAATTTCCCAAGCCCGTTATAGCTGCATACAACTTGTATAAAATTAATGATATACCTTTACTGCGCAAAACAAACCAAATATGTAAAATTATTCTTGCAAAAGTACCAAAATTCCAAATGCCTTGAAAATGTCTTGAATTTTCTGGAGATTTTCAATGCTTCAAACCCTCAAGGCCAAGGCACGTACAAGGCCAAGGCATCGAAGTCTAAGGCCAAGGCATTGAAAAAAAAAAAAACTGGCCTCAAGGCCAAGGCTGGGCATCTAGGCACTACAACACTGGTACAGAGGTGTACCGTTGCAGAGAAAATAATGAAATACTATACTACGCAACTCAGATCTGTCAAACAAGTGACTGAAATAGAAAAAAAAAGGAGATTTAAAAGTATTTTAACTGTAAGTAGAATGCCGAAAATCTTTTTTTCTTATACTTTATTATAGTTTTAGTGTATTGTCAATAGGCAAGTTTTGAGTTTTCGTTATAATATCGCTTGTTCTTTCATCTTGTATATGAAGAACCTATAAGAGTATAAGAATACATATTATATGTTCTATTATAATTTGTGTTCTCTAGGTTAGTTATGATTTAAGACTGGAATATAGAGCTATATATCTTGGTCTTTATTTTATGAGTTTACTTTCTCATTATTCTATGTATCTTCGGTGTCTGGGTCCTTTTACGTAAGTGAAAATTCAAACAAGATATATGCAGGAAGTCAGACTAATCTTACTGAAAATTCATATGTCTATCTACAGTGTATCCAAGAATTACTTGTACACTGCACATAAACCACACTATAAAAAGAGAGGTGAACCATGCTCAAAGTAAAACAAAAATCTAAATTAGTTATCATAAAATCTATTGAATTACATCAAATTAAAGAGAAATGAATAGCCTTTGATTTACATGTCACAAATCGTGATCATTCATGCATGTATAGTTATGATCCACTATTTTCTGACATTTCTGTGATCATTGAAGCATAACTCGTAATGCTTCAGTGATCATGGCTTATTTCTGATTTTTTGCGAGAGGTGAGATGATATCCTTTAATTTGATATACAATTCTGAGCATTTCAGTTGGTCTTATTCATTTTGACATGAACTTTAATACGAAACATGAATCTTTGCAACCCCTGCACAAAAGTCAATTAGGCAATAGTAGCAAGAAATCATTCATAAAACATGTTTTCAAAATGTGTAACACGAAGTGAAATATTAAGAATTGTATATCAAATCGAAGGATATCATGTCATCTATCAGGAAATAAATGAACAAGCCATGATCGTCAGCGGAATATGAGTTATGCTTCAATGATCACAAGAAGGTCTGAAAATAAGCATTATTGCGCATAATGGATCATAACTATTCATGCATGACTGATTACAATTTGTAACTTACATGCAAATTAAAGGCTATAATTTTCTCTTTAATTTGATATACAATTCACTAGATTTATGATAACTGATTTTTGAATTTTCGACTTCTAGCATAATTCATCTTTTCCCTTTTAGTGCAGTGTACAAGTAAGTATCTTTGATACACTGTATATAAACATTATCTTAGTCTTTGCTCTATGAGTTTGCTTTCTCATTATTATGTATCTTTTGTGTCTGGATCCTTTTGTATAGATTGAAATTCAAACAAACTATATATGCAGGAAGTAAGTTAGACTAATCTAATTGATTATTCATTTGTTTAGTCTAACTGATCAGTTGAAATCTTACAATGCTATCGAAGGCTAGGATTAAAACATATGAATAAAGATGATATCTGGAAGTGCCTATATATACATGGTAAGTGAAAGAAATTAGAGGGCGCCTTTACGTGTTAAAAAACCAAGACGTTCCTTGTAAAGTCTGTACAATGACAGGTATATAGTGTGTCCTTGAAAAGGGGAAACTCAGGTTCATGAATGAATCACTCAGTAATTTCAAATCATTATCATTTTTTGGTTTATGTACACATCATTAGAAGCTCATTTCCTCGCCTTTTATTGGTCACCAAAAAGACGATCAAGAAGTGAAGCATAACCGAATCAGACAGTCTAATGTAACAGTGTAAAAAAATATTTAAAAAAAAACACACCCCAATTTGTCCAGAACGAATGGATGACTGCAATATTTGGTTTAATATCAACAAGATGAGGAATTATGTAGGATTCGTCTTCTTCTGTTATTCTGCCTCTTCACTCCTGAATATCCTTGCAGATAGAGAGGGGTGTGTGTGTCTCACAAAAAAACATGAAGTGCTGAGTGTTTTATTACATATGGTGCAAGTAAAATCTACTAGTCTGGTTCGAGTTTTGCACCGCATTTCGTCAGTGCTTGCGAAATGCTTCTAACGAGGAGCCTTTACTACGCCAAAGCCATCTGGCGTAGTTAAGTAGTAGTAGATTATTAATGATTGAAATTACACATTATGATTTGGATCATTAAGACTGAAATAATCACACATCACTGAAAAGCTCGAAATCTCGTCTTCATCACTTCCGGGAGACTATAGGCTCACGCACCAACAGCACAATTGTTTTTTGGGTTTTTTTTTTTTTTGGGGGGGGGGGGGGGTTGGAGGAAATTGAGGAAGCTGAGCATAATGTCTTGCCTCACTAATTGCATTTGTGCCTCCTCAGTCATGCATGATCTTTTTACCGTGGATATTATGTGTTATGGAAGATGGAAGTGTATTTTCTAAAAGGATTTATATTTCTTTTCACAATGAATAATATCAGATCTTTTCCTATCTTTCAGAAGCCGCAATGAACTAAATTTAGCCTCTACCTATACTTATTTTACACAACTGAGCACAATTGTTTTATGGGTTGTTGTTTTTTTTGGAGGAAATTGAGGAAGCTGAGCATAATGTCTTGCCTCACTAATTGGATTTGTGCATCCTCCTCAGTCATGCTGATATTTTTAACCGTGGATATTATGTGGTTATGGAAGTGAAGTGTATTTTCTAAAAAGGATTTTATATATATTTTTCATAATGAATAATATCGGATTCTTTCCTTTCTTTCAGAAACCGCAATGAACTAAATTTAGCTCTACCTATACTTATTTAACACAACTGAGTTTCTCACGCCTGCCATTCTTGTCTGAAATCATTCATGGATATTAGCAAATGATCATGTGGGTGTCAAATGAAACTTTTCAAAAATGTGTGCAGTAAAGAACCCCACAAATTTCGACATTCTATCCTTCACGGACTCCCTGTATAGTTGACATGAATATTCAGATGTGTTAGCGGTTGCCATTTTTCCCACACTATAATGCGCATCCTGTTGTGGAACGAAAGTGGAACGAGCCCAACAAGGCTTCTCAATATTTTGAGTTATGTTACAAAATGGCCTTTTGGCGTGATTACCTCGTGTTATTACATGCAATAACTTTGGCAGACACTTTGAGTAATTTAATTTTTTTGTCAACATGAAAGTCTACTTTATCCTTACAGTTCGAAATGCAATGAAACAGTTGATAAGTGAAGCACTGTGATCATAAATCATTGGCAGAGGATATTTCTCTGCCTCTCCGCAGTTACCTTCCAATTTGACGTCACAGAAATGAATATGTATAGTAATAGCTGTGGATACTTAAATATTTCTGACGAATAACGCCATTGTTATCAAGTATTACAGCAAAAATGCACTCGGTTCTTGAGACAGTAAACCGAAGCGTAACTCATTGAGCTGCGCGAGCGGTCGACAACGGGAGTGGGTTCTCTAAGAAATTTATACCTGGAATTCCTACGTACGTGCTTATACATATTCATTTTTATGACGTTTCTATCACGTGTCTCTGACGTCAATTGAAAGGTAACCGCGAGAGGCAGGAACTATCTTCTATCTACCTAAATCATTTGGGTCTCCTGAGACAGAGTATTTGCTTATGAAATCTCACTAGCATGGCTAGTCTCCTCTTTGAAATGGGGCAAGATTTTAAAAGGATTTTCCCTCCAACGAGCGATTAAAGTTTTACTGACTCGAAGAATATTTAACCGTAAGATGATGTTAAAGACAACATTTGAAACATCAATATAATCTCAAAAAATATGTCAAAGACCGATGTCAAGTCATCCCACATACTGGTATACTTTTTCTGTTAATATGTGCACGCGCTGAATGTAATGTTGTTTTTTTTATGCCTCTGCCGATTTTGTTCAGGTTTCTCAGCTGAAATGTATCGCGTGCCTTATAGTGTAATAAAATTTACTCTTCATTCTAGTAAGAATGTTTTTAAAAGTGTACAGTATATCATGATGGCACTGTGTTGGGTGCTTAAAACCCGTCGAAGATTATTGATTTGAGCAACACCTGATTTTGGCTAAAATAACTTGGTCGACTGTCGGCGCAGAAGAGCTGCGCAGAATCAGAATCAGACCAGCTCAGATTAATGATGGGGGTCCGTCTGTTAAGCTGTGTATGCCTTGTTTGTGCGTTTGTGTGTTATGCTGTGTTAAGGACTGAGAGAGAGAGAGAGAGAGAGAGACAAAGAGAAAGAGAGAATGAGGGAGAGAGAGAAGGGGGTAATGAGGGGATGGGTCAATTGGTGTCACTCACAGGAAAATGTACTGAGTTTTGGATCACTTTCCTCTGGTTCCGACCCCCTCTCCAGACCCCGCCTTATTTCTACCTCACCCCTTCTCTCTACCATTTCACCTCTTTATTTTCTTTCTATTTGGTTCCCTCCTCCTTCTAAGTCCGGAATCTGGATGATTTTTTTTTTAACTTGAGGAGCAATTTCCCATCTCCCCTCTGCCTGATGCCAGCGGAAGATGGCGTGTTTCAGAAGTAGTAAGCCCAGAGTTTTCTCGAGTGTATCCGGAGTATTAACTACGGATATGGTACGAATTCGTGAACACTACGTCTCCGGAATGCAGCAGGTAATGAAGATCGCGGATGTGCAGAGACCTGTCTTAAAATAAAATCAGACTACATCAGTAACAAAATAATAGAGCCCACCCAGCCCATCGTCCAGTGCCTGCATCGGTCAGTATATGATATGATGCTTAAACGGGAGTCTTCTCTCACTGATCTCACGGGCCGTTTCATGATCAAGTACTACTTATACGTGTATCAGCTTCCGACATAATCTGCGCTCTTAATGAATATACTGATACCCACTGATTTGAGTGGCCTTTATTTTCGAAAGAAAAAAATTGAAATCTCAGAGCTAGAATATTCATAGGGAATATCCTAATTTATGTGAGGATTATGGATGATTTTAATTCATACGAACAAAATCAATTATTAACGTTCGAAAGTGCAAATTTCTTCTTTTTTAAAAAAAATATAATTCCTTTAATCCATATAGGAAAAGATAATGATGTCTTATCGGGTATGCAGTTATATAAAGCTAAGGATGTCAAAAGCATTCGTTTACCACATCTATCGACAGGGGGACGTGTGCCAGGGTATTTTGATAGGGGGGAGATGAACCCAGAGGTGAGTTTATTTTTTAAAAATAGGGGTATTATGATTACAGTTGCATGACCCAGCCCATCTCTGTCCCCATACTCTTCTTTCTTCCTCCTCCTCTTTCGCTCTTTTGTCTCCTCTTCTTCTTTATTTTTTAATTTTGATGACTTGAAAAATTAATAAGGGACGGTCGCCTACCTCCCCCTCCCCCTCTAGCGCCGCCCCTGTCTACCGAATATTTTTCCTCATCATTGGCATAGTACTACTCGCGAATCGAGAATCGTTTCTTTTGCGTAATATAATGTACCGTTTGATTCTCCTCGAGCAAAATTAACCAGCAAATATTACTTCAGAAACGCAAATACAACGACCATGAGCTGTGCACGTCTATTAATTCTCACCATATCATCAATATTTGCCCAAAATTAGTAGCGCTTAGGTGTATTTGCAGACAGAGTTCCCCGTTTGTTTGTATGAACAAATTCAGTTTTGAAAGAAAAAAAGAAATTCATTCATGACTTAAGAATAAATGACAAGGGATGTGAAAAAAAACCCGCTCCTATAAATATAAATGCGACTTCCTCATTATTCACGTTTCTTTATTGTCATCTAGACAAACGATTCCATGCATGATGTTGTCACTTTGACTTTGACTTTGTTGTGACTTTGATCCTGAGCTGGGACGATTAGCAGTCCTGCACTGTTGAATCTGCATACAAATCTTACAATAGATTTGGATTTTGAAATGTTTTAGAAAAAGCACCTTTTTATCGGTTCATTTATAGTGCATAATCGCATTATGATTATGAAAAATGATGCCGTCGTTTGCAGATTGTTCTCTTTGTGAACTCCGACATATGATTTATGAAATACATTTTCCCAGGATCAGATGATAATGTATACTGAGCTAAGAAAGAGATAAAATCTGCACCTGACAGATAATGTAGAAAATCTGATTTTTTGTGTACAAAACGTATGGAGAATTGTCCACCAAAATAGACCATTTTGAAACGATATCATGGATATTGCAAATTTGAGGATCGCCATAGAATAAATCGAGACATTTTAAACTTTCATAACTTAATTTCGCAACGCAACCGATTATGATTTCACTTTTTTTTTAATTGCTTCTCTCTCTCTCTCTCTCTCTTTCTTTCATTAAAATGACTTATCTCCAGGGTTTCCTTTTCCCTTAACAAAATTGTTACTTATCTGTATTGAGAGCTGAAATTAGCATGAGGACCTTAAAATAGAACGCCCGTGCATTTAAAAAAAAAAACTTAACCAGAAAAAAAGATAATGATACTCAAAGGAGTCCGCTGTCAGTATGAAAACTGTGCGATTAAAAAAAAAGCTTTGTATGCATGGCTAAAGAGTGCAGCAACTGCAGTTTTCTAT
>JAPZVO010002174.1:0-10756 GCA_029962745.1 Echinometra lucunter | reverse complement strand
TGAACGGCACGTATGATATCTTTCATCTTTCATTTCAGAATTTCAACATGTAAAACATTTTTCGTAAACCCCTCTTTTTTACATTTTAAAGGAAAAAAATAAATACAAAAACAATCACCATTATAAAAACTATTTCTTTCTCTAATTCTCTCCATCTTTTTCTCGTGGATCTCATTATTCGGTCCTCCGCAATCTTCTCTTCCTTATTTATTTATTTTATTTGAGTTTTTTTATCTTGTCAGTTTCTCCCTCTCATCTCGGACGGTCTGTCTGTCTGTCTGTCCGTCCGTCGCTCTCGGCCTTTCAGTTCTCCTCGACATCTCTCAGTCTTTCCCTCGACTCTTTCTCCCTCTTTCTTTCTCCCTCTCTCTCTCTTTCTCTCTCTCTCTCTCTCTCTCTCTCTTTCTCTCTCTCTCTTTCTCTCTCTTTCTTCTCTCCTCTCTTTCTTTCTCTCTCTCTCTTTCTCTCTCTCCCTTTCTCTCTTCATTTCACGATCTCTCTCTCTCTCTCCCCCTCTCTCTCTCTCTCTGCTGAGTGAATGAAATTAATTTAGGGTTGATAGAGGTAGGATTAGGGTTAGGGTTAGATGTAGAGGTAGGATGGCAGTAGATAGAGGATAATTATGTAGTTAAAGACTTTGTAGAAGAGTAGAAGAGGTGTGGTATAAGAGAGGTACTAGGGGAGTAGTAGACAGGTAAAAGGGTTGGAGAGATAGCATGGCAGTAGAATTTAGGAGGGTATAGATGTATAGAAGTGGGGGAGTAGTAGAGGTAGGGGTAGCAGACGTCGGGGGAAGTATTAGAATAGTAAAGGTAGGACGGTAGTAAAGGTAGGAGGTATAGAGGTAGGACAGGAGTAAATGCATAACGGTAGAAAGTTAGAAGGGCAGCAGAGGTAGGAGGGTATACGTAGCAGATGTATGACAGAAGTAGAGGTAGAAGGGTAGTAGAGGTAGGACACTTGAAAAGGCAGAAGGGTAGACGACGTATCGAGGTATTATGATTATGTACGGGGCAGCTTAGAGGTAGGAGGGTTGAAACAATAGGAGGGTTGGAGAGGCGGATCGAGGATGGTAGTAGAGGTAGGAGGGCAGTAGAGGTAGGATGATAGTAGAGAGAGGAGGTTAGTAGAGGGGGATGGTCATGATGGTAGTAGAGAGAGGTAGAGATAGGAGGGAAGTATAGATAGGAGGATAGCAGAGGGAACAGGGTGGTAAAGGAAGGAGGGTAGTAGACGGAAGAGGCTAATTGAAGTAGGATGGTAGTAGAGGTAGGAGGATAGTAGAAGTAGGAGTAGTAGAATGGTAGTAGAGGGAGGAGGGTGGTAGATGTTAGAGAGCAATAGAGATAGTAGATATAGGAAACGTAGGAAGGTAATAGAGGGAGTAGGGTAGTAGAGGTAGGAGGGTAGTAGAGGTAGGAGAGTAGAGGTAGGAGGGTAGTAGAGGGAGGAGAGTAGTAGAGGTAGGAGGGTAATAGAGGTAGGAGAGTAGTAGAGGTAGGAGGGTTGTGACTTCTAGAACGATCTAAGCCACAGGAGAATAATAAATGGATGGTCAATTCCGAACGCACTCGAAATAAATGTTCAATCACACAGTTCCATACAGTTATACTTCATTTTATTATAGCCAATAATGCTCGAAGTGTCGCAACAGTTCACAAATCATGAGATTGTAAATCGTAAACAAGTGAAGCAATTGAACGAGTGAGCGAGAGACGAATCGAACGAATCAGTGATGACTGAGTGTGAGTGAATGAGCGTGCGAATGAGTGGTTCGCTGTAATACAAGAAGATAAAACACATCATAAATATATGATCAACAATCGTTATATCGAATAACTAACAATAACACGAATAGAGAATAACTTCTTATCAAGCGAAACGTAATACAAGTTTCTGACTATATAATGATAATTCATGATACCAACACTCACAAAGTTAATACAGTTGTTTAGGCCTATGTACAATTAAGATACAACATAACAACTACTAAATATGAACTTAATCTCATCCTAAACCGAAGATAAATCGGTACTAACTTTAATCCTGATACTACTGAACGCAAGCCGTTGTGCAAACAAGCCCCTCTTCTCAGAACTTCGTACCCATGGCAACGGCCTAGCTCACTGCCTCGCCACAACTTTCGCCCATTGACAATCTGTGCACACCCAGAACAAAGACTTATTTGTAACTACACTAGTGTACACGTACATGGGTCAAACTCTCTCTCTCTCTCTCTCTCTCTCTTTCTCGCCAAGTCAAGTCAAATCTCCTCTCATGAAACCTTCTCATTTAGAATTAATAGCAACAATAAAGGATGAGGATAATATATAATGTTAGTTAAACATAAGAAAGATATATGAATCTATATACATTATTCCAATCGGAATCGAGTTCACCCTTCTAGACAGTAGAAGTATTATACCATAGGGTGGGGCACCCTATATACTGAGATGCAGTCCTTACAACTTCATAACAAACAACTTGACTTTTCTGGCTTAATAAATTCATAAGTCCACTTAACTACTACAGTATTATCAATACAAACATGTTAATAACTATATAAAGAACGCAATTTCAACTCACCGATTGTTTGACCTCCACAATTCTGCAATTTTCCTAAACTTTTGCTGTAAAATGATGAACACCTTTTGACTGTGGAACTTTCTTTTGTCTTCTAATGCCAAGTGGGATAACTTCTTGGTATCTCCCTTCTTGGTATCTGAGTCATGTTTGATTAGCATATCTGGCCAATGTGTTGACCAATTGGATTACTGTTGCTACCAGGTTCAGGGCTGGGTATGGTCAGTCTGACCAACCAGAATCAGTACACTTATAAACAATTTTGTTACTAGGGTGGAAAGTGAGTTGGTAACCAATGAACATTGGAAAAAACATTAAACATGCAAGTGAACTAGTAGAGATATTAGTCTTGAATTTACAGACCCTTTTACTTCATGCCGCTACATACCGGCCCCAATGAGCTCACTCACCCATTAGCTCATTCCTATTATTAGAACGCGGCATAAAGGGAAACAATAATACAATATGTAAACAAACGCTATATGAATGTTTTAAACCATTCAACACTGAAGTACAATTAAATCAAATCTAAATAACTCCAAACGAATAATGACAATTACAGATTGAATTGTATATCCACTGATTGGCTGTAGCTATACCTTGCTACATTAACTCACCCTATATTTACAAGTAAATGTTAAGTATAATAATGCGGTACTGATATTAGCTTTCACTGCTAGGGAATTACAAACGTACTAATAAGAATATTAGCACACAATGGTCCTTACAGGGCACCCTTCCCTTCCTCCAAAAGGCAAAGCTTTGAAATTGGGCGTCTGAAATGTTTTGAACCCATTTTCACATCAACCTGTCTTACCCTACCATGTTTGTCGGGATAGGTGGCCACAATCCTACCCATAGGCCACTGCCCACGAGGTGCATTGTCGTCAGCCACCAAGACGAGGTCATCTGGCCGGAAGTTTCTCTTGTCTTGCGTCCACTTTTGTCTTGGTTGAAGGAGGGGGAGGTATTCCTTGACCCACCGCTTCCAAAACTGGTCTGCAAGGTACTGAACATGGCGCCATCTTCTCCTGCCATAGCATTCATCCTTGGAAAAGATTCCAGGTGGCAAAGATGGATTCTTTCTCAGTAACAAGAGATGATTAGGTGTCAATGGTTCGTCATCGAACGGGTCTACACTCAGTTGAGTTAGTGGTCTTGCATTTAGGATAGCTTCTACTTCTGTCATCAACGTCGATAATGCCTCATCCGACATAACTTGTTGGTTTAGTAGCCCTCCTAAGATCTTGCGCACCGAACGTATAATACGTTCCCAGACTCCTCCCATATGGCTTGCTTGAGGAGGATTGAATTTCCACTCAATGCCCTTTTGAGTAAGAAATTTCCCAATCTTAGAACTATTTAGCGCTGCGAGACTTTCTTTTAATTCCTTATGTCCGCCTCGAAAGTTCGTTCCATTGTCACTGAATACTTGATCTGGTTTCCCTCTGCGGTTAATGAATCTTCTCAGTGCGCATATGAAGGAATCAGTATCAAGCGAACAGGCTATCTCGATGTGAACTGCTCTGGATGCGAAACAGGTGAACAGGCAGGCATATCTCTTCACCTCACTGCGCCCCCTCTTGACCATGAAAGGCCCGAAGAAGTCCACCCCTGTACAAGTGAACGGGGGCTTGTCTGGTGTTACCCTCTGTGCAGGGAGGTCTGCCATGAACTGCTCTCCTCTACGAGTGCTTCTCTTCTTGCACCTCATGCATCGTCCAAGCACTTTCCGAACAGTGGCTCCTCCTCTGATGACCCAGAACCTTTCTCTTACGGCTGACAAGGTCATGACCGCCCCAGAATGTCCAACCTCTTCATGATAATGTTGGATAATAAGGTCGGTCACATGGCAGTCTCGTGGGAGTATGATGGGGTGTTTTGCGTCTTCTGGAAGAGGAGAACCTGAAAGCCTACCACCAACTCTTAGGACTCCTCCGATGGTGATAGGGTCCAGTTTGTCTAGAGAGCTTAAGGCCTGATGTCGCCTTGCTGATCCCTTTTGTTGTTCAGTCATCACTTCGGTAGGAAATGATTCCTTTTGAACTTGCTTGACAATTTCAAGCTCTGCCTCCTTAAGCTCCCTTGCGGTGAGATCCCCAGATAGCCTTTCTGCCGCATCTCTATTTTTCAAGAATCTCTTGTACCGAAGTACCCAAGCAAAGGCTCTCTTGAGTTTCCTCCAGGATGAGTACCTTGTCATTAGTCTGTGCACACTGTCATTCGATGTGACAGTATTCACGTGCGCTTGGTCTTTCTTTACTTCTAGATCGTCCTTCTTTAGTTCCCCTGAGACAACTAGAGACGACGGCCATTGTTTTTCCTCCTCTTTGAGGAATTTGGGCCCCAGGAGCCACCTCGGATTTTCGATGAGCTCCCGAGCATTCATACCACGAGAGCCATCATCCGCCGGATTTAGTTTGGTATTCACGTGTCGCCACTGGCTAAGCTCTGTAGCCTCGCGAATCTTAGCGACTCTGTTCGCTACGAATGTATGGAACCTTCGGCTCTCATTGCGGATGTACATGAGAACAGATGTCGAGTCTGTCCAATATGTTGTTGAAGCTACTGACAGCCCCATTTGCTCTTGGATCATCCCATTCATGTCGACAGCTAGAACAGCTGCCGCTAGTTCCAGCCTTGGGATGGAGGTGACTTTTAGAGGGCTCAGTCTAGATTTTCCACATACAAACGAACAATGTATGTGACCTGCAGCGTCAACCAAGCGCAAGTAGGACACGACTGCATACCCGCGCTCTGATGCATCACAGAAATGGTGGAGCTGATACAGCACGGGTTCTTCGAGGTCCTTTGGTTTGACACATCTTGGTATACTAATCTCCGTTAGTCGAGGGAGATCATCTAGCCATTCTTGCCAGACTTGCAGATCCTTCTCCTCGATGGGATCGTCCCATCCTAAGCCCTTTTGGCAGATGGCTTGCAGGAGAACTTTTGCAACCAAGATGAATGGCGCTAGGAATCCTAGGGGATCATATAAGGAACTAACCTTGGAGAGTATCCCTCGTCTAGTTGCAGGTTTGTCCTTTTGATTCACCTTGAAACCAAATCTGTCGGAATCGACGTCCCACAATACTCCTAGCGTTCTCTCAATGGGGAGGGTTTCTAAATCCATGTCGATTACAGATGGAGCCTTTTCCGTTTCGGGTATGGAGTTTAGCACTTCCCTGCTATTGCTTACCCACTTGGTTAGACGGAATCCTCCCTTCTGCAGAAGGCTCCGTAGTTGCTTGACTAGCCTCACGCCGTCCTTGCTGGTGGGCACTGATTTGAGGCAATCGTCCACATAGAAATTTTCCAGCACTGTGTTGACGACGTCTTCGTCATAGTCATGTCGGTTGTCTTCTGCTGTTCTTCGGAGTGCGAATCCAGCGCAGCTTGGTGATGATGTTGCACCAAAGAGGTGTACCTTCATTCGGTACTCTGCTGGCTCTGTCAACAGGTTTCCATTTTCCCACCATAGGAAGCGCAGAGCATTGCAATCTTCCTCTGGCACCCTCACCTGGTGAAACATCGCCTCAACATCACCAACCACTGCAACAGGTTCCTGCCTGAATCGCAGGAGTACACCCACCAGGCTATTGGTATGGTCTGGACCTTGCAACAATGTGTCATTGAGTGAAATTCCATGATACTTTGCTGCGCAGTCAAATACAACTCTCACCTTGTCTGGTTTGTGAGGGTGAACAACAGGATGATGTGGGAGATACCATGTACAGGAAGGCCGTGGGTTGTCTTCTTCCATCTGGTTTGGTATCTTCTCCGCATATCCTTTCTCGATGTACCCTTGGACGGTCTCTGTGTACTTGTGAGCTAGCTCTGCATTTCTCTTTAGCCTCTTCTCCAAGTACTTCAGACGAACTTCGGCCATGTAGCGATTGTCTTCGAGTTTCGGGTCCGGGTACTTCCATGGGAGGCCTACTTCGTAGTGGCCGTCAACGAGCCTGATAGTCTTCTGCATTTGGACCTTTGCTCTTTGATCTTCGACGGACTCCCCCATCTTTCCTGGCTGGTCCTTGATCACATGATCCAGCTCCCAGAACCTCTTGACCTGACTTTGAAGTCCCTCGTCCTCTAACCTCGCGAAATTTACTGTGAAGGATTGGGTTCCCTTGAGTTTGGTGGTTGGCCCCATGAGTGTCCAACCGAGAGGGCAGCGAATTGCATAAGGTTCCTTCCTTTTCCCTCTCCTTTGTTCCAACACCCAAAACGCTTCTGGGGTGTCAGCTCCTATGAGTAACTTGACCTCCCTTGCGTCAATTGATGGGAACTCTATCCCTCGCAAGTGTTTCCACTTACTAACGTCCTTGTTGTCTGGAATCAGGGAGTCAGAAAGAGGCAGAGACTTCACTGTCCAGACACGTGGAAGCTCCAACTCTTCCTTGTCATGGATGTCCTTGACCTTGAGGCTGACTTCCTCGCCTTCCTGTGAGTCAACCCCATTCACAGTGGTCAATTCAAATCGTCTACGCGATCCAGTCATCCCAAGGTCTTCGACTAATGCCTTGGCGCAAATGGATACATCGCTCCCTTCGTCCAGTAAGGCCCATGTCTGTACTTGCCGTCCATTACCCTGAACCTTCACTGGCACGACCCTAAGGCATACCTTCTTGTGGAAGGACACACTGCTGTAGCAGTCGCCGGCTTCCCTCCGGGACTCACCTCCCTTACCAGGGGTTTCTTCATCAGAAGTACCGGCCCCAGTGTCTGAATTGGAGGCTCCTGAAACATCTCTAGATGTCTTCTTGCGCTTATCTTTGCCTTCCGGCTTTGATCCCTTGAAGGAGGATGCGGGTGCATGGAGGAGGGTGTGATGTTTTCGTTGGCATCCCTTTTCCTTGCACCTAGACTTCATCATGCATCCTGAGGCCATGTGCGAAGGTCTGAAGCAATTATCACATAATTTATTCTTTCTGGTTATGCCCTTTCGCTCTTCAAAGGATTTTCCGAGGAAGATTTTGCAGTCTTCCAGGTAGTGTCGTCCCGAACAGCAAGGACATCCCTTACTGCCCTTCTGCCTTTGCCTTGTAGCCTTTCCTGCGTCAGATGAAGTCTCTTTCTGCTGTTCGCTCTGTGTGGACAGCGTCGTCATCTTAAATCCGCCCTTCTGCTTCGATGACTTGTCAGATTTTTGCCTCAGAGATTTTCCTATGTTCTGTCCGAACATATTACTTGCGAGCTGGGCCGATTCCTCAATGAACCTTGTCATGGCTTCAAAGGTCGGAGCCATGCACCGTGTCATCATTGAGTGCGCCCTCTTCGCCCACTCAGACTGCAAGTGTACTGGCAGGAGCTGTTGGATGCGCAGAAGATTCTCTGAGCTGTCCATATCGGCGCCATAATTTGCTTGAGACAGCACCATCTGACATTTCCGCATATTACGTGCGAGGGTCCCACAGAGCATCGCCGTCGTTTGGTCTAACAGGCTGACGACTCAACACCTTTTTCATGTGAGCAGTGGCAACCATGAATGGCTGCCCAAACTGATCGGCTAGAATTTGCCTTGCCTTTTGGTATCCGAGTTGGGGGCCCTAGAAAAACACAATTCTCTATGCTATCCCTGGCCTTACCACTGCAGTATTGAACAAGGTACATAAGCTTAGCCCTCTCATCGGTAATTCTAGAGGCTACAGTAGCATCAAAGCTAGTAATAAAGGCACAATAATCTAACGGATTACCATCAAATACTTTCATTTCCGGTTTCGGCATATTCATTGCCAAGTCCACAGCCTGGAACATTTGTACCAGGCTATTCTTATCTACACCTTTTCCCATATCACTATCCAATTTACTTCTCACCCCTACATATTCAGGAGCATTTGGATTTAAAACCGTGCTAACCTGGGCATGTGCAACATTGATATCTGAAGGATTCATATTATCCTCTCCATGCTTAACGACATCATTTACATTAGGCTTATGAACACTTACTTCATTCATAACTGACTTAGATACATTCCCATTGTTGGAATGATAAGGGTTTGGCTTATCTAATCTAACCTGCAGTTCTCCTTCAGTTTCCTCCTCGAGAAACTGAACTTCTACTTCAGCAGCTGCAATGTCCTTGTCCGCTTCCATCGCTGCCAGCTGCTGCTGTAGTTTCAACTGTTCTTGCTTAAGTTCATGAGTCTTTATCATATGTTGCTTATTAAGCCGTGCAACAGCCGCCTTGGCTCTTGCCTCTCGAAGTCGTGCAGACGATGCCGAGCTCGCAATGGTGTATCTCGATGCTCTGCTACTCGACGATCGGGAAGACCGCACAGACCTTCTGTCGTCATCGCCGTCGCCTTCATCAACGTCGGTCGGACGACTCTCCACGTCAACTTGCTTCTTCGCTGCTTCCATCCAGTCCTGCAGTCTAGCTTGGAATTCACCTTTGTTCTGTACGCTTCCTTCGAACCTTTCTGACGCGGCCTCGGCTTCGGCTCCACTCAACTTGCTTATGTATTCACCACTCTTTTGTGTGTATGATGTGAATACCCTTTCAAGCTGAAGATGCTTCTGCTCTACCTCGTCCTTATTTTCAAAGTCCGCCATCAAAACCTCTAACTCCTTATAGAGTCGGGATAATGTCCCCATGTATCCCCTGCATGAACGCTTCAGCGACGTGACGTCGTGATCATCATTTACTGAATCAGAATCTGCCATCCTTTTGCCTGGCAATCGCGAACTTATGTGACTTCTAGAACGATCTAAGCCACAGGAGAATAATAAATGGATGGTCAATTCCGAACGCACTCGAAATAAATGTTCAATCACACAGTTCCATACAGTTATACTTCATTTTATTATAGCCAATAATGCTCGAAGTGTCGCAACAGTTCACAAATCATGAGATTGTAAATCGTAAACAAGTGAAGCAATTGAACGAGTGAGCGAGAGACGAATCGAACGAATCAGTGATGACTGAGTGTGAGTGAATGAGCGTGCGAATGAGTGGTTCGCTGTAATACAAGAAGATAAAACACATCATAAATATATGATCAACAATCGTTATATCGAATAACTAACAATAACACGAATAGAGAATAACTTCTTATCAAGCGAAACGTAATACAAGTTTCTGACTATATAATGATAATTCATGATACCAACACTCACAAAGTTAATACAGTTGTTTAGGCCTATGTACAATTAAGATACAACATAACAACTACTAAATATGAACTTAATCTCATCCTAAACCGAAGATAAATCGGTACTAACTTTAATCCTGATACTACTGAACGCAAGCCGTTGTGCAAACAAGCCCCTCTTCTCAGAACTTCGTACCCATGGCAACGGCCTAGCTCACTGCCTCGCCACAACTTTCGCCCATTGACAATCTGTGCACACCCAGAACAAAGACTTATTTGTAACTACACTAGTGTACACGTACATGGGTCAAACTCTCTCTCTCTCTCTCTCTCTCTTTCTCGCCAAGTCAAGTCAAATCTCCTCTCATGAAACCTTCTCATTTAGAATTAATAGCAACAATAAAGGATGAGGATAATATATAATGTTAGTTAAACATAAGAAAGATATATGAATCTATATACATTATTCCAATCGGAATCGAGTTCACCCTTCTAGACAGTAGAAGTATTATACCATAGGGTGGGGCACCCTATATACTGAGATGCAGTCCTTACAACTTCATAACAAACAACTTGACTTTTCTGGCTTAATAAATTCATAAGTCCACTTAACTACTACAGTATTATCAATACAAACATGTTAATAACTATATAAAGAACGCAATTTCAACTCACCGATTGTTTGACCTCCACAATTCTGCAATTTTCCTAAACTTTTGCTGTAAAATGATGAACACCTTTTGACTGTGGAACTTTCTTTTGTCTTCTAATGCCAAGTGGGATAACTTCTTGGTATCTCCCTTCTTGGTATCTGAGTCATGTTTGATTAGCATATCTGGCCAATGTGTTGACCAATTGGATTACTGTTGCTACCAGGTTCAGGGCTGGGTATGGTCAGTCTGACCAACCAGAATCAGTACACTTATAAACAATTTTGTTACTAGGGTGGAAAGTGAGTTGGTAACCAATGAACATTGGAAAAAACATTAAACATGCAAGTGAACTAGTAGAGATATTAGTCTTGAATTTACAGACCCTTTTACTTCATGCCGCTACAAGGGTAATAGAGGTAGGAGAGT
>JAPZVO010002173.1:0-10764 GCA_029962745.1 Echinometra lucunter | reverse complement strand
AACACTCTTTTCTTCGATCCTTCCGTGAAAATAGTCTCATTTCTATGATCAAGTAAAATTTGCTTATACCCAGTCGTCACAAGTACATAGCGTCTTTTCCTTGAAATTTGGGCTCATGTCCATGGCAACACACCCTCAGGCAGCGTTTAGTACAATAGCTTAGGTGTCTGTTTCATTTCAGGTCTTACATTTTCAATGGTCCCGAATTTCCAAGAATACATCGACAGTTACACTTTACCGTGGTTCAACCACTGCCTCGTTCAAGACTTCATTCCCTCACAACCCGAGATCATGTCGAGATTAGGTAAGTGGGAGCACTTTAGCTCTTGCATTGCCCGGTGTTTACATCCTTGGACAAAATGTTTTGTCCCGCGCTCTACCCATACATGGCATGTGTATGAAATGGGTACCTCGCAATGATCGGGGTAATAATAACTCACATGAAAGAGCATTGATGATACTGATGCGGCTACCCTGGGTAAATATAACATTGTTGTCATTATCATGTTTGTTTTCTTAAGGAAATAATTTAATTTCTGTATTATTTTGTAAGACGTCTTTCGCAGGCCGTTGCGATACACTCGGGGCATCATTCTAGTTTTGGGGGTCTAGGAGTCCAGTCAGACCACTTAGAATGTTTTTTGGTGGTAATTAGTAAAACTTGAAAATCCCATATGGCGTCCAAAATGACCCGACTAACCCTGGATACCGTGATTATTCACGTGCATTAAGTATTATGTCAATTCATTAAAATGTGAATCTCTCTCTGGGCGCTACAGTATTTCATGATTTCAGTTACAGCCACTACCTAATACGAGTGAAACATTTTTCATTTTCAGAAACTGGAATTCGGATGCTTGATATTGGTTGTGGTCGTGGTGCAGCGGTGAAAATTTTGGCCCAGCGTTTCCCCAACAGCCATTTCGTCGGTCTTGACATTGACCAGTGCACAGTAGATTGGGCCAGAAAGGAAACCGCTCCTCTAGGGCTGCAGAATTTGACGTACGTTTGCGCCGACGCTACAGCGATGCCCGACGACTGGACATCGACATTTGACTACGTCTCCTTCTTCAACGTCCTGCACGACACACCTCGACCAGACGTGATCATTGACGAGGTCAAGCGAGTGATGAAGAAAGGCGGAATCATGTCTGTTATCGAGATAGATGCCGAATCGAAACATGCTGACAACCTTGGAAGTCCTGCCGCGTCGTTTATCTACACTGGCAGCCTATTTTACTGCTTACCCATGTCATACAACTTCCCAGACTCCTTGGCTTTAGGAGCGATGTGGGGGAAAGACCGTATCAGGAAGTTACTGGAGGGGAAAGGTTTCACTGTGAAAGCTGTAAGCCAACTCCCCATGATGCCACAGGTTCACTTCTTGTCTGAACTCATGTAAGGCAGGGGTAAGGGACCCCTCCCCCAATCTGGCCTTTGTATCGTAGTTGTCACCTATTCACTTATATCAGTTTTGTTCGTCATCATTCATTTATGAAATAGAAAAATGTATCATAGTCGTCACTTATTCACTTCAAATCAATTTTGTTCGTCATCATTCAGCTAAGAAATAAAAAAATGTATGATAGTCGTCGCCTATTTACTTCAAATCAATTTCGTTCGTCATCATGAATATGGTCGTAACATATTCATGAATATCACAACTAATATATAAATTATTTAGAGTTTTTTTTAAGTAAAACTTGGGGAAGATGGAGCTAAGTAAGAGCTCGGTTTTTCCTTATTATGCATGAACTCACTCCTTTAAATGCGTGCAGTTAGTATATTGTGGCAATTGTATAACTTTTTTTTTCCATTATTGTTTGATAATGCTCTTTACCTGTTTACTTTTGAATTCTGCATAGACTGTCTCATTCTCCCATTTACCCCCTTCTCACTTTCTTTCTCTCTCTCTCTCTTTCTCTTTCCCTCTCTCCTCAGCTACTATTCTTCTTTTATCTCTCTCCCAATTCTCTCTCGTTATCATCTGTGTAGGAATATGGATTCAGTTATTCTTTGTATTTACGTTTTGTTCATGATTATGCTGTTTTTGTATTTTTGATTGTAATGTCATTGTATATATTCACTAGCCTATATTTCATTTGTAAATTGATCCTTTTAGTCTGTGCTGCTGGTCAGTTTTAATATATCAATAATTAGATTTTTAAAAATAAATAAATAAATAAGTATTATCCATCAATCGGTTAATTGATTAATTAATTAATTAATTAATTAAATTTTACATAATCATAAATATTCCTTTTGTAATATATGCGATTTCCTGAATTTGCTTGAACAAGAAGGGCCAAGTAGTTTATTTCAATGCGTATAATGGGGTAAAATTAAACGGATTGAAATGGGGTAAAATAAACGGATTAAAATAAAAAGAAGGTGATTCTGATAACAAATCATATTTAAAGACGAAAGCTAATTCGAAGATAAATGCATACCTCTCTTGAATAAAGATTTCTCCAGACTGCATGAAAAGTTTACGTCATCAGCTAGCAACAACTGGGCCCCGTTTCATAAAACTTATTATCAGTAACAACTGTCACATTTCTTTGACAAATTTTCTCTCAGTCAATCAGATGCAGGGATTTCAGTAGCTTATAACAGTTATTGCAACTTGTTATTGATAACAAGTTTTATGAAACGGGGACCTGATTTGTATGATTTTTATTCAACACCCCGCTGAATTAGAGAGATAATTCATTAAATATCACTGAGTTGCTTAAAAGGTATATCTTTGTCACTTACAGCAGTTGTACAAAGCTAGAGTCGCTAGTTAACTTGCAGGAGATATGGTGGACCTTATACAATAACCTATGTAGCCTAAGTTCGCTGTTTTCTGATTATAACGCAAAAATTATGAAGTCAAATGACATGCTAATGACACATTAATATAATATTTCGCCCTACTATGTGAAAAGGAATACTGTTATGATTGCCTTTCCTGGATTAGAACCTCGCATATAGTTCTCTTGTAATAATTATGATACCCAATCGCCAAAACTGATATTGTCTCATAATGGCACAGTTAAGGGACACGAGAGCACGGGATGATATCCCCTCTCCCAGTCAAATAGCAAAAAAGGGGGAACGGGACAAAGAGGATGAAATGGAGGAATTAAAGGCAGTGAGAAAATAAGATGGTTCGGCCTCTTTGGCAAGTTTCTACGAGTCGTTTTTCTCTCTATGTAGGCTTGTTCTATCAATTTTTATGATTATCTAATACCTCATATCCCCTGTACTGCCCAGACCTTCTCGACAGCAGCGCCTCTTCACTGGCTGGTGCAGTGGTACCACACTGCCTACACCTCTGTTTTCTTATATCCCCCCCCCCCTTTACCGCTGAAATTTGCAATCAAATAAGCTGGTGGTGGCCGGCTCTAAATTCATGAAATTAGACGAAAGTGAATTATCTGCATGTTTCAAGGTCAGGACATCTTCATGTGAAAAGTTAACCCATAACCTCTTTTATATGTGAATGATTCCTGCATGCCACGTCGTCAAACGACCTTTTTTTATGTTTTGAAAAATACAGTGGAAAAATGGTTTCATCCTCAAAAGGCATCGAGCTGTTCCGGAACTTCCGGTCATAATGTTTGTATCACGATATTAATGCTTGTACTGTAGCGGGTTTGAACAATGTCATGCAATTTATGTATAAATAAAATCATGTAAAACTTTGTATGATGTCTTTATATAACGGATTTAGAATAAAACAAGCTGAACTTGAAACTGCTTCTTCCAATATGCAATTGCTCTCTCTTTCTTTCGCCGCAATGTGAATCCCATAATTAGAGGCCTATAAGAGAAACAAAATCATACATGTGCAAATTCATTTGCATGTTCGATTACAGCTAACGGACCGACTCCACAAAAGACCAAAAATATTATTAGGTGGTCTGTCATATTATGACAGATCACCTCTTAATTTCGTCAGAATTTTCTTTATTCTTCATTAATTATTAATTATTAATTAGGTGGTCTGTCATATTATGACAGATCACCTCTTAATTTCGTCAGAATTTTCTTTATTAATTATTAATTAGGTGGTCTGTCATATTATGACAGATCACCTTTTAGTTTCGTCAGAATTTTCTTTATTCTTCATTATTAATTATTAATTATTAATTATTATTCTTTTTATTGGTACCCACTTTTTTGTGCAGTCGAGATCTCAGAACTGGCTGAATCATTTTTCGTCAAATTTTCAGGAATCATCAGTCATAACGAGATCTCGGATTTCTAGTCATTTTCAAGGTCATCAGGTCATCGTGACGTCATCCAGGCGCCATTTTGTAAAAATCATCTCATGGTCATATCTTCATAACGGAATGTCATTTTTCATTCATATTTGGCATGATGAATATTCATATCAATCTGAACAATTCCAACTTTTTAAACGCGCGCGTACGCGTACGTCCGCGCGTCAGTGCGCGCGCAAAATTTAAAAATGCTCAAAATCACTCATGGATCAAACCAAAATCCATTTCAGGTCATTTTAAGCATTTCAAAAATTTCCGCGCGTAAGCGCCCGCGCGCGCGTTTTGCGCGTGCGCAACTCGTAAATAACGTAAAAACGCCGTTTTTTTCACTTGAATTGCAATTCTGAGACATTTCTTGACCATTTCCATCAGTTTAGAATCGATTTCAACTTACCAAAACGCCGCACGCACGCGTCAAAGTTTAAAATCCGTGCGCGCGTCTATGGGGCAAATAACGTAAAAACATGCAAAAACATGCCCCTTTAAAATCCGCCATAGCTCGTTAAAAAGCATGGGGACCCCCCTTTTTTTTTACATTTTCTGAAAGCCTATGAATTGAAGATTTGAATTCATGAAAAAAATTGGGGGTCGAACAGTCGGAACGTTACCATATTCTCATGTGAACTCAAAATTTCATTTTTTCAATAATGACGTCATGTTTTTTACCTTTAATCAAGACTATCTCGCTTATTGTTGGTCGATTTTCGCCAGGATTTCAGTATGTTGTAGCTGAGACAATGCTCTTATATACCAATTGCCTTCATTTTTCATTTTGAGAACTGCATCATGGTCTAATCTTACGAAAAACGGAGGCATGTCATTTTTTCACAGTTTGCGTGTATTGTCTATGGGACATGACCTCTTTCTAATTCTTGATTCTACATTCCCGTCTTTTTTGAGCAACAGCTCCGTTATTTCTACTCGATTTTCGCCCAGCTTCGAGTATGTTGTAGCTGAGAAAATTCTCTATCGTAAGTGTGCCATTTATTTTTTAATCAGATGTCAGGAACATATCGAAATTTGAACTGGAAGATATGATTTAGGAATCCCATTTTCCATCTACGTGTTATCTCTATGGACTATATTCTGGTCCATCGGTAAAGCACTGGTCTCACATCCTCATGGTCCCTGGTTCGACTCCCGGCGACGGCGGTGTCAATTTTTTTTTTTTTTTTTTTTTTTTTTTACATTTTTTGCCCTTTCATATTACCATCTTCATCGACTACGTTTACACATACAATTACAAACAATGCCATAACTGCCTTATTTTGCGTGTTATGTCTATTGCAATGCAGTGTACATTAGTTTATGTACAACCCTATTGCAAATATGATTCATGAACGTGTATTGAACCTTTAGGGTTAACTTTGCATAATACTAAAAATCAAATCGTCCTGTGTCTGTGATGCTAGTCTCCTTCTCAGACCTGAATATTTTTCAAGTTCATCAGGTCATCGAACATTAGATAAACTGGTGTTTAGACGGCAAATAGATTACCCAACACAAAACGTTTCAGAACGTTCTTAGAACACATTTATTAGGTCTGCTACATCTTCGTCTTTAATAATTGTTACAAAACATTTTTATTAGAACCGTTTCGTCTTCGACTTTAATAAAATTTTTCAAAACATTTTCTGAACGTTGACAAAACGTTTACAAAATGTTTGTATTAGGTCTGTTACGTCTTAAACGTTCACAAAATGCTTTTATAATGTTTACAAAACGTTTTCAGAACATTCATAAAACGTTTAAAAAAACGTTTTTATTAGTTCCGCTTCAGCTTCATTTTTAATAAATGTTCACAAAATGTTTTCAGAAAGTCCACAAAAAGGTTTTCATAACTTCCCAAAAAACGTTTTTATCACGTCCGCTACGTTTTAGTCTTTAGTAAACATTAACAAAACGTTTTCAGAACTTTCACAAAATGGTTTTATTACATCTGCTACGTCTTCGTCTTTAAAAAAACGTTCGCAAAACATTTTCAGAAGGTTCATAAATCGTTTACAAAACATTTTTATTAGGTCCCCTACATCTTTGTCTTTAATAAACGTTCACAAAACGTTTTCAGAACGTTGACAAAACGTTTTTATCATGACTGTTTCCTCTTTGTAAATTTTCTCTCAATGGGGACTTTAATTGGGAATGACTATAATCCTCTTGATGACCATGATAATGAGATAGTTATGTTGACTGTGATACCAACCCTGATGATGAAAATGATGAATAAAATGCCAACTGTGATATACCTTTCATAATCATAGATATCATATCCTTATCAAAAAGACGACAGACCACCTAATTCGTCTGATCAAATGACGAATTAAATCTCGTTATTCTTTTTATTGGTACCCACTTTTTTGTGCAGTCGAGATCTCGGAACTGGCTAAATCATTTTTCGTCAAATTTTCAGGAATCATCAGTCATAACGAGATCTCGGATGTTTAGTCAATTTCAAGTTCATCGGGTCATCGTGACGTCATCCAGGCGCCATTTTGTAAAAATCATCTCATGATCATATCTTCATAACGGAATGTCATTTTTCATTCATATTTGGCATGATGAATATTCATATCAATCTGAACAATTCCAACATTTTAAACGCGCGCGTACGCGTACGTCCGCGCGTCAGTGCGCGCGCAAAATTTAAAAATGCTCAAAATCACTCATGGATCAAACCAAAATCCATTTCAGGTCATTTTAAGCATTTCAAAAATTTCCGCGCGTAAGCGCCCGCGCGCGCGTTTTGCGCGTGCGCAACTTGTAAATAACGTAAAAACGCCGTTTTTTCACTTGAATTGCAATTCTGAGACATTTCTTGACCATTTCCATCAGTTTAGAATCGATTTCAACTTACCAAAATGCCGCACGCACGCGTCAAAGTTTAAAATCTGTGCGCGCGTCTATGGGGCAAATAACGTAAAAACATGCAAAAACATGCCCCTTTAAAATCCGCCATAGCTCGTTAAAAAGCATGGGGACCCCCCATTTTTTTTACATTTTCTGAAAGCCTATGAATTGAAGATTTGAATTCATGAAAAAAAATTGGGGGTCGAACAGTCGGAACGTTACCATATTCTCATGTGAACTCAAAATTTCATTTTTTCAATTATGACGTCATGATTTTTACCTTTAATCAAGACTATCTCGCTTATTGTTGGTCGATTTTCGCCAGGATTTCAGTATGTTGTAGCTGAGACAATGCTCTTATATACCAATTGCCTTTATTTTTCATTTTGAGAACTGCATCATGGTCTAATCTTACGAAATAGGGAGGCATGTCATTTTTTCACATTTTGCGTGTATTGTCTATGGGACATGACCTTTTTCTAATTCTTGATTCTACATTCCCGTCTTTTTTGAGCAACAGCTCCGTTATTTCTACTCGATTTTCGCCCAGCTTCGAGTATGTTGTAGCTGAGAAAATTCTCTATCGTAAGTGTGCCATTTATTTTTTAATCAGATGTCAGGAACATATCAAAATTTGAACTGGAAGATATGATTTAGGAATCCCATTTTCCATCTACGTGTTATCTCTATGGACTATATTCTGGTCCATCGGTAAAGCACTGGTCTCACATCCTCATGGTCCCTGGTTCGACTCCCGGCGACGGCGGTGTCAATTTTTTTTTTTTTTTTTTTTTTTTTTTTACATTTTTTGCCCTTTCATATTACCATCTTCATCGACTACGTTTACACATACAACTACAAACAATGCCATAACTGCGTTATTTGGCGTGTTATGTCTATTGCAATGCAGTGTACATTAGTTTATGTACAACCCTATTGCAAATATGATTCATGAACGTGTATTGAACCTTTAGGGTTAACTTTGCATAATACTAAAAATCAAATCGTCCTGTGTCTGTGATGCTAGTCTCCTTCTCAGACCTGAATATTTTTTGAGTTCATCAGGTCATCGAACATTAGATAAACTGGTGATTAGACGGCAAATAGATTACCCAACACAAAACGTTTCAGAACGTTCTTAGAACACATTTATTAGGTCTGCTACATCTTCGTCTTTAATAATTGTTACAAAACATTTTTATTAGATCCGTTTCGTCTTCGACTTTAAAAAACATTCATAAAACGTTTTTATTAGGTCTGCTGCGTCTCTGTCTTTAATAAACGTTCACAAAACATTTTGAGAACGTTCACAAAACGTTTTTATTAGGTCCGCTACGTCTTCGTCTTTAATAAACGTTCACAAAACGTTTACAAAACGTTTTTTATTAGGTCCGCTACGTCTTTGTCTTGAATAAACGTTCACAAAATATTTTCAGAACGTTCACAAAATGTTTACAAAACGTTTTTATTAGGTCTGCTGCGTCTTCGTCTTTAATAAATGTTCACAAAACGTTGTCAGAACGTTTCCAAAACGTTTACAAAACGTTTTTTATTAGGTCCGCTACGTCTTCGTCTTGAATAAATGTTTACAAAACATTTTTATTAGGTCTGCTACGTCTTCGTCTTTAATAAACATTCACAAAACGTTTTCAGAAACCTTCACAAAACATTTACAAAATGTTTTTACTAGGTCGGCTATGTCTTCATCTTTAATGAACGTTCGCTATGTCTTTGTCTTTAATAAACGTTCGCAAAACATTTTCAGAAGTTCATAAAAAGTTTACAAAACGTCTTTATGAGGTCCGCTACGTTTTAGTCCTTAGTAAAAGTTCACAAATCGTTTTCAGAACGTTCACAAAAGTTTTTTTTTTATGTCCGCTACGTCCTGTCTTTAAAAAAACGTTTGTCAAACATTTTCAGAAGGTTCATAAATAGTTTACAAAACATTTTTATTAGGTCCGCTACGTCTTTGTCTTCAATAAACGTTCACAAAACGTTTTCAGAACATTTTTCAGAACGTTTTTTTATCAGGGCTGCTTCCTCTTCGTAAATTTTCTCTGAATGGGGATTTTAATTGGGAATGACTATAATCCTCTTGATGACCATGATAATGAGAAAGTAATGTTGCTGACGGTGATACAAACCCTGATGATGAAAATGATGAATAAAAGGCCAACTGTCATATACCTTTTATAATCATAGATATCATATCCATATCAAAAAGACGACAGACCACCTAATTCGTCTGATCGAATGACGAATTAAATCTCGTTATTAGGTGGTCTGTCATCTATGACAGATCACCTCTTAATTTCGTCAGAATTTTCTTTATTAATTATTAATTATTCTTTTTATTGGTACCCACTTTTTTGTGCAGTCGAGATCTCAGAACTGGCTGAATCATTTTTCGTCAAATTTTCAGGAATCATCAGTCATAACGAGATCTCGGATGTTTAGTCAATTTCAAGTTCATCGGGTCATCGTGACGTCATCCAGACGCCATTTTGTAAAAATCATCTCATGATCATATCTTCATAACGGAATGTCATTTTTCATTCATATTTGGCATGATGAATATTCATATCAATCTGAACAATTCCAACTTTTTAAACGCGCGCGTACGCGTACGTCCGCGCGTCAGTGCGCGCGCAAAATTTAAAAATGCTCAAAATCACTCATGGATCAAACCAAAATCCATTTCAGGTCATTTTAAGCATTTCAAAAATTTCCGCGCGTAAGCGCCCGCGCGCGCGTTTTGCGCGTGCGCAACTTGTAAATAACGTAAAAACGCCGTTTTTTCACTTGAATTGCAATTCTGAGACATTTCTTGACCATTTCCATCAGTTTAGAATCGATTTCAACTTACCAAAACGCCGCACGCACGCGTCAAAGTTTAAAATCCGTGCGCGCGTCTATGGGGCAAATAACGTAAAAACACGCAAAAACATGCCCCTTTAAAATCCGCCATAGCTCGTTAAAAAGCATGGGGACCCCCCCTTTTTTTTACATTTTCTGAAAGCCTATGAATTGAAGATTTGAATTCATGAAAAAAAATTGGGGGTCGAACAGTCGGAACGCTACCATATTCTCATGTGAACTCAAAATTTCATTTTTTCAATTATGACGTCATGTTTTTTACCTTTAATCAAGACTATCTCGCTTATTGTTGGTCGATTTTCGCCGGGATTTCAGTATGTTGTAGCTGAGACAATGCTCTTATATACCAATTGCCTTTATTTTTCACTTTGAGAACTGCATCATGGTCTAATCTTACGATAAACGGAGGCATGTCATTTTTTCACATTTTGCGTGTATTGTCTATGGGACATGACCTTTTTCTAATTCTTGATTCTACATTCCCGTCTTTTTTGAGCAACAGCTCCGTTATTTCTGATCAATTTTTCGCCCAGCTTCGAGTATGTTGTAGCTGAGAAAATTCTCTATCGTAAGTGTGCTATTTATTTTTTAATCAGATGTCAGGAACATATCGAAATTTGAACTGGAAGATATGATTTAGGAATCCCATTTTCCATCTACGTGTTATCTCTATGGACTATATTCTGGTCCATCGGGTAAAGCACTGGTCTCACATCCTCATGGTCCCTGGTTCGACTCCCGGTGACGGCAGTGTCATTTTTTTTTTTTT
>JAPZVO010002172.1:0-10764 GCA_029962745.1 Echinometra lucunter | reverse complement strand
AATTATGGCTAACGTAAAAAAAGAGATTAACTTGACCATGATATAATGTAGGTCTCTGCAGATCCAGGCACACTACAATTATTAACTCATTAATCAGGACAACTGCGCTAACTCTTCTAGCACATTCAAACCCAGAAAGCTATCTATTTGACAAAGAAAAAGGCCCCCCCCCCCCCTTAAAAAGAAAAAAATGTAAAAAATTATGTTTTGGATAGCAACCTGAATGCAAGAAAAATTCAAGGTTCTGGAATTATAGCATACATCACATTGAAAGATCATTGGTATTGTTGCCTAAGGGGATAATCTCTTTTTCTGGTGATGGTTTAATGTCTTAGAATAGAACTGTAACAACTGTTCATTTGCAAACTGTTATGCTCTCTTGCTAACCTGAGGCAGTTTAAGTTGTAAAGACATTTCTGTATATTGGAACTTAATGCTTTTCTACTCAGCTCAGTCTTAACTACATGCATGACCGGGGGCGGGGGATATTTATAGCTTGGACGAGAAGATTCATTCATTCTTCCATGTATTACCGTGTTGATATGTTTCTATGAATTGATTTCTTTGTAGATCACCACAATCCGTCTTGAGTCTATCCCTGATTTAAGGGGAGACAAGGAACTATCTTCCTCAGCATCACGTGACTTGGCAGAAGCTTTTTGTTCCATGCCTCATCTGAATGATTTAACATTGGAGAAGGCTCGTCCACATGATGACTTCTACTCAGTAATGAAAGAAAAAGCTTCGCATATCAAGGTATTGGCCCAGTTGATACAAAATGCGTATAGAAAAATATATCCTAAAACAAACAATTCAACAACAAAACAAACACACGTACAAGTAGTTACCTAGATATATTCAAGAGGTTTGTATTTCAATTGTTTTATGTATAAAAATATAGTTTTTGTAGCTGCTAGGTATAGCCATGGTAGATGTCAGGAGTAGATTGAATACTTTTGAATGGTTATTGATTTGATTTGATTTTTATTGTTTACTTCTTTAATTACATCATTCGTATATAATACATTTTCCATAACATAACAAACATAGTATATTGAAAACTTTTTTGGCATGAATCATAACTAAATGTACTAAAATTATCATTACAAACAAAACTGATCTCATACCAAATTAGTTAACATTTACAATTTGCAGGAGAAGGATTGTCATCATAAGCAGATTGCTTGAAAAAATGACAACCCCAGGTTAGAACTCATTGATTAATATAATACATTAATACAGCAGAATCGATAAACAGTACATTTCATGAAAAACAGCAGTAATGTAATTTGAGCAATGAAGATGGAGATGATAAGGATGAAGATGATGGTGAAATGGTGAAGATGAAGGCGATGGAGAGGATGATGGTGATGATGCTTTAATGATGACACATCGACACAGAAATTTTACTTCAAATATTCTGATATCAACATCGATTTAACGTTTGCCTTAAATGAGTAAAGAGACGAGGATCTTTTTATAGATTCAGGACAAATCAGGACCATGGTGTCTTATGGATCTCTGCGCAATAAGCAATTTGGGGTTGATTAAATGGAAATTAGAAGAGTTCCGCGTAGGGTATGAATGGATAGATGTGTTCATAGTATAAAAATTGTGAAATGAAGGTGGGAGCATGTTATTTACGTATTTGAACATAAGCAGTAAGCTTTGAAATGAGTTTATGTCAAAAATAGTTAGAGTCTTTAGTTTATGGAATAATGGATTTGTGTGTGATAAATATTGCGAATTAGTACAAATTCGAATTGTTTTTTTCTGTAATAAGTATATTATATTAATTTTAGTTTTTGCACACGTTGCCCAAACTATATTGCAGTACGATATATACGGCAATATTAATGAATTGTATAGTAGAACGAGTGTAGTATGAGGAATTATGTTTTTCATTTTGTAAAGTACACCTACGTTTCTGGAGATGTTAGTAGTTATACAACGTATATGTTCATTCCAATTTAAATGTTCATCTATTGTGACACCTAAAAACTTTGTTTCTTTTTTCCTTTTGAGTGGAATATTATCTATGCTTATGTCGTATGGAAACTCAGTAATATGTGAACTTGTATGCGTAAAATACATAAAGTTTGTTTTGTCTATATTAAGTGAGAGCCTATTACATTTAAACCATAAAGATAGTTTAGGTAATTCACGATTAAATGTATCTACTAAAGTTTCTAAGCTAGTGTTTGAACAAAAAATGTTTGTGTCATCGGCAAATAATACAAATGATAATAAGGCGTTACAGTAGTCAAATCATTAATATATATAAGGAAAAGTAAGGGGCCAAGGATCGATCCTTGTGGAACTCCGCATTTTATTGACTGAAAGTTAGAAGAAATATTGTTGTGAGTGACATATTGTTTTCTATCAGACAAATAACTCTCAAACCATGATAGTGCGATTCCCCGAATTCCATAATTTTCAAGTTTTTTAAGTAAAATCTGGTGGTCAAGAGTGTCGAATGCTTTGCTTAGGTCCATGAATACTCCTATTATGTGTTCTTTATTTGTCATTGCATTTGTAATTTTATCGTATATTTGTATTAAAGCCTGATCAGTTGAATGCCCTTTCCTGAATCCATATTGGTTTGGATTTAGAAACTGAAAAGTATCTAGGAACTTATAAAGTCTTTTGTAAATAATCTTCTCTAGTATTTTGGATATGCTGGGGAGAATAGAAATTGGCCTATAATTTGTTATTTCGTGTGGATTGTCTTTTTTTAAAACAGGATTTACCTTTGCAATTTTTAGGGAATCTGGACATTTACCGGTGCTGATCGACAGATTAAAAATATGACACAATGGAGAGACAATATAATGTATGATCTGCTTAAGAAGGAAAGTACTAATTCTATCATATCCCTGTGATTTGCTGGATTTGAGATTTTTTGTTATTTCAATTATTTCCTGAACATTTGTGGGGTTAAAGAATAGGGAAGAATTGATGGGTGTGGGAAGAAATTTTGCAAAACTTTGGTTTGGTCTGGCAAGGTTGTTAGCCAAAGAGGGTCCTATTTAACGAAAAAGGAATTAAAGGTATCAGCTACATCATCTGAATTTATTGCAGCAGCATGAACTGTGAAATTGTCTTTAGGTAATACTTTGGGTTTCTTGCCAATCAAATCATTGATTATCTCCCATGTGGCTTTCATGTTTGATTTAACTTTGTTAAGTTTCTGGGAATAAAACAATTTGCGAGAGGCCCGAATTATATTGGTTAGTCTATTTCTATAAGTTTTATATTATTTTTGTTTTGAATAGAAGGGTTCTTTAAAATGTCTTGTATAGTTTATTTCGGGTGTGTATGGATCGTAGAATAGCTTGAGTGATCCATGGCATTTTTGCTTTTCTTTTTTTGATAGGTGATAGAGGAAAATTTTTATCGTAATATTTCTGCAATTTTGGTTAAATTTGTGTAAGCAATATCTGAATTTGACTCATTAAATACATCTAACCATTCCTCAATCGCAAGATCACTTTTAAACGATTCAATATTGATTGGTGTTTCTTTACTATACATTATAGATTTAGGTGAATTTTCTTTTGAAATATCATTATCACATAATAAAAACCGGTAAATGATCAGCTATATCAGATATTATTAATCCGCTGGAAGTATCTCTGTTTAGTATGTTTGAAAATATGTTGTCGATAAGTGTTGATGAATGGCTATCAATTCTGGTCGGTTGATCTATGTGGGGATAATAACCAAATGAATGCATAGTGTGTAGGAATAAATCGTTTTCATTATTTTGGGATAACAGGTCAATGTTAAAATCACCCATTAAATATATTTGTTTATCTTCTTTTGTTATGGTATGAAGGCATGTTTCAAGCTCTTCGCAAAATAAATTTGCATTACCATGAGGGGGTCTGTAAACTAACCCAATAATTATATTTTTGCCTTTCGGCTTCATGATTTCTAAGAATAAAGTTTCACTTTGTTTTAATGATATTTCTTTTCTTATTTTAAACTGCAAATGTTCATTGATGTAAAATGCTACACCACCTCCTCTTTGATCTTCGCGATCTCGCCTAATAAGATTATAGTTTTGCAAGTTGAATATTGTTATCGTTATCGGAAGGGATACTTTTATTTTTTAGCAATGGTTAATGTATTGGGAAATATGTAAGAACTGATCTCAGGAGGTATCTCAGAAGATCATGGCTTTCCATACGTGGGTATGGTGGGTGGGCAGAGTTGATGGTATGCCTTTACATCGTAATATTTCACTATATAAATCATTTTAACGTAAATAATGCGATGTAAAATTCAAGGATATGACGAAAGTCCTAGTTACGAATAAGATGAATGTGACATAACTGTAAAATGTACATTTATTGATTCATATCATGAAGGGAAATTACTGGTGAATGATGTGAAAAATCCTTGCCTTTCTAGCAGCATTCCGACATTATTCTGTAAAATTATGGCTAACGTAAAAACGAGATTAACTATGACCATGATGTAATGTAGGTCTCTTCAGATCCAGGCACAATACTCATTAATCAGGACGACTGTGCTAACTCATCTAGCACATCCAACCCCAGAAAACTATCTCTTTGACAAAGAACCCCCCCCCCCCCCCTTTAAAAAAAATGTTTTTGATAGCTACCTGAATGCAAGAAAAATTCAAGGTTAGGGAGTTATAGTTCAAGTATTCATCATACTGAAAGATCATTGTTATTGTTGGCTGAGGGGATAATCTCTTTTTCCGGTGATGGTTTAATGTCTTAGAATAGAGCTCTAACAACTGTTTATTTGCAAACTGTTATGCTCTCTTGCTAACCTGAATCCGTTTAAGTTGTAAAGACATGTCTGTATATTGGAACTTAATGCTTTTCCACTCAGCTCAGTGCTCACTAAATGCATGACCGGAGGCGGGGGTTATTTATAGCTTGGACGAGAAGATTCCGTCATTCTTCCATGTATTACCGTGTTGATATGTTTCTATGAATTGATTTCTTTGTAGATCACCACACTCCGTCTTGAGGATATCCCTTATTTATGGGAAGACAAGGAACTATCCTCCTCAGCATCACGTGACTTGGCAGAAGCTCTTTGTTCCATGCCTTATCTGAATGATTTAACAATGGACAACACTCGTCCACATGATGACTTCTACTCAGTAATGAACGAAAAGGCTTCGCATATCAAGGTATTGGCCCAGTTGATACAAAATGCGTGTAGAAAAAAATATCCTAAAACAAACAATTCAACAACAAAAAAAAACCACACGTACAAATAGCAAAACCTAGACACATTCAAGAGGTTTGTATTTCAGTTGTTTTATATGTGAGCATCTAGTTATTGCAGCTGCTAAGGTATAGCCTTGGTAGATGTCAGCAGTAGATTGAACACTTAATTCTTTTGTATTTTTTCAGTCGTTATCTGAGGGAATACTAAAATTTTTCAGCAATCGGTTAATGTCTTAGGAAATATGTAAGAACTGATCCTGGAGATATCTAAGAAGATATCTTTCTATATGTGGACAAGGTTTGCTGGTAAGCCTTTGTTGTACAAAGTTAAAATGAGTTATATAGTAACTCATTTTAACGTAAACAATACATTGCAAATATGCAGGACATGCAAAAAACCTAGTTACGAATAAGATGGACATGACATAACTGTGAAATGCAAATTTATCGATTCTTGGATGATGTTTGAAGGTTTGCATGGTGGTACGGATATTCGTAGAAAGGGTTTACGGTTCACCATGTGGTAGGTCCTAAGGGACTATAGATAAAGTGGATAGAGATGGAGGTGAAATAGAGAGGCGAGAAAGTAGGAAAATTGGAGGGCAGAGTATTTTTCGAGAACTGGGTGAAGTCCTAAAAAGGACTGTAAACCAGAAGAGGTGAGAGGATTGAGTTGGTGAAGAGGTGAGGAGGCTTGAGTCGGTGAGAAGTGAGTCTTCTCTTCAAGTCTTCACTTCTCGCTGACTCAGGCCTCCTCATCTCTTCACAACTCAATTCTCTCACCTCTTCTGGTTTACAGTCCTTCTTAGGACTTCACCCAGTTCTCGAAAGATACTCTGCCCTCCAATTTTCCTACTTTCTCGCCTCTCTATTTCACCTCCCTCTCTATCCACTTTATCTATAGTCCCTTAGGACTTACCACATGGTGAACCGTAAACCCTTTCTACGGATTATCGATTCTTATCATGAAGGGAAATTACTGGTGAAAGACGTAAAATCGTTGCTTTCCTAGTAGCATTCCAACATCATTTTTTAAAATTATGGAAAACGTAAAAAAAAAATATATGTAGGTCTGCAGATCCAGGTACAATGCAATTATAAACTCATTAATCAGGACAACTGCACTAACTCTCCTTGCACATTTAACCCCAGAAAACTATTTCTTTGACAAAGAAAAATACCCCCCCCCCCTCCCAGGAAAAAAACTAGAAATAAGAAATGAATAAATAAGCATAAATAAATAAATTAATTAAATTGAATTAAAAAAAATGATAAAATAAAATAAAAAAAGACAATAAAAAGAATAAGAACGTGTTCAGATCTCTACCTACATGCAAGTAAATTCAAGGTGAGGGAATTATAGTTCAAGTATACATACTGAAAGATCATTGGTATCGTTGCCTGAGGGCATAATCTCTTTCTCCGGTGATGGGGGAGAGGAACTATCCTCCTCAGCATCACGTGACTTGGCAGAAGTTCTTTGTTCCATTCCTCATTTGAATGATTTAACAATGAACAACACTCTTCCACATGATGACTTGTTCACAGTAATCGAAGAAAGGGCTTCGCTTGCCAAGGTAGGCTTGTACTATGACATACAAAGCAATGAGAACGGGTTTCACCCGTGAAGAGCCACTTTAAAACTCTATTTACCATTGCCAATAACTTTTTAAGTTAAGAAAATTAAAATTAAAACTGCATAGTTATTTTTTTTTATATCACTCGTCGTCTGTTACTTTTGAAATATAATATGCTTGGATTTTATGCAGGTAGAAAGAATACAGTAATAATTAATGCTTTGGTTACTGGGATTTGAACTGGAATTAAATTAAAGAGCAATCAGTAGTCAAGCGAATCCAGGCCATGTAACTCTGTTGCCATTATTTTTCATATGTAAGCATTTTTCTTCTGAATGATGAACAGTATGGTCAGTTAGTGTAAGATTCCTCAATATGATCTAATTTTTATGTGATTTACTGCATATTTAGGGATGCTTTCCTCAAGTGGCCGAGGGACACTTTAGGCTCAATGGAGTCACTCAACAGGACGTGGAGTCATTACTGAACTCATTTAGGAAACTTCTAGGGTAAGCATTCTTTAAAAAACCCCAATGGGATAGGCCTATAGAACAATGGGCCAATAGAACAAATAGGAATATGGTAATAGCATGAATATAACAAACAAACAAACGGATACCTACTGGCATTACTTTCAACTTGGTACCCGTTTGTTTCATCTTTAGGAGGCCTGCGCTAAATCTCTCATGACCAGGATGACAAGAAAAAAATAAGCATAGCCTAATGTTTAATACTTTGCAAGGCTCCTTCATCTATTTCCAACATTTTCAACCGTGCCCCAATATCTTTTACAGATTATTATGACATATAAACTTGAAATAATAATCCTAGCATTGTATCCAAAGCAATGCGCAAATAGGTCAGAATTAATTCTGCTCCTGTACCTATGGTAACAGGCCTACTTAATATACGAAACCCTTACAACTCACAAACTAGTCTGATACTGACTGATAGAATAAAGTCTCAATATGTTGTTAAAACTTTGCAATTCAAAATCGATGGAACAACTGATAATTATTAGTACTTGGAGAGCCTGGCTTTAAGGTAAACAGATCGAAAAGTGCATTCATAAAATGATTACACAATTGTCACGGCCCTGTTAAGAACTAATAGAAAATGACCTAAGAAAAACTTAGGACTAAGACGCAACAAACAGGCTTTAAGATATTGAATTTAGTTTAAGTTTTTTAATCAATTCATAATCATTTTCTTACATACATTCGCAATCGCCAAAGCTCATATACATACCAATATTGTTTAAAGCGAAATCAATTGTTTCACACTTTGTGATGTAACATAAGCAAAGATTGATTTTACTAAAGTACCTATAAATCGGTAAGAGAATGATTGATCATTTGTCTGAAACTAGCACGGACTCATCAAACACGCATCCATACACACCATTCCACTCATGCAAACAGGGAAAACAAATAAATATTTGGACAAAAAACAAACACAAACCAACCTGAGGATATATCAGTTCACGGCAGGAGTCCGTACGACGAAACTACGAACAAATAGTCACTAAGGCTGTGTATTCAAACGAAGATGCCTGCACGAGGAGAAGATGTCGGCGTCATGGTCGACGACTCACGATCAGGGACGTCGCTAGAGGGGGATGTGGTGGTGTGACACCCCCATTTCAAAATTCTTGTTGCCAATTTCGCGATCGCTGTCGGCAAAAAAAAAAAAAAGAAAAAGAGAGGGGGAGAGAGAAAAAAAAGGAAGGAAACGGAAGAGGAAAAAAAAAGGAGTAAAGTGCCCAAATAGATTAACGTTCGGCTTATTTGCTTGTGCTTTTTGACGACGAAATAACACTGGTACCAAGAAAGGGAGTGTATATTTTTCCTCGCTCGTATTATATTTAGATACAGGATGTTTTCGGAAGGCAAATGCATTCGGCTAGTGAGATGAACAAATAGACCAATTTCACCTCTGGTTTATGTATTTGGCCCTCTATCGGCGACGCCATTCCTGCGGTGGGCAAGCGCGCTGACCGCGATTGGCTCTGTGTACAAAATGAATGTTAGATATGAGATATGCCCTGATATTGTTCAATTTATTCTAGATCAATAAAATAAAGCATGGATACATGGGTACATGAAGTAAGACAATGGCCATATCTGACAGATGAAGGTATGATGTATTTTTGTACTTTCGATAGTTTTTCAACTTAGTTTTGACAGTATAAGTTCGATTGCAGCATAGAAGCCGTAGTAAACGGGAGCCCTCAATCTTACCCTGTTTAAAAAGTCATGTTTTCACTCATTAAATTTTACGCCAAAGTACATAATTATAACGTTTCTTGATTTCAAAGTCCTTTCTGTTGATATTTTTACCCACTGGCGACGGATTCCTTCGCATTGCTTACAGAGACCTGTGTAGGGAGTACGGCTTCTCGAACAAACAGGCTTCATGAGTCAAAAGCGAGTGAATTCCGCACTCAGTTAGCTTCCAATTTTTAAATATTCTCCAATTATTGTGGCATTCGAGCACCAAACAGCCGCGACCTGAACTTCCCTGACAATTTCTCATTGCAAATATTAAAAGAAATCTGCATATATTGGTCAAAATAGACAAAAAATCGAACGAATGTACATACCGCGCTATTGACTTGTGTACTATAAAAGTTGGAGCGCCCACAGCAGTATGTCGAACTATGTGCTGCCCTCTTGCGATGTGAAATTGGTCTATACGTAATTTAGAAATCGTTAGGTCCGTCATGTATTTTGATGAAGAATTATCACTTCTACCATAGAACAGACTATTTATATTTTTCGCTCGCTCGTATCTGAATATAATTATTCAGATACAGGATGTTTTCGGAAAGCAAATACATTCGGCAAATCAGATGAATATGAATAGTTGATTTAGATATCTTTAGGCCCATCTTGTATTTTGATGAAAACCTATCACTTCTGCCATAAAAAGAAGTATATGTATATTTTTACTCTCTAGCTGCGCTCGCTCGTATTATATTTAGATATAGGACGGTCTTTAAAAGCAAATAAATTAGGTAGGAGAGGTGACCAAATATATCAAAATAAGTACCTTAAAGGCCCATTCTGTATTTTGATGAAGTACTTTCACTTCTATCGTGAAAAGGAGTATAATGTATTTTTCCTCGCTCGCTACGCTCGCTCGTATAACATTCAGATACAAGATGGATTTGGGAAAGCAAACGAATTCGGCAATCGAGGCCTATCATGTATTTTTGTGAAGAATTATCACTTACCATAAAAAGAGCATATATATTTTCCTCACTCTTGTAATGTTTAGATAGAGGATGGTCTTTGAAAGCAATAAATTAGGTAAGAGAGGGGACCAAATATATCAAAATATCTTAAATTAAGGCAATCATGTATTTTGATGAAGAACTTTCTCTTTTTATTATCATGAAAAGGAGTACATATGCATTTTTCCTCGCTCGCTACGCTCGCTCGTACAATATTCAGATACGAGATGGATTTGGGAATGCAAACGAATTCGGCAAGTGAGGTGACCAAATGTACCTGTATAAGTAAGATATCTCATAGTTAATACCATCGTGTTTAGAGATAAAGAATTATCACTTCTACCATGAAAATAGATTTTTTCCACGCTCGCTGCGCTCGCTTGTATAATATTTAGATTTAGGATGGTCTTTGCAAGCGAAGGAATCAGGCCAGAGAGGTGATCAAATATATAATTTAGATATCTTTAAGCCCATCATGTGGTTTGATGAAGAACTATCACTTGTACGAAAGTGAGTGTATATTTTTCCTCGCTCGCTGCGCTCGCTCGTATTACATTTAGATACAGGATGTTTTCGGAAAACAAACACATTCGGCAAGTGAGGTGAACAAATATATGATTTAAAAGGAAAATATAGAGGCACACAATTGAACATGCCTCATGGGTTTTATACGGTTGCATTTATCGACGTTGGTCTTCGGCAATCGGTGGCATTGTTTGTCGGCACTCTGGCCTCTACA
>JAPZVO010002171.1:0-10776 GCA_029962745.1 Echinometra lucunter | reverse complement strand
CACAGGTTTTTAGAAGGGAAGCTAGCAAAATTTACCCACTAAATGCATGGAGGAAGAGTGCTGAGGTGAAGAGTTTGAGGGATTGATACTAACCGTTTTCCGGACCCTATTTTCAGGATTGTTCGGGAAAGATTTGAAAACTACCGCTAGTTTAAAATATTTCGGGGGGGGGGGGGAATGCTAAAAGACCCCCTATTTTCAACGATTTTTCGGGATTTTTTCCCGAACTGAGCCCCTCGGAACTGCCCATGCGGTACAGTTGACCATCTGAGGGGGGGGGGGGGGGGGGGAGGCGGGGGCCGGGCCGCGATTTTTTTTTTCCTACGACATTTTCGCTCCTTGCGCGTGCGCACATGGTCATTCTCCGCGACTTCATAAATATTCATATGTACGTCATTGTGCCATTGATCAACGCATGCGCATATGGTCATTGTCTGAGACGACCTCACAAAATATTCGTAGGTAGGCTACGTCATAATGCTATTAATGCGCGCTTTGCTCCTCTCCAATTCTGTCTGTGATGAGATTTGTGCGCGTGCAAACATTAACTCAAAGTTGATTTTTTTTTTTAAAGTATCACGTTGATACTTTTACTCTTCTATTTAGGACCTATTTTAGTTTTTAGAATAATTAGAAATACATGTACAATATGAGAAAGTATGATGATTGGTTTACTCACCGGCCCTAAGATGGTTAAAAAGTAGAATTACGAACATCAACCTCAAATAGGATTAATCTTGTTTTCAAATTTCTGTCACATTCCTTTCCACTCATCATGTCTTCCACTCCCCTGGCTCCCCCCCCCCCTCTCTCTCTCTCTCTCTCTCTATTTCTCTCGCCCTCTTTGTATTTTTTTTAATCAAACCACTGAACTATTGATGAAATGATTGAAACATTTATTTTAATTGCTATTTGTAATCTACATTTTAAAAAAACCATCTTTTATGAATCAGTAAAGGGAATACAATAAAACCCAGGTTACATGCTCTTATCGTGGTCAACATAAAATATGGTTGATCTTGTGACAACAAAATGATTAAAATAATCATATCCAGTCAACGTATACCAAAGCCTAATTTACATAATCATAACGTTGATCAGTCTGCTTTATTAATAATCCTTGGACAGCCTAACTAAATAAATGTTAGCTTTATGAGAGCTTGGTGCATAATCATATAGGAATGTTGTATGTTTACGCATAAATTATGCCCTTGTGCCCCTATCACATTTAATGCTTTATTGCAATACAATATCTATCCTAAGCACATTATGTACACTATATACACCTCTTGTTGATCCTTATACACTGGTATAGGTCCTAAATAATACACCTTTCTGAAAGGAACTATAAATGGCAACAGCTAACTATCTACAACAACCAATAACTCAATCATTGTATCAGTTTATGGATGGTTTCCTTGTTCCTAGTTCATTATTAGGGCCTATTACTTCAACAAACACACCCCTGTGCGAGTAGGCCTAAATGCACTGTATGACACAATTCAGCATGTACATTCCAGCTGATCATTCAAAAAGGGCTTCATTTACACAAACTCCAATATTATTCATAACAACATTAATTTTCCTACATTATTTAAGCTATACAATAATTACGGGGGCTTGCAACACATCATTTAATTTGTGCACAAACCCGCGCCAGCGCGCGATCCTGATTTATGAAATCGCGCGCGGAGAATGACCTGATTGATGGTCTCAGGACGTACATATGAATATTTATGATCTCTCGGAAAATGACCATGTGCGCACGCGCAAGGAGCGAAAATGTCGTAGGAAAAAAGAAATCGCGGCCGGGCCTCTCTCCTTCTTTTCTTTTCCATTTTCTCTCCCTTCTTTTCCCTCTTTTTCCTTTCCTTCTTTCTACTGCAGACAGAGGCAGCGCATTTAACGAAGGAAATTCACATCCGTCCACCCCTCTTTTCTCTCTCTCTCTCTCTCTCTCTCGCTTTCTCTAGCGACGCCCCTGAAGGTCGTGATGACGGTAATGCATAAAAATAAACTCAACTTGATTTTCAACCAATCAGGATTGGTTATTTGGGACTTGCGTTTAAGTATTTGAGTAGAGTTTAATCCCAACTTTTTTTTGCAAGAAGGACATGGATACATACACATCTCGCACATACACATCGCACACTGTTATTCAAAACGTCAAAAAGTCCAAATTCCAAAAGAACAAAGAATAGGGTATACAATGCAATTTATGGAAATAAATGTTCATGGGATCACGGTTCATTTCGGTCTCCTGCACAATGGCACCGACCGCAAATCAGTGCCAACTTGGGGGCATTTTTCTTCAACATAAATAGGCTAATATAACAAAGAAATATCGATTGTGTAAGTTGTGTAAGTTTGTAACTTTATTCATGAAAAATTAAATGAAAGACGACGTAATTCCAGATTACTTGATTTGATGATTTGAAAGAACAATGTAAAGCACTTCATCTAAAACGAAACGAAAACATTGGCAAAGCAAACAATAATCGAGGCTATGTCAATTTTATCCCTACTGATAATTTCTCATAACGATCCAATGAATTCTAGAACACAAGCCAAGGCGACAATAAATATTTATCCATACTCGATAGCCTAGATAAACAGCATTTTAGCATTGTAAGTTTGTAATATCAAATTTATTAATGAAAAATGAAATGAAAGACGACGTAATTCCAGAGTATTTGATTTGAAGTTCAAAAGAAAAGAACAATATATAGCACTTCAACAAAAATGATATGGAAACATAGGCAAAGCTATCAAGGCTATTTTGTCAGTTTTATCCCCATAAAAAATATATTTATAATGCGCACATACTAGTACAGTACCACTCAAGGCGCTATATAATCATGATCATGATTAAGATACCAACATGAATACTTAAGCAATCTTATATATAAACCAAATTAAACAATGAACAAAAAACTGAAAGAAAACAAAAGAAACAAAGAAAAATCCTTCCTAGTAGCTTTGAATGAAAAGAAACTCTTCGAGTCTTGTCTGGAAAGCTGTGAGACAAGTGGTGTTTTGAATGATTTTCAAATAAATTTCTTACGATCCAGTGAAGTCTACAACACACGCTCAGACGGCAATGAACTCTACATTCGATAAGCCTACACTACAAAAAATGTTGGTCGAAAAATAACCAATTTTTGGCCAATGTTGGTACTCTACTGAACATACAAAACAGTTGGTCAAAAATTTCGACCAACAAGGGTCGGGCAAAATTGTGACAAATTGTTGGTCGAAATTTTGACCAACTGTTGATCAAAACACCTACAGATGGTAAAAATTTCGACCAATAGTTGGTCAAAATCGAGAGTTTGCCCAATTATTGAGCTAAACTTGACCAACAAATTAATAAAACAGTTTGCCCAACACGATATACAAAATGAAATGCCCAACTTTTTTGTAGTGTAGATCAACGGCATTTTTTTTAGCTTCAACCCTGGACCTGAAACTGTGCATCACCCTAACCTTAACCCCAAAACTGACCTGAAAACCAGTCGTAATCGTGAAATCAACAATAAACCAGTATAATCTGACGAACTAGCCTTAACCCATTGACTCCCAAGCCCAAGATAACTCGTGCTAGGGTCTATAAAAAATGTGTGTTATATCAAAATCAACGGATCAATCAACTCCAACGGATTAAGAAATTGGAGCCGGAGCACGTGTTCGGGCACCATTTTACGGTCACATGCATGGACTACGTATATTGTTCATGCCTATAGACGGCATTATCATTCAAAATAGACATGCAGATCATTAGAAGAAAAAAACATTTTCAATTTTTAAAGTTTTTTTTTCATAAGCGTAATGTAAATAATCTTGGAGTTAAGTTATATACTGTGAAGCCAAATACTCTGTTGTAGGCTATATACCATTCTAATTATAACTGATTTCATGTGAATAGGGGTGCTCCACATTTTGTTTGGACAGATATAATTCAAAAACTTACATTTTTTCCTAAACTTTTTCCAAAATTCCACCAAAAGTGTGCACCAGATCCTTCAATTTCAATTTTAAAGATGCAAACGCACCCTCGTGACCAGCTCATCAGTTGCTTTTCTTCTTTGCTTATGCGTTTCTTCAAACATTTTACGTATTCTTACTCCCCTCTTAATTCCCTCGTACAGTCCTGGTGGTGCTCCATTGAATTTAATATTCTGATGCATTTCAATCGTTAACTGCACAACATAATACAGCTATTAAAAAGGCATGGCAAATGTAGATTCATATCTTGCCAAAGGACATTGGTGCCGCGGCAGGGATTCGAATACAGCTATTAAAAGGTATTCACATAAGCGTAAACATATTTAACTGCTTCTGAATACAGCAACATCTTGAAAAAAGATGTAAAAAACGAAAGCTAGAATACAAACCTAGTCTTCATTTTGCCTGTCCCAAAACCACTTCTTTATACATTACCAAAGAAAGCTATTGCCCGACAAGTCATATTCTTGTGTTAAAATTCAATTTTTTAGTTTCTGCTATTTCAGTTGATATTGATGCAATCAGACCTTCATTAAATATAATTCATATAATCTTAAAAATTTTAAATGTATGTTAACAACTTTAATAACACATTCCTTTGAAAAGACTTTTTTCATATTACATTATTAGCAAAGCACTCGTTCACATATTGCACAATAATCTGAAAAAATCTCAAAGTTACAAATAACATGAATTCAATTGTAATTTCACCACCTAAAATCTACTCTTTAATAAGTTATTCATCTTGCACTGAGTAATATATCTACCTCATAATCCTAAAAATACTGGGTGCCATAAGGCCCCCCTCCCAGACAATTTTCGCCATTTCAAACCAAATTTCACGCCACGCCACTTTCTGACTTTTTTTTCAAGTCTTACGCATCCTTTGACAATTAGTTTACGAAAAATAGGTCATACCTCATATCAGCCTCCCAAAAACTGAGAATTTTTTAGTTTTGTGTACAAAATGAATGGGAAACTGCATTTCCTCATATTTCTTGATTATCACTTAAAATTTCCTCTTTAAGCTGTTATTATCATCTGTTGTAACTGAATAGTGGTCTAGATAACACCCTAGGCCAGCAAACTTGCAAAAGAAAAACTATGAAATAGTTGAAATTGAAAAAAAAAGAAACATAAAGAAACATGTTTGTAAAGCAATAGAATACATGTGAATTGAAATCATGCTCGATTATTTTTCTTTTATAATAATGTTTGTAATGTTTAGAAAGAACTTTTTGCATAGACATTTCAACTCCAGGCCGTTTCATTGCCTGATTATCTCCTGTATCTATGCATATGATTTGCATAAATTATTATATTAATGACAAAAATATAAAGATTTACACACAAAAAAATAACGATGGATTTGTGTTCTTTTCATAATTCTCGAGGTCCATGCAAAATTTCGCCGCAATCAGTCATGTCGTGGCCGAGATATTGCCAGAGGGGGGGGGGGGGTGCGCATGAGGGCCCCATGTCCCACTACCTCCTAAATAGCCCAGTCTTTTTATGGTTAAAACACACTCATCAGCACCTCAATAGTAAAATGCTTGCTATAACTTAATTTTGGTGGTGAATATCAGCATTTAAAATATTTCAGCTAACATGAGCAAATGTACAAATTCATTCAAATCTAATCAAGTGTGGTACATGGTGGCTGAAAGACTGCATAGCTTGATTGCTTTAAAACATTATCAATGCAAACCTGTTTAGTTATCATATTCTATTAGTCTATTAAGCTTTGCGCAAGGATCGAATGTGTCCAGAATCTTAAATGGATCCAGTTACTGGTGTGATAATACACTCAAAAGCACTTTTACTTATAATCGATATCTGGAAAGCAACTGAATAAAAAAGCAGGGGGACTATTATCTATATGTACGTGATGAATAAAACATTCATTTTGATCAAGATTCATTAAAGTCTTCACATCACCACTCAGCACCTTCATTGTCATAGGCAGCTCTAGGGACCCTCTCAGGTGGCGAAGGCATTATCGTCTCAGGTCGGAAACCATTGGATTCGGTACCAGACAGTGGCCTTCCATTTCTCCTCCCACCCTGTGCCATGAGTCTGGCTGAACTGTTCTTAGAAGTTGAATTCGTCTGACCAGAACTCGACGTGAAGCCAGTGGACGCACCAAACGACTTTGGTAGGCAGCAGCTGAACTGAGACCGCCATGCCCTCCGGACCTGTGGCTGTCGAACGCAGTACAGCATGAAGATGAAATACCCTTGAAGAGAGTTCAGGATGGTGAAGACACCCTGAAAGACTTCATTGGCCGGCTGGATAATGCTCAGGTAACCAAGGGACCATGTCAATCCCATCAGAACCAGTATACAAACAGCGTTTTGGAAACGTCGGAGGCGTTGCCGCTTCTCAGTCTTGTCAAGCTGTCTCCCTTTGATGGTTTTGTTCAGTCGGAGAATGACTCGAACAAAGATAACAACATTGAAGATCATTATCAATCCAATTGGTATTAGTAGACCACCGATGAGAGGCCAGAAAGAGAGGAAGCAACTACAAAGAAAAAAGAAAATTTGTAAGTGATATATTTTCTTATTCCTTTATGAAGAAAGAAAGTGATCGATGATACAGGCATGGTGATAAACTCTGTCAGTCTACCTGGACACTTTTGATGTATATCTTGTAGGCAAATTTATACACATCCTCTAATAATCATTCAAAAACAAAGCAGACAGTTACATTTGTTTGCTCTAAAATTATGGAGTAGGGACAATTAGGAAATTATATTTGAATAAGTAATGTTTTCATATGAAATTCTATAGATGATTGTTTAAAACAACATTGGTCTTAAGCATACATTTTGGATGAAATAAGGGAGATGCAAATGAATCAATTTTCACATGAAATGAAATGCTTTTCGAAATAAATTAAATATATAAATAATTCATCGTCAAACCATTATGTGGTTGTCACACAATGTAGAATGCATTCTGAAAACAAAACAGGAACAGGATGTATTACAGCTGTTCTTGAAAGTGCACTTTGAAACTCTTCATCTTCCCAATAAGCGAGGATTGTTCTAACATAATTATGTGCTTCATAGAGTTCCATAATATACAACATAATAGATGACAGATAAAACTTACAAATCTGTCTGGGCGTAGTACTGTCTCGCCGCACCTCCTGTGACTGCAACTATCACCATAGGAACACCTTTCCGCAAGAACAAACGAAAGATGTTTCACATGAAGTTAATCAAAGAAAAACAAAGAAATGCAGCCAATGATATAGATGTTGTCCCAAGATGATTTAGGATCAATCACCACATTTTAAGTGCAACTCAAAATCTTCTGATGTTAATGACTGAAATTGTTTCCTTGACTAACATAAAATCATGGTCAGCCCGAAAGGCTAGGAAAGTAGTTTTTTTTAATATGTTGCGTCGTATCGAACATATTATACAATATTACTGGACTCTTACCCCATGCGAACAATGAAGCCTTCCTCATAAAGCGCGGCAAATACGTATTGAGAACTCGCACAAAGAGAATATGCATGTTGTAGCCCTCGACGCCCATCCAAAAGAGTGAAGTCAAGGTGAAATAATGGAGGAATCCTGCAAGGATGCAGCAAGGTAGAGGGGGAATTTCTTCCACACCTCGATCTGTATCTAAAGATATCATAACTAGAAAGATAACGTAGAGACTCAGGAGGGAAGAGGAGAGGGATAACAGGATCTGATTGGGTTTGCGATCACGAAGTTTTCTGAAAAGAAAAAGAAAAACAGGTTCATTACTACAACTTTAATCAAGAAGGTGAGTTGGAAAAATCTTTGTGCCTGTGAAATTTAATTTAAGATGCTTTTTAAATTTCCTTTTCATGTTTCATTTCAATTGTACACTCAAAATTCAATTATAATATAACAAAAGTAAAAACAAGGAAGGATATATATTGTTGTGTAAAAGCAAATTCGAGAACAAAAACTGGACAGAAATTATTTATGAATAAGGACATCACTGAAATAGCTGAAATTTGATGAAAGTGGGTTGCCTCTGAGTCCGTTGCCTACTTAAATCAGAATCACAGGCAAAAATGCAACTCTCAACCAATCAGGTAAAATACAGACATCATATTCAACTTTTTTGTTGGGCCATCATGTTTGGTGTTGACTCCTATAAACATGATATGCATCACTGCAGCTACTTCGCCAGACTTTTTAATCTTGACACATCTGTAGTTTGAAGGAATGTTTTTTAGTTGCACAGCATTCAAACGTCTGTCAGTATTACTTGTGTTAATGTAATGAAAAGTTAGTAGGGGAATGGTAAAAAAAAATTGAACTGGAGGTTCGCTCTCCCATCATAATTGAGTTACTTGGTCTAGCAACTCAAGATTTTGAGTAACCATTAACTACTGCTCTTTGGAATAAACAAAAATTGGGAAATTCTAACGATCAACATACTTACTAGAGTGATCTGATGATACTCACTTATTTGTAGCATATGTCAGGATGGTAATAACAAGACCCCATATTGACATAGAGCACCCGATATAGCTTATAATTTCCAAGATGAAATCTGCATTGTCTGACAATGTCTGTCCTCCATAGATATCCTGTGAGAAATAAAAATAATGAAAAGTAACCAAGAGATCATCATGTGCTCTTAATTGAGCCCACAGGGAGGGTTTACTTCGGTTAGAGATTAAAAAACTCTCAGTTGCGAGTTGATTTTGTGTTCAGCCAGAGTAAGAGAATGTCAAGCAGCCGATTGCCCATGAATTAATGAGTGTAGCTCAGTGTACTGCGGACAAAATATACATGCCACATATTTTTTTATAATCTCCTGTAGTAATGAATGTGAACTCTGAGAACTCTTCATTGTTTTTACGTTCAGCAAGAGTTAGGCATCTTGTAATATGCCAAGCCAAGCTTTCATGACAGAGTTTTCTATGCACTACACAATAAATCATTTCTAATACCTTTCAAGTTCAAGTTTTTATTTCCAAAATAATATGAAACATATAATTTTTTTACAGTAATTCATAAATTAATATACATTATTTTCTCTTTTTGGAATCAATACAAAACAAAATGAATGTCTGCTTGACACAATATATTTAGACAAGAAAATTGATATTGGAAAAGAGAAATTCAGAAAAAAAGCAATGCTTGTAATTCCATGGATTTCTCAAGAAGGGAAAAGGAATGTAAAGAAAAGAAAACAGAACAAGATATTGAAATGATACATAGCTAAGTGAAATAGCAATATATATTACAGTTGCAAGTTCAGTCACAAAGCGAGGCCTCTGCCAGGTGAAGGATGTGTTGCGCATTAAAGACAAGATGAGAAGGGAAAAGACAATAGGAAAAGGCATGGGAGGCGCTACAGGGGGGGCAGGGGGGAATGCCCCCCCCCATGATTTTTTAAGTGATAAAAAAAAGAAAAAGAAGAAAAAAAGAGGAGGAAGAAGAAAGAGGGTAGGAAAAAGAGAGGACTGGGGCTTGCAACTATAATTATACCCCTATTTGTTCATTTTAAACGTCAGTAAATTCACCTATGGGTCATCTTGCCCCACCCCCCCCCCCCCCATCAAAATACCCTGGCACCGCCCCTGGGAAAAGGACAAGACAAGAAAAGACAAAACAAACAAGACAGGAAACGTAAGGGGAGAAAGAGGAGAAAAGAACAAGAAATTAAGGAGAAGTAAGGAAAAGAAAAAGAAATGGGAGATGGGAGATGACCAGTGTTAAACGTCCCCTTTTGACATTTGTAAAAAAAAAAAAAAATTGAAGCGAATTCAACTTTTAAGAATAGTTCAGACAGGTGGGGTAGTTCAGAAATTGATGAAGAGAGATAGTGGTGGAATAAGCCTCGGGGAGCAGTATTACAGGGAGTACTCCTTTTTCTGAAGGTTCTTAATTCCAAAGGTCCATAATTGAATAAAGAGGGTTCATGATTTCGAAGGTTCGTTATTCTGAAAAATGACGCAGGTTTCTATTGCATTTTTGGAGTTATGAACCCTTTGGATTATGAACTCTGTTTCATTTTGGGGGTTATTTTCCCCTTTTGCATATAGACCAATTTCACCTCCGGTTTATGTATTGGGCCCTCTATCGGCGACGCCATTGCTGCGGTGGGCAAGCGCGCTGACCGCGATTTGCTCTGTGTACAAAATGAAAGTAAGATATGAGATATGCCCTAATATTGTTCCATTTACTTTATTCTAGATCAATAAAATAAAGCATGGATACATGGGTAGATGAGGTAAGACAATGGTCATATCTGACGGATGAAGGTATGATGTCTTTTTGTACTTTCGATGGTTTTTCAACTTAGTTTTGTCAGTAAAAGTTCAATTGCAGCATAGAAGCCATAGTAAACGGGAGCCCTAAATCTTACCCTGTTTACAAAGTCATGTTTTCACTCATTAAATTTTACGCCAAAGTACATAATGATAATGTTTCTTGACTTTCTGTTGATGTTTTTACCCACTGGCGAACAATTCCTTCACATTGCTTACGGAAACCTGTGTAGGGAGTACGGCTTCTCACGCAAACAGGCTTCATGAGTCAAAAGCGAGTGAATTCCGCACTCAATTAGCTTCCAATTTTTAAATTTTCTCTAATTCTTGTGGCATTTGAGCACCGCACAGCTGCGACATGAACTTCCTTGATAATTTCTCATTGCAAATATTAAAATAAATCTGCATATACTGGTCAAAATAGTCAAAAAAATTGAACGAATGTTCATAACGCGCTATTGACTGTGAACTATAAAAGTTGGAACGCCCACCGCAGTA